>JAGDQP010000026.1:41995-64253 GCA_022664845.1 Lepisma saccharinum
AAATCCTTTATTACATATTTTACTATTTCTCCGGAAGTTAAAGTGAACATTCAACGGAGCCACTATTTTCACGTTCAGAAGAATAATAAAATGGAAACGAAATTCATTTTCAGAAACCTTTATTACATATTTTACTATCTATTTCTCCGGAAGTTAAAGTGAGGTCTCTCTCAGACTTAAAACTGGATTATAAGTTTCTCGGTAAATTTGGGATATCAAGTGAAATAACAATGAAGTTTTGAAGTGATCTTGATGAAAAAGAATGAAAAATGTGTCCGATATTAAATGTTGGGCCTCATGTGACTGTTAATATAATAACAATGCATACCAAACACACGAAATTATTCATTTAAAATTGTAAAAGCTCCCTGCGAATCACGATCATATGTAAGTTACACTCTTTGATACATTCACTCTTTGTTTAATGCTTTGCACACATAAGTAACGGGGTTCATAAATATTAAAATATTGAATAGATTCTAGGCGAAATTTACTCCATATAGTTTCATATTTTTATGATTATCACTCAAACCTCGCGATTCAGTGGTTAGTCACGCACTTTGCATCGATAATGGAGAGGGATGGACTTGTAGAACACCATCCAAGGTAATTTCTAATCAACAAATGACCACCTCAAAGCTAACACTATACAAACTTTGTTATGCACAATGAAAGTAGGAAATTTTAAAATGATGAAGCATGTCTGCAGGAGTGAATAAAATACAGAGACCCGGCACTGGAAATGAAAAAAACTGGTGTGCTTCGGCTGAATTTAACCACTAATTAACAAATGTTTTTAATTAACACACGTTTTGCAACTTATGCTTTTTTTACTACTGAGATATTTCAAACGTTGATAAGGGATTTTTAAAACCACATAAAATAGTTTTCTTAGCTATATCGATTTACATATTCTTGCAGTTGTTATAGATTTTGAACCGCTCTTAAGGGGAAATTTATTGAAATTGCTTTACCGAGTAAAATCTCTGAATTCCCATGTATTTGCAACGAGACTTTCAATAACAGATTTGAAGAGAAACTAATCAATGGGAAAAGCAGGTATCTTAGATAGGATTTCTAAATTTACCTACGTCAAAGCTGAATATACATTTGCGTTTCATTTGTCAGATAAACATGTCCAGTTTTCATTTTTGCACTGAAATTGTGAATGTAGGTTCTATCACACATGCGGAGTATTAACATGTCAGTCATAGCAGGAAGAATACGTATTACAGCAACACGGAAAGACTGATGAATAAGTGAATTGTTATTAAAATGCTAAACGAGCTGATTATGTACTAAGGACAGGACCTACAGTTTAATAAAGTGGACTCCAAACCGCTCCATTCAATGGACTCCGGTGACCCGTGACCACTTGCACAGAAAATGACCGCGCTAATCTCTTGGCCACCCTGAGGTCACAGATAACTGGTGTTATGTGACTGAGTGTGTAAGGAGAGTGGAGTATCTGGCTTGTTGATGGTGAAATAGTGGCGATGGCTGTTAATTCAAATGTTCAACGGTTCGCCTGTTTTCCTCACAAAAAAGCATCACAGCATCTGCAGGTTGGGGGTCTAAAATACGTTGCAGATGTGGCACGTTCCTATGGGATTTAAGATATAGTGACCACTAACAGTATTGTGAGTGATTGCGGAAAAAGTGATGAGGATGGTGTAGATCATATAGCGTGTGTGTTTATCGATTTCATGTTTTAGATGTGGAAGGATTCGTACGGTCTAAGATATTTCTCAGATCGAAGGTGCTGAAAAACTAATCCCGGCTTGCCGGAAATTTTGATTTATTTTCTTGTTCTGATTGACGAACGTGAAAGTGAGAATAAAGAATTTGTTTTATCCTTGTTTGTTTAGAGTAGAACAAGGCAATTAAAGCCAGCGAATTCGGATTGGTTCTGGTAGTGTGAGTAGGTTGAATGTGCAAGGATGCGCATTTAGTAAGAAGGTTCTTCTTAGTAAGAAGGTTAGGTGAGTAACCTCAGTTGACTAGAGCCTCCTGGAGGCGTTGGTTGTAAGTTTCAGTTCGGTTACATAGGTGGAAATTATGTATTGTCCTCTGAGGGCGAGAGAGAAAGAAACCTCATTATTAGTGCAGTGAGGATTGAAATGAGAAAAATGTAAATACTACGAATGGTTGTTAGACTTTATGGTGGTTAAAGAATGTAGCCTTTTTTTGGGTTTGAAATGAACTAAGTAAACTGGACAACATAGAACTGGTAAGCTGTCCTAGGAACGCGTTGAGGCTGGCTTCACCATGTAATGAAAAGATGAAACTCAGGATTCAAAGTAACGGAGCTAAAGGTTGGATTAGTAGGAAATCGTATTCAGGTTTGACCGTGATCATATTGGTGTAGTAAGTGCCCATTCTCGTACCAAATGCTGTGTCTCGGATCTTAAAGATAGTGTCGAAGGGGAAGCTGTCACAGGTGAGAACTACGTTGGCTGGATTTAGAAGGAAAGCTTTGCTTGCGATATGTAGTTTGGTCTCTGCTTGAGGAAGAATTTCAAAGCAGCAACTAGGCTATGATCATGAGGTATGTTATTGCTCATGTCCATTGTCTAGCAGTTTTAGAATTCGAAGTCTTGAAAGATAGATAAGAAAATCTATAAGGAAGAATAGTGAAAACGGTGTAGTGAGCTTGCTTTGAATTCTTCCAATCGATGCATCAAATTCGATTTATTAACTCCATACTAATTAAAAGTATTTATTTCCCTTTAACATATTTAAACTCAGCGTATGAGAGAAAATAAATATCACACCCACCATTTTTTAAATTCAAATGAAAAATAAATAAAATGAGATTCTAGAAGCAAAACAGTACAAAAAGAGGCTAATATTGAATAGCTTTCACCAGTGGCTTCATTTAGGCTCTGATATAGATCTAGTAGGGGACGATATGGAGATATGTCTACAGCTGAACGTGGATCACAAATATATGTGGTAACGAGCCGAAATGCCGAGAATGAAGTAAACAAAACTACTACAATTAAAAGAGTGGGGCCACAGAAAAAGTAAACAAATGTAAATATTTGTTAGCATATGTAACAAGAAGATATGAAGTCATGGAGGAAATGGAAAGGCAACGCATGTTTCTATTCAGCCCAGAAACTAATAAACTGGAGAATAATATAAAGGAAATTGAAATTGACAATGAACAGAATGATTTTTTTGCCGGTAATATTAGTATGACCCTGACAGATGAGCGTAAATGGCGAGTGTTTGAAAATAAGGTCTTTGTAAGCAAATGCGAGCCGAAACGAAACAAAGTGACCTGAGAATGGAGAAAAAACAGCATAATGAACAACTCCATAGACCGTACGATTCAGCCAATATTATAAGAATAATGAAATCACGACGGCGCTAAGATGAGTGAAGAAACGAAGTATATATTCTATTGTCGTCGGCAGGTCGCGGGGAAAGTGGCCGTTAGAAAAATCGAGACGTCGTTAAAAGAGATCTTCCATAGGTAGGTGTATTTGTTAGGAAAGCTAGCTTGATCTTTCTTAGGATAGAATCCAATGGCGAACATTTATTACACCGTTGATGACCATGCGGCTTTCGTACACCATATAGTTAGTACAGGTAAACTTCTGTTACAACGAATTTTAGGGGACCCGCGATTTTATTTCGTTGTATTGGGAACCAAGAATATAGAATTTTCACTGATATATTCAAGTCTTTATACAGTATATATTAATTCTATACGTCCCAGGAACTTATTGTTTATAATAAAGGTATTTATACGAGGATTTTATTTTATTTACAGTGTACATTATAGTTTACAGAAGGAGTAAATTTAATTTAGTCTTTAATCTTTAGAATCTCTCTCAAGATAATTTTATTATGTACTTATAATAGAAACCCAGACTAATTCCCCGATTTTATGATTTATTTTTTGCACAATTAAAGTTTAAATGTATGCCCCTTTGGTCATGTATTACCAATGCTTGATGATCTCTTCATTATAATTGACTCCCGTTCAATTATTTTTCGTAGTGTTTTATATTTCCCTCATCTTTCTTCTCCGTATCTTACTTTCTGAGTTAAAATAAGATCTATTTTCTTGTCTGTCTTTAAGACATTACCAGAGAAGACTATCTACAGTCAAAAGTTTACTAAGTCAGGAATAGTCAGTTATAGAAAACTATGCCTGAGTTCATAGGAATAGTATGGATTTAATGGTGATCCTTAAAATATTTTAGAACCATAATTTCAAATTGAATTGTTTGCACTCTGCATGTCTAGTAGTGAGAATTAGCTCTTATTCCTATCATGAACTAATTATTTTATCAACAGCAAAAGTACTATGACTTTTTACAGCAATACAGTAAGTAGACTCCTGTTTAAGTAGTTCAAATTTTCTTTAAGAAACTAGTCACTTCCATACGATATAATTTCCAAACGACATATTTTCATTATTATTGGTCATATTTACAACAAATTAATATGTGTGATATAGCAGGACGCGAAAGGTAAATATTAAAATAATTGATTCAGTGTTTGAAATTAAATTAAGTGAATTTCATTTTGTGTAAATACAATATTTAGCTACACAAAATTGAAAGAATTAAAAATGATTTCTTGAATCAAATATACATACATGATACAAGTAATTCCTCTTAGAATTAATTTCAAAAAGTTAGAAATAATTATGTATTTTTTTTGTTAAAAAAATATAAAATTATGGCCGCAAATGCGTTAGTAAAATTCTACTAGTTTCACTTAAAAAGGTTGACAAATTTAAAATAAATGATTGTACACCAATGTGAGTATATGCCTTTATTCTTTATAACCTATGAGGAAAAAGATTACAGATATATTGAAATGTATATTAAGAATATATTTAAAGCATGAACTAATTGGCAATATCAAGAATCATAAATAAATCTATCAATGAAAATATTTCATTCAGAAATAATGCTTTTTGAAGAAATTTTAATTACAATATTATTCTCTCATCTAGTAATATGTATAATTAATATTACTTTAGCAAAGCAAAACTAAATCGTCATGTAGTTGCTTAATCTATAAGAATATTATTATGTATTAGACACGCGATAATAATCTTGAAACGTTGTTGAAATTTAATTTAAGTACGTAATATACAATTGTATTTACAAACAAAGAAAATTTTGTTTTGTATTATATTTACTGAAAGAATATTAAATTTAACAAAATATATTTTTAGTTACAAAATTTCAAGCGAAACCGATGTATTTTTTTTTGTCCATAATGTTTCCAATCTAGTATTTGTTTTTATATATTTTCGTAGATATTGGAAGATGCTCAATTCCTGATTTGCTATATCTTTCTGTACTTTTCATAAATCTGTACAGTGACAAGTTAAACATTATGCTTCAGTAGAGAATTATCTAACGATTACTTATACGTGTCTGTGAAGATATATATTAAACATTTCCTCTATAAGTTCTCTGTTCCGAAACGTTCCAAGATCTTAGCGTAATATTCCATATCATCAGCGTAATATTCCATATATAAGCATGCATGCAAGTAATGATGCAATATTTTCCTCCTTTAAAAGTGACAGTGTTGCAGTGCTAATTAGAAAAAAAAAATACAGAATTTAAAACTATGAACCTACTTTTCTGAAAGGCAAACTAAAATTTCATATATAAAAATCAAATTGTCCCTACATGTAGACGTATTAAACTTTTTATTGACACATATAGTATAATCAAGCCTCGTGTTAAGGATTATAAATAAAAAAATTCTAAAAATGTTGTAACTTACGTAGAAATGTGAATAGTTTTCAATAAGTTGTATTTAATGTAACTATGATTCATCTAAAAACCACAAATAACCAGTGAAATTATATTAACACGTACTAACAATCTACGAACAAATGAATGTTATAAAACACCTATTTGAAAGATATTTTTATAAAAGAAAAATATATGAAAATAAGAAAGAAAGTACAAACGAAAAAATCAAAACATATATGTAAGAAAATTTCTCATCTAGGGTATTTGTCTCCTCACTATATACTAACATTATTGCGAATCAACCCACTAATCTAACCTAGTTTATTTTCAAAGAAAAATACATATAATTCGATTAATATAAAATATATGTATGTTTATAAATCTATTATGCGTTTTTTTAATATAGTAATAGTAATAACAATAGCACTGCTTTTTGTGAATGAATACTAATTATCTAACTCACAACAATTTAATATATTTTTTTCCTGTCGTCATCAAATTATGGCTGGTCACTGACATATGAAGTTATTCAAAATATGACACCCAAGAATTGAATCTAATTGCCATAAAATAAAATCACGGGAAAAGAAAATAAACAGTATCACAAAATTTTAAAAAAAATTTATCTGTCTCTGTCAATGTTCTGTTCTAACAAATTGTCTCCTTTTTTTATCTTCTTTTTTTTTGATATTATGTATTTATCTTCTTCGTCTTCTCCCTTAATTTCGTGTTTCTATTTCCAGGTGTAACAATTCTTCTATCTCTGACTGTATTCCTAAACATGGTAGCCGAAACGATGCCTGCCACTTCTGATGCAGTTCCTTTATTAGGTAAAAACTATAATGGACGATAATTTTGCAAAAAAGAAAGACAAAAAAAAAATATACCGAAAGCACGCGGGCACAGCCGACTTGATGCTTGTGAGACAGAGGGGGTTACAGTCGGGTGCCAAGAAATCTTCCTTTCTTATCCATAATTTCTTTTTTTTTTTGCTGCTGAAGCTATACAGAAAGCAATATGCAAGCTTTCAAAACACCTCCGAACATGTATTTGGAGTACAGTCAGGCTGAAAGAACTCGATGTTTATAGAAAATTTCTACAAAAAAAAATATGAGTTGTGTTATGTACATTTCCAATATAGCTTATTTATATATACTTAAAAAAAACTAAGATAAACAACTACTAGTTATGTATTCAACAAATTATAAAGAAAAAAAATAAGATTTCAAATACAGTAGATTTGAAAAAATTTTTTTTTTTTTGCTTATTTCTTTGTGTCTGTATTCATAGATACACTACATGATACATACTCACCACTATTCAATTTCACCCTTCCTTGCACCAGTAATAGCTTTGTCCTTCCCCTATATACTATCTCTTTGCTAGCTGTCCAATTTCTTGTAGATAATGGTATCTATTAAAATATCTGTTCTTTCCTTGCTTTCAGCGTATCTGTTTCTTTAGCAACCACAACTGCCTTTTTGCCTGGCGTTGTTTCTTCTAATTGTCTATCATAGTGTGTATTAAAAGGTATTAGAAGAAGTATTTCTAACTCTTGATTCATAATATTGAAGTTAGTGAGAGTTTTGTATAAGTAGCAATCGAAAAACCAATACAATTTATGGATTGACTTCGTAAAGAAATAATTTATTTTTATTAGAGCTTGATTTTATACTCTAACGTTTTCTATTACCTTTTAATCACACTGCACTTGCTGCTAATATATATTTATATCTATATTTTAAACCTATCAATGTTTTTTCCATTGTTTTCAGTGGTAGGAATTGAACAGTGTATGTATGTCTGTTTTTGAATGTATGTGTGTATCTCCTTGTGTAAATGATTGCGTGTCTGCTTTAATGTTGCCTAATACTCTGCTGCTTAGGTGTAACCCTCTCTGAACGTAGAAAAAAAATCTGCGTGCAAAAATGAAACAAAATACCTCTCAGAAACCTTCGTACGCCTAGTGATGTGACGCACTAACCATTTCTGTGTTCTACCTTCCAGTAGTTCTACCTCTATTTCTATTCCAATCTATTATTAATAACTAGTAGAACAATATTAGTAATTACATAACAACTCTATCTATATTTTTTTTTCTCGAAAAAAAAAAGAATAAAAATTGTGTCTTGTTTTAAGTTATCACAATTCATGTATTTCTTCCAAAACTTCATGTTTTTTCTTGCTCTATTACTTGTATCTAACTAAATTTTTACTTTGCTTTTCTTGGTTTTTTATTTTTCCCACAGATGTCACCGTTCTTCTATCTTTAACGTTTTTCCTAAACATGGTTGCGGAAACTATGCCACCAACTTCGGAAAGACCACTGATAGGTAAACGCATATGGTTTTGCTACAAGTAATTTGCTACTTGGACAGCAGAGGGAATCATATGCATAACTCCCTAGAGAAAAAAAAAGAAAAATGAAAAATATATATATATATACAGGTTCCCTCTAGCATTATTAACAACCAATAAAGCAAGTACCGTATACTATGAGAAAGTTCTCACACATGCAAAAGGCGTGTGCGATGTTATGTTAATTCAATATGGAGGTTACCTTCCTAAGTGATGCCCAGTCCACACCCTTTCTCGAACATAAATTCGTAGTAGTTTCACTTCTTAACAAAAATTTTTCCTTTACAGAAATCAAAGATTAGATCTATCCTGGAGAACACAAACTTGTACTTCAATAGTTAGTATGTAGCAATCCTAGTTTTGAGTAGATTTATTAAAAAAAATTTTTGAAAAAGTATTTTTTTTTAATTTTTGAATTTTTCGGTAGTATTTTTTGAGAAATTACATTTTTGTAACTAGAGAATTTTCTTTGATTTGTTCGAGTCAACTTAAATGTGAATTAAATGTTGTATTACAAAGAAAAAAATAGTTCCTTTATGTTTCGTAAGGTATATATTTTCGATACAGTTATTTCCATAACAAAATTTTAATTTATTCATACATAAACAGTATTATAAATTAAAGAAGATAATAAGACCAAACAAATTATGATATTCATTCAAATATTTCTATAAATTCAAGTATTTCTATAAATTCTATAAATTGGCTTCATATGGAAGGTATGTCCTTATTCCGGGTGAAATTTAGAATTCCGTTTCAACTGCATAAACGTGTTTTATTGATACTAATGATTTATATAATATTTCGAAATTATTAAATAACGAAAGACGTTCAAACTAAAAAAATAAAACTCAAGGTTTAGTAGAAATGATAAAGATGGCTAGATCACGTTGAGAGATTTTGTGATATATAAATTCATTTACAGAGAAATTTTGTGCGATGATTCTCCAGCCTGTTTTAGGAAAATCCCGTTCTTAAATTTAAGATTTAGTCAAATTCTAATAATAAGCTTGTATATTCTACAGTTTAAAAGTACAATGAAATAAATTTAGAAAAAATGTTTAAAAGAAACAAAACCATTATCACCTTTGGTTGGTATCAAAGATTCTTCACAGTAATAAACCTTTTCAAAACATTGCGCGAGTTTTACATAATACATAGAGTATATTACATATGGATTCGTATCATAGCTGTATTAAAAATTAAGTTTTTTGTATATTTACTTATACCTTGTATTTATGTAATAAATTTATTAATTTATATATTTGGTAATCACCCATGAATGACGTATACCATACATGAACAAACGTACATGAGTTTTACCTTTGTGTATAGTTACCTAAGTAACATTTAAAATTCAAGATATTTCAATTTAATATTTATCTGATGAAGAAATGCTTATAGTATTACTACAATTGTTGCTAGAGAGTGATGTTATTGAATGGATATACTATATTTTTTAATAAACGTAATCCGTTATATTGTAATTTCCAATAAAGCGAACTAGAAGGTGGCAATCGTGGTACATTTTCAAAAAATCTACAGCATTACTTAGAAAAACAAAGTATAAATATTTGATACTATATTTAACTTCTACAGTACCATTAATACAACTTAAAAAATATGTTTTCATATTTAAATTTTATTATCAATTGAAATATCAAGCCATTTATGATAAACTACAACAAAGTCTAATACCATTAATTTTTAATATAATTGAATTTACATATATTTAAAAGATAAAGTTTACAAAACAATGAATATTAGAAATTCAACACATTGAATTTGCTGCTACGAAGAACGTTTCAACATTTCTTGAAACTGGCCGGATACAATGTTTCAAGAGATTTTTAACAAAAGGTCTTAAGATAAATTTAATTGTATACAATACACTTAAGTTACAAAGGTGGCAGTTAAAAGTTTACAGCTAAATTTTAATATTGAATATAGAGAAAAATTTTAATTTCAAATCAAACCTATAGAAGCTTTTCCTTATATCTATCAATGTAGTTATCATAAACTAATAATTTTCTTTGAACCCTCTAAGTAGTTGAAATATTCTTTAATGCAATATATTTCATTTCAATGATATAATCGTATTAGATAGTGAGAAAAATATCTAGATATTTATATTAAAGATTTCATAAAATCCAGCAAGCTCTAACAATATTAAACAATTTTATAATTATAGATTTCTTACGCTTATAATCAAAGTTATATAAGTTATATGAATCAATTTATATAAGTTTCAAATGTATCGTAATTTGCATTCTATATACAAAAAGACTACATCATCTTTCTGGAACCTTTTTTCTCTTGTACGTTGTCAATTAGACAAAATACCTATAAATATTTTGTGACAACAAAACTTGATATAGGAATGTAAATAATTTTACACAACCACAATTATATATTCTAATAATAAGAAATAAATTACAGTTCCTTACGTTCCTAAAATAACATTTCAATTACAAAGAATCAATTGGAAAATTTACGAATATTTCAAATTTGCTTCAAAAGAATGTTTCTAAAGTTTGTTAAAACGTATAAGTCATTAGAGTAGAACATAATTTTATGCTTAGAAGCAACATATAAACAAATAGTTCAATTTATGCAAAATGATTTGAATTAGAACTGGTACTTTTAAGAATAATGTACCAGTCTTAATAAAATTCCAACTCAAAGTTGGATATATTTCAACTAATTTAAGACAAGCGACAACCAAATAACCAATTGCAAATACTGTACCCTTATTGTGTTACATTTTATCATGTTTGTAATTAAGAAAGTACAAGAAATCTATACATATTATCAGTTGTTGTTGTATTGACAGTTGAAACTTCCATACATTCGTTTATTTCAATTGCATATTGTGATTTAACATAGTTAATTAATGCGTACACTATCAATATTGTCTTGGTATTTATGTTGAGGTATATATATTTCAATTTAATTTTTTAGGTGTATAGTACCTAGTGGTGAGAAAAATGGTACATGCTCTAGGTACTATGTACTAGATAATTAAGTGAATTTTAGTATTGTATTAATATGTGTATGTTCTGAAAAAGTAAAGTACCTGTAACAAGGCAGCAAAATAGGTTATATTAAATGTCTCAGAAATGATATTCCATATCAATTAAGTAAAATAGGGTATGTTGTTACAAGGAGATCAAGGAATGATAGCAGGTTTTCGATTTTCATATCATTTACAAAATTCCCTCCTTATTTTGAACCTGTTATCGAAAGTGGAACTGCGAAGATATATTTTCATATGCATTGTGAATTAAATTGTCGTTATTATCAGGCGCAACCGTATCCATTACATTGAATGTAGAATTCTAGAGTAGAATCAACATCTCCCTTTATCGATTTACTGCTTTTAATTATTTGTTTTCTATACTCCGGCGAGACTCACCTTTGATATTTAGATTTTGTCCTTAGTCAATGTTTAAATTAATGTAACTTCGTTGACATATAAGAATCGAACGAAATCATGTCAGAAAGGACGACTTTTCTGTGTCCACTTGAATATAACCTAACTTTAAGAGGACAATGAAGACTTTTTTCCCAACAACTTCTACTAAATTCACTGATATGCTTAAATATTATTTGAGCTAACACAAACTAAGTTTACAGTTCAATGCCAACGTAAAATGATAATAATATACATACTTTTCTAGTTATATTTGGTTCTAGTACCTACCGAAAATAATAGCAATTAACAGTTTATATAACATACGGAATATATCACACTTGTTAGAGTTTATACATTTACATAATGTTATGTTTTCTAGATTTTCATGGAACACCTTTTAAATATAATAAACAAAGTCTATACGACGAGAATTCAATTCGTAAAATGTTTTCTGTTTGGTAAAAGAAATAAATGTTTTTACGTATTCAAATTTACTATTTTAGAATCTAAGAAATGAATTGAAATATAGCGCCGAAGATGGCTCAAGGAAATATTTAGTAATAGTCAAAAATACCTAATATTGCAAGTTATTAATTTTACGATTTGCATTTCATTGATAAGTTGACTTGGAGGATAGGCAAAATTAATTGTTATGTTTGATAACAAGATGAAAAATTTAAGTACTGTGACAAACTATATTCAATGAACAAGGCAAATTTCTGTTCATTTCTCTTTTAAGTTTCTAATTATTACAACTTAGTTCATTTAAAACTCTAAATTGCACAATATTTCTTCATAGTTATCAGAATTGTAGATATAAGCTTCTGATAATTATGAAGGGACATGCAGCTATTAGTAATTTTGAAATTAAACTACACTGGAATAATTATGAAACTTTACAGTAAAATATATATAATTTAAAACTTCCTACGTTTAATGGAATCAAAATTTACTTACTAATTCGCGTACAGTACACAAGAAATCTTTTACGAGAGATAAATTTAGAGAATCAAGATACAGTTAGTGTGATCAAGAATCATACGTTTAGGTAATATTAGTATCAACTAAATGACATGATTTCTTTCTATATTTGTGTATCCTTGCCAATTTACATATTACAATAAGAAAAAACACACATTGGTAGAATCGTGTGCAAGATGTATGTCTAATATCCTTGATTCATATTGAGAAGTACAATAACAATACTGTATTATTCGTTGACCACTTCAACAAAAGTGGTTTCACTTGAAGTTTTATTATTAATTGTTTTCCTATACTTATGAGAAATTTGCTAGTTTCTAAATATTATTTTTGTAGTTTCGTACGACATACAGCGCGTGATTATACCATGTGTAAATGGTAATGTGACTTTAATATCATCAACAATCAACAATGATCCAAAAATTACTTAATAGTTTCTGAACTTTGCACGTAAAATGACCGTACTTTTCTCTAATTAATCAGACTAATTAGAGCAGTGGAACAAAAGACTTATTGTTTAAGTTTTGAAACAATTTGCTGTCTTGTTTAGAGTTTTAACTGGGTAATGTGTGGCGAAAAAAGCGTAGTTTTTCGATATAGATCAAAGTAAATAATTTGAAATTCTATAATAATATAGAATTATATTTACTTTATATATATAGTATGTGTAATTAAAGAGAAAATGAAATCAGAAATAAATTTACCATATCTGGGTACCTGTACAGAAATGTAATACTTTTCTTCTTGAGTTCAAACTCATAATCAGAAGGAATTTTTAAGAATTTATTTCGAAAAAGATTACCAAAGTCTCTTACGAAATTATATCTAAACAATAGTGATTTAAATGTTAATAAGTTTCATTATAAAATGTCTTTTTCCTTTTAACATTAAAAGAAATTGCAGATACTAAATTGTGAAAAAAGAATTTGCCTCTGAAAAATATTTGAATTTTGACTTGTTGCATTATTTATTAGAAAACTTCACTAAAACATGGCTATAATCTCTTAATTAGAAAACACATTTCTTATCTAACGATACGCTATTTATGTTTGATCTCCTACTTCTACATTACGTAAATATTAAAAATTAGGAAAGAAAAATTTTAACGATATTTTTTTTTAGAAAGAAAAAATTTGATCATTACCGATTTGATACAAAAAAGTGACCTTAGTATTGTTCGGTTGTTTATAATTTTTGTTCATCAAATATTTTGTTCTGTTTATTAAATAAATATGTGATTGCGAAAGCCTGTAATATCTCAAGTAACACAAAAGATGTGATTTTTATTTCTTACTACATGCAATGATTATGTTTAACTATTTCTCATTGTAAACTTTTCTTATGTGTGTTGTTTAATGAATGTTGGATGTTTCCAAATAAGCACAAAGCATGAAATGTTTATCATACACACAAAAAATATGTCCAAGTACCTTTTACC
This sequence comes from Lepisma saccharinum, assembly GCA_022664845.1. Lineage (NCBI taxonomy): Eukaryota > Metazoa > Arthropoda > Insecta > Zygentoma > Lepismatidae > Lepisma > Lepisma saccharinum. The sequence continues at coordinate 55,926 of JAGDQP010000026.1, forward strand.
TAATTCCTTTTCTGAACAGCACACCATTTGCTTATCACATTTCTAAAACTGATGATAAAAGTAATCTTTATTTGTAATTTGTTTGCTATGAAACATGAAATTACATAGAAAATCAAATATTAATTGATATAAAGATAAGATCAAATTTTATTGCTTTTCAAACATGTCAACATGATGTAATACCTTGAGTTACAAACGCGACACGTCTGAATAACGAAAAATTGTTTATCTTAGATAAAAAACTAAATAGCAACATCTCATAGTATAACTTCATATACTTGCATATATCAGTTAATAGATATAAGAACGTACTAAATATAGAATATTAATTGAAGATTAGTTCATACACATTTTATATTTTATATTTTTTTTTAACTATAGGTCTTTTACGAGAAATTTTGTTTAGGAAACAATTATGAACGTACGGTAGACAGGACGCTGATTAAGGATGTACTAAAATTATTTACCAGATATAATTATATAATCTTCTCTCTACTTTTCAGGTAGAATTAATTTCTAGCAAACATGGACTTTGTTAACCCAGAAGACAAGACACTACAAGGTTCAAAAATTAATAAATAACAGCTAAGCACACTAACACTAAAAATAATCTTTCACTTTCAGCTTTATTAATGAGTTCTGTAGATTAATGGTACTAATTGAGGTTTGCATCTCAGTTTTAGTTCTGGAGAAATACTATGCGGTTCCAAATGGAATAGATTAAGTTATACATTATTTTAATTAATGCTAATAAAACAACTCAATTTTTCCATGAGCAGTATTTATGCTTCCGGACACAGTGAGATCTTCTGATAAGAAGAATTTATGTTACCACAGGCGAAATCTGATACTTAGAATCGCATTTTTACACAAAAAAAATATCTTGTAAAATTTGTATGAAAATCGGCATATGTAAATATTTTTTATCTAAATAGAAGGAAATTTTGCGCAGTGTTATCGTAATTTTTTTGTTTAGCAAGGTCAAACCAGTAGGTCACGTAGATGGCGTTTTAGTAACTATATACATATGTCTGTGTCAATGTGTAAAATAAAGCATGTGATGGCTTCGATGTTGTTGCTTTTTACCCAGTAGCTAATATACATACTGTTGTGCAACAAATTATGTACAGCAAATATGTTATACCTGGTATCATATGTGTGGTTTTTTTTCTTTAACCCGTTTGAGTGTGCGCGAGTGTGTGTGTTTGTGTTATACGTATATATATATATTTATATAAACAATTCGTACAGATATATGATATTAATTGCACTGAAAAAATGAATTAGATTTTATTTTCTTGATTCATTATTTTATGTAAACATGTGCTTGTTTGTTTAAGATTTCTTTAATAATTTCTTTCATTTAATATTATGTTTGTTTGTTTTCTTCGTGTAGATTTTTGTCAAACTGGTTTCTTGAATAACTGGTTTTATATTTTTGTTTTTCCTTTTGTTTTTTGGCGAATGTGATTGTACCAATTTTTTATGTAATATAGAGACCTACCTACTTCACCTTGTTAGTGTAAGGACGTTGAATCCTTTTCTTTCCACAAAACAAAAAAATGTGTAATAACACCAATAAGGGATAGAAAGCACTCTTTTCAGTCTAATATTTGTTTTATCTGTTCCAGGAGTAACCATCCTTCTTTCCCTAACGGTCTTCCATAACCTCGTAGCTGAGACGCTACCACAGGTGTCCGATGCTATGCCAGTGTTAGGTATTGAAACAAAAAAGGGATACTATTGACAGTCCCTATTTTGAATGCCTGTTACAATAATAATAATATAAAAAAAAGAAAACAGACTACCCTTCTTTTTGTGTGTGTGCGTGTGTCTCAAGCACCAGCTGTATTTACACTTTGATGTTTATGATTTTTTTAAAAATTATTTTTGGCAAAACTGCAACCATTTGAAATATTTTTTTTGTCTATGTGTGTGCTCAAATTGTTTTGTGTAACAACTTATGATTTTTTAAAAAATAACCAACTAATTAATAATATACACCTAAATAATTATGAATCTAATAATTTACTTCAAGATGTACATGTTGTAAATCTGGATGCAGTTTTGTGGCACTATATTGATGTCTAGGAGCGTGGGTGCGTAATTTCAAGACATGCCAAATTTTATTTCTATAAAAAAAAATGGGTTTTTGTGTGACAATTTGTGTGCTGTTTTTTTTTTACATTACATGAACGCAAATGTATTATTTTTCGCTGCAAGATTCTTATTGTTTTTTTCCTCCCTTGTATTGAAGGTGATATGAGGCAAGAGTGTAATTACAATACTGTTAGGGGGATACAAATGAGATTAAAAAAAATAATTTACCAGCTCATTGTGTTCACAACCCTTTCTTTGTTACAGGGGTCACAATTCTACTATCTCTCTCTGTCTTTTCTCTCATGATTGCTGACGCTTTACCGCAGACTTCAGAAGCTATTCCCTTACTAGGTCAGCCCCTAATGTTCTCTGTATTGGCAAAGTATCCTCTTTGAGTTCCTCTCTATATATATCCTCCTTTTCCGGTATAATTTTGGTTGTCGCTTGCATTTCTATATATATAAATATAATCGCTTGATCTTCCAAAATTTGTGGTAAAGATAATTAAAATAATTATTTATATACAATTAGTATGCAATGACATGTTTTAAGATTGATTATAACTTAATAAAGTAATTATAAAAATGGTACATTAAAAGTTTGTACAAATAAATAGCTAGATACATATATACTTGTTTAAAAGCCTTGTTAGATAATGCTGTTGTAATTAATATAACTGAATTGATATCTGGTTTAAATAATAATACCTATTAAAATGATATTGATGTTACATGTACGTTATTTAAATATCTTGTATCTTTACCACACCATTACGGATGTATTAATACTGTTGACATGCATTTTATAGTGACACTCTGCAGACGACTCTTCGTAACATATATATATATATATTTAGTAATTCTCTTGCCTGCATGCATTGTCAATTGTAGTGTTTGGGCTAATGCATTTACATGTTTGTCCTAAAAGCGTTTCCATGTTGTTATTTTTTTTTACTTTCGTTTATCTGTGCGTGTGTGTGTGTGTGTTGTATTATTTTTTGTACCTAATCAAGATGATGCACTAAAACACTGAAAAAAAAATTATGATTTCTTAATTCTTCTCGTTAAAAGTGATTAACAAATGAACTATTTACAACAAGCCAATTATTAAATGAAGCCATCGCCTGGGATCCGACTAAACAGCAAAATCTAAAGATCTATTCCCGAATATTATTATTATTATTATTATTATTTTTTAATCTTGATTATTATACATAAATTCCTAAGAATTAACCATTTCTATCCATGTCTAATAAGTCTTTTTTCAGAGCAAAGAAGATCTCCTGATTTTGTGACAATTTTGATTGCAGCAGACTTTATATCTTCAAATATAATGTTTTTTTTCTAACCTAATTGTAAAATCCTGTAACCACCTCAAATTACCCCAAACACCTTTAACCTTACAAAAAAAAAAGAAAAAAATATATGCCATAACTCACACAATATAACCAAAACTAAACGAGGACGCATGCCTACAAAAAAAAAAAGCAAAAAATCTCAAGTGAATATACCCCTCTGCCTCCAAGTAACAAATGGTTGTGCTATAAACTTTAAATAAAAGTGTAGAACTTAATGTCTGGTCGTTAAACTAGGAAACTACACTCTTTTTTTAATGTTTAATGACTGGATAACAAAAAAAAAATCTAGCATCCTGGGGCAACTCCTTCTTTCGAAGAAAAAAATTTACCAGGTTTCTTAAAAAAATAAGGTAACTTCTTTTTCTAGTAGAACGCAAGATATAGTAGTATAAAGTAGTTATTTAATATGCATTAATACAAGAAAAAAACAAAAAAAAATGTAGATTATTTACTTTTTCTTATTTATTTTGGGTAAATTATGACTTCGCTTTCATTCCTACAATGTATTTTGAAACTATTTTCTTTTTCTTATAAGCTGAAGTTTGTTATATCAACCTTTTTTTTACAACGCTTTATATTGTATATTTTAGTTATAAAAGTTGACAGGAGGATCTGGGAGACATACTTGATATTTTTCTTGATTACCATCTGGTGTAAGTTATAGATCCGGAGAGATTCCTGATGAACAAAAGGTAGAAATTATCCTTCATACTTCAATTTTTAATTATCTCCGCTAATTAATTTATCATGTAAAATATGTCCCTTTAAAATAATAATTTGCCACTAAAAAGGAAAAAAAAATGTTTGTCCCTATGAATTCCCAGATTCTTAGTTTCCTTCCATGTTTTTTTTCTTTATCTGATATATTTCAATTATTTAGAATTAAATATTTTAAAGCTTATTATGCATGTGTACTCAATACGAAAAAATCTAAACAAAATATTTTAACAATAAGAGCCCAGGCTTTAAATGCCATTACTTATAGAAATAATTATATAGTTACATTAATTGCATGAAAATAATACTTTTCAATAATAAAATGTAGATAATAAAAGAAAAAAAGGAAGCATGCAAATATGGTGCTCTTCTTCTCTATTCTTTATCTGTTATATTTCAAGTTGTGATGATAACTTGTTTGAAAGCTAAATAAATAAAAAATAATGAATGTTGCGACAGTAGTTATGTTGCTTTATTAATAAAAGTAGTAGAAGTCATTTTTTTTTTTTTCTCTATCTCTTTTTATAAACATAATATGTATGTCCTGAAGTATAATATTTCATATACAGGTACATATTTCAACTGCATCATGTTCATGGTAGCCTCTTCGGTTGTGTCTACAATCCTAATTTTAAATTATCATCATCGGAATGCAGACACACACGAGATGTCGCCGTGGGTAAGTACTACAACTTTGATTATTCGTTTGTTTTATTCAACAATATTGTTTGCCTTCCCTCTAAATTAATGTAAACATATAGAATTCGTCGAAATCTATGTTCTGATCCTTTACATCCAAGACCTTTGAATGAGGTCTTATTGGGAAGTTTACTGTACACGATATTTCATTAGCTTTTTTCACCCTCTTTGTAAGAACATCTTCAGGGGCAGATCGGAGGTTAACATACTTTATAAAGAACATGGAACACTTTATTGCTTTTTGGTAGAACATTAAGATAGTCTTGTAACAGCCAAGTATAGCGGACGCAGATTCAAGCTGCATTCGTTTTGTTCCAAATCTTGATAAATTCCAACACATTCACCAATACTAATAGGAAACCATATTTCGAACAATGTATCGAAGAAGGTTCTTCGAGTTGTGTTGTATGATTTATACCATTAGCAACACCCATCTGTTTATAAAGAAACCGTAGATATAATCTCTAGATCTAGTATTAATGAGTATACCACAGGTAATACGTTGACATTTGATGTTCCAAGGTCAAACTTACAGACACAATTTGATCTTTTTCCGTATCAGCTGGAAAATTTGGAATTTCTTAGCCAATAAAAACTTCATGTTCAAAAGTTTTTACTGGAGGTAGAACTTCTTTACTACTGATAATAAATGTTGATGCTCATTATGTAGTTGTCTCGCTAAGCCGTAGCTCAGTTGGTAGAGCGTTGACTTAGTATTCGAAAGGTCCTGGAAACGACCCCAGAGGTCGCCCATCCTGACTGAGGATTCTTCAAGAGGTTTTCTGTCATACAAGGCAAATGCCAGGATAGTACCTACTAGCTAGGCTCTGCCGACTACCTTTTAACACCCTCTCCCCCACTCTATCCCAGTCTGAGCATGAAATGAATGAAAGGCCATAAAATAAAATAAATATAATTTTGTAGTAACATTAAAAAGGTTTTTTTTGTCTAGTATGCACTTCCTTTATGAACTACTTTCTCTTTTTCACTTTCGTTTTGTATTGCATTTGTTTGTGAACAATATTATTATAAAACTTGACAAGGCTTAGGTTGAAGAATAAACTGTTAGCTGACCCTGGTATACTGACATAAAAGGCCACTTATACGATTTAATATATCTTTAAAGCTTACATATATTGTACAAATATTTAAAATAAATATCAGTAAATATACTGAAGACATTCTTTCTAGCCAAGAAACGAAGAAAATTTAATGGTTTCTTTGATTCTACTGAAACTTCTCTTAGAACTCACAAATTACGTTAAAGCTTAGGTTAGGTTCGAATCATGTTGTAGTCTGTTCGGGTCTTGCTGTTCCAGATTTTTACTTGGTTTCCCCAGGAAAATGTAAGGATGGTATATAAACTAAAGCTCCCATCACTACCTTTCTCATTCTTGCCTCAGCCAAGACGTCATTCCTCAGATACATACAGTATAATCCAAACATTAGGAGTCGCCGTACCTCAGGCAATATCCTCCCGGACTACGAATAGGGTCACCTGGGTCCAAACCCCGACCAGGATGCTGGATACATTTCTTGAGTACTCCCATGTCTGGCGCTCTGAGGTTCACTCAACCTTCTATTAACGTGAGTACCAGAATGTCCTCGGTACTCCTTGGCACCTTGAAAGGTGTAGGCAGTCGAGCGAGGAACTGACCACCCCACCTTAAATCGAGAATATGTGGTGGGCTCGATGCGTGCGTATAGCACAGGGGATATACCTCTATTCCACCTCAATTCAGGCAGGGCATGTAACGATTAAGTTATAGATTTTGGTCAGCGTGTTGTGGATGCTCTGGGGGATTACTTGGAGGGTTTCTAGGGTGACACGTGTGCGCCCCCTTTGTTTATGCATTACCAATGTAGTCCTGTAACTAATCAACGCGTGTAGCACGACATTTTATTTAATGACTTTTTCCCAGTTCCTAGCCATCCCTGGTACACATGACCTACACTGTTCATACATTCATACGTCCGTATATCATAAATAAAACAGTGCCCCCTTCCATTTGTATATTTCGAAATTACGTGCTCGTGCCGCATTCTCGAGATAAAACTAGTTGCATGACTTATGCTCCAACCTTCGATAATAGACATTTTTGTGTAGATTTTGATGTCAGAAGGTTACTTCCATGTCATTTGTACAGGATGTTCAGAAATTCTTACCACTTTGAAGAAAAAAATCGAAAATTTCAATATTTCGGAAGTTTTCTACTCTTTTCCGTAACAAAGTACCTATTTGTTATGTACAACTTTGAGTAACAAATTCTAAGTACTTTATCACAAAAATACCGTAAGTAGACGGGGACTGTTTTCTTTTATTGCAACAACAATGGAAAGTCAGTTGATTTTAAAAACTTCGCCATTTTCTGAGAAAACACATTCTCAAAAATTTTGATTTTTCAGTATATTGGAAAACCTTATGTGTTCTTAAAACTTACCAGGTATACTTCGGAGTTATTGAACTCAATGGGTGAGGAGAGAAATTATCGGTGACTAAAGTAAAAAGTCCGGGGGTTGATTTAAGTTTATGACATGTATAAAACAAAGATTACTGATTAAACTGAGGGCTACAACTAAACCTTTTAGGGGAAAACATTTTGTTTCTGGGGGGGGGGCGGGGCTGAAGTTCCCCCTAACACTCTGTAACGCCGTCCCTGATTATGAGATACTCAAATGCGCATATTATAGTAACTCTTATAAATATTATCCTATAAACTCTAGCTCTATCGAATACAAATAATACTCTGACATAAATCTATGACCTGGCCGGTACAATTTATTCTTGAACTGCATGAATAAAGATCGGATCGAAATGTCCTACACTGACATTACTAAATAAAAGAAAATAATCGAAGAAAGTAATTGTTGTGATGCATGGTGTACAGAAGTTGATCGTGGTTATATGGGATCTGGGTGTACTCAAAATTCAATTGGTAGAGCATCAGATTGACAACTGGAAGATTCGAGTATGATTCCAGCTTACTGGAATGGTCACTTTTTCTATACATTTTCCAAAACTATTTTATTATATTCCAGTTCCAGTTCCAGCTTTACTATCCCTGCGCTTTTCCCGTCACACTCAGTCAAGTAGTACGATTATTTCTAGAATAAATCTTCTCTTTGCGCTTCTTCTTAAACTTTTCTAGAACAATTTTTGTTCGGAAAGAGGTCGTCAAGGCTCAGAGTTTAAATCCAGAGAGTTCGCAAGGATATAACTCAGAAGTACAAATTTATTACAGATAAAGGGCAGGAACAACATACCGTGTATGAAGGTACTTCTATAGGTAAGAAACTTGAATATCCTCGTACAAATAGTAAGTGTCGAGGTTTCACCTTTAAAGGCGTATTCACTAATAGGGATAAAGGAGAATTTCAGGTAATGTGGTTTAGGTTGAATAACTATAAAAGGAACAACGGCAATATATATATATATATATATATATATATACAGA
>JAGDQP010000026.1:69943-141294 GCA_022664845.1 Lepisma saccharinum
TACAGCTTCCTCTAATTATACATTTGCACTATATAAACTTTAGTTTCATCTAATTATACATTTGCACTATATAAACACTTCAGCTTCCTCTAGTTGTACATTTGCACTAAATAAACTCTACCGTTTCCTCTAATGGTTTATTTGCACTATATAAACTCTACAGCTTTCTCTAATGGTACATTTGCACTCTATTAACTCTACAGTGTCTTCTAATTGTACATTTGCACAATATAAACTTTAGTTTTCTCTAATTGATCGTTTGCACTATAGAAACTCTACAGTTTCCTCTAATCTGATACTTGCACTATATAAATTCTACAGCTTCCTATAATTGCACATTTGCACTACATTAACTCTACAGTTTCCTCTAATGGCATATTTGCACAATTGAAATTCTACAGCTTCCTATAATTGCACATTTCCACTATATAAACTTTAGTTTCCTCTAATTATACATTTGCACCATATAAACTCTACAGCCTCCTCTAATGGTATATTTGAACTATATAAACTCTACAGTTTCTTCTAATGGTATATTTGCACTATATAATCTCTACAGTCTACTTTACTGGTATATTTGCACAATGCAATCTCTAGTTTTCTCTAATGACATATTTGCACAATATAAATTCTACAGCTTCCTCTAATTATACATTTGCACTATATAAACTTTAGTTTCCTCTAATTATACATTTGCACTATATAAACACTTCAGCTTAATCTAATTGGACACTTGCACTAAATAAACTCTACCGTTTCCTCTAATGGTTTATTTGCACTATATAAACTCTACAGTCTTCTCTAATGGTACATTTGCACTCTATTAACTCTACAGTGTCTTCTAATTGTACATTTGCACTATATAAACTTTAGTTTCCTCTAATTGTACGTTTGCACTATAGAAACTCTACAGTTTCCTCTAATGGGATACTTGCACTATATAAATTCTACAGCTTCCTCTAATTGCACATTTGCACTATATTAACTCTACAGTTTCCTCTAATGGCATATTTGCACAATTAAAATTCTACAACTTCCTATAATTGCACATTTCCACTATATAAACTTTAGTTTCCTCTAATTATAGATTTACACTATATAAACTCTTCAGCTTCCTCTAATTGTACATTTGCACTAAATAAACTCTACAGTCTCCTCCAATTGTATATTTGCACTATATAAACTCTAGTCTCCTTTAATGGTATATTTGCACTATATAAACTCTACAGTCTCCTCTACCAGTATATTTGCACAATGCAAACTCTACAGTTTCCTCTAATGGCATATTTGCACAATATAAATTCTACAGCTTCCTATAATTGCACGTTTGCACTATATAAACTCTACAGCCTCCTCTAATGGTTTATTAGCACTATATAAACTCTACAGCCTCCTCTCACAGTATATTTGCTCTATATGAACTCTATAGTTTCTTCTAATAGTATATTTGCACTATGTGAACCCTACAGCCTTCTGTAATGGTATATTTGCCAGAAACGATCTCTACAGCCTCCTCTAATTCATATTCGGTTTAAATGTACTCTACAGCTTCCTCTAATGCTACATTTGCACTATATGAATTCATTCCAAACGCACACTTGAGCGTAAACAGAAGTAGGCTGATAAAAACTAACTTAAGATTAGAATTTAGTGAAGTTCTATTTAGACGGTCGTTAGCTGTCTAGTAATTCTACATACTTTGCTTCCTGTACCCTTGCACTTTACATACTCAGTCTGCAACGCAAGCTAGCGTTTTAATGATAGCACCTAGTGAGAAACTGACTTCAGATTTCGGTTCAGTGACCTCAATTGAAGACCTGAATTGCAAAACATCCTAAGTACCTCGTTTTTTTGCTTTTTTATATGAGGAACGAAAAAAGTCCAAGATCTTCGTATGTTATCCTATTCAGCGGAAATTCTTTTGTATTAAAAAGTGTTTTCTGTGTTTTGATTAGGATGTAATATTTATGCAAGTGGACAGCCCTTGGAACATAGATACCAACGAACAGGAAAAATGCAAATACGAAAAACGTGGACTTGGGATGTTTTGCAATTCAGGTCTTCAATTGAATCGTTCGTTTTCATTGTGTTGACAACACAACCTATCCGCATGGTATTTCTATATTATATGAACTCGTGTGAAATTGAACTTATGCCACTGGATGTTCACTATTTTCTCCACCTTCACTTCCCCCTTAACAAGTATATTTAATCTGTTTTTTCTTTTCCACAACCTGTTCTTCTTATGATCGTGTATATTCCAGAAAGTAATCTAATTGTTTACCTCAAATATTAACAACAACAATACGAATAATACTACGACAGTAGTGATAGTTTGGCGGGATACAGAACAGAGCATCCTAGGTATTTCTGAAGCAATACTAGTAGGAGCCAATTGTGGAAGAAGACAGCTATATACTGAGACCGAAGTCAAATAGAGGCTGTATGTATATCTACATACAATGCACTATCTATTACTAAACTTTCAATAAAAGTAGCTCGCGACTTAGTTCATACAGTGTCTGTTAATAACATGTTTCTTTAGAGAATCTTCATTTCATTTTCGAAAATTGATTCCCTGTAGTTATTAGTGGCTAAAACAATATTGCTTTTATATTTCATTTGACGATCTTTGATTTTTCTAGATCTGAAATATTTATTGCTATACACTGTGCTTGTTTCCAAGTTTTTTGTATTAAATCCATCAACCATAAAGAGATACCTCTACGTCTGGCTTTCCAATTCGAGTCCTGTCTTGCATGTTCTTATATTTCGGCACTTTCTTTAAACTGAAACATTGCATAATAGTGTTGGTGAGCTTTCTTTTCAAGTTTCTTGCGTAGCTTCATACGCAGCTATTGCTACTGATACTTACTTTACGCACAAACAATAGCCTCCAGTCACAGAAATATAATAATATCTTTAAGTGTTTGTGAAGTTCTTAACCCACTTCCTATACGGAAGGACACAAGCGAAGAATATGTGTTAAAGAGAGAAACGTGACAGATAGAAATAAGAGAAATGGAAAATTAGCAAAAAGTAAGAAAGAGAGACAAGTGAACAAATTAACGACCTTACTTTATTTTGTAGCTGACGTTGTGAAACGTGTTGCCAGTAACCTAACTATATAATAATAGTGGTAAACTGACCAATCCCTGTCATTGAAAATATTCGTTTCTCTCATGAAGCAGAAAAAAAACACGTTATCTTTAGTTGTATTTAGTAAACTTTACAATATTTAGTTATTTTTGTATACAGTTTCTCTCATATTTTACATAAATATATCACACTGTATTACATCAATTTTTCAAGGAGAGTGATTTGTCCTTTTACGATTATTATTATTGGCTTTGGTCAGCGTTCCGCAAACTACTTTGAAATGTGGACCAATTTATTAGTTGGGAGGTTCTAGAGACCACCCTATTCTTGCTCTCTCCGAAGATATTTTTTTTAATATTTTGTGTTATATGTAAATATATACTAATATTTTTCAAACAGAATTAATTAATATTCCTTTAATTTTATATTAGAGTTAATAGCTAATGGTACATTTACACTATATGAACTCTACAGCCTCCTCAAATGGTATATTTGCACTATATAACTTCTACAGCCTCCTCTAATGGTATATTTGCACTATATGAACTCTACTGATACAAGCCTGGGTCTGTCCGTATAAAATTGAGTTAAAGGGCGTGCGGGAGAGGTTAAATTATAACTAAAGACATCGCTCTTCACGGGAAATGTTCTTTTTGCTAACGGTACCTTAATACAAGGCGGTTGCCACCTTCTCTAAAGGACATGGAAGCTTTGGTGAAATTCTAAAAGACATTTAAATTGCATTTATTTTCGGACTTGTGTCTAAAGAAGTTACATACTTAAAATTAAACTTTAACACGGAATCTATACAAATTCGGGACGGCGTATGAATCATGACCTGAGTCAATGCTGAAAGACTATTTTGAGGATGAGCAAGATAAGACAAAAACAGAATATTAAATCTAAATCAAGTTACAAAAGTTAGGTTATTCTAAGTCAAGTTAAGTTAAGCTAAGCTAATTTCAGTTAAGCTCCAAGTACCATTTTTAGCCAAAACTAATACAATACCATTTTATACAATTTTCTAGAGCTGGCAACGTACCTGTGATTTTCTAAGTCGAATTTAGGTTGTGAAGATGCACTTGGTAAATAACTGTCACTGTTCGATAAGTTTGGTTTAATCGTGTTTAAACCTTTAAGTTCTTTTCTAAGTCCAGATCTAAGATGAAGAATAAATTTCAGTTAAAGATGTCTTCTCTCTTGGCTTCAAAACTATAAGTTCTTCTGACAGTCTCTGTTGTCGTAAGTTTGACGAATGAGTTGTAGATGATGAGTGAGTGATAGAGACTGGTCTCGATCGTTGATTTACACTTAGTTTTTATATGGCTGTTTACAAAAAAAGAAAGAATTAAGATTTTGTGTTCTCGTGTGACATTTTCACTTTAGTCAAGGTCGTATTAGCTCATCTTCTGAGAGGATGTAGATTGAAGGTTAAGTCTGAAACATTTCCTGTTAATGACGTTATTAGGTGTCCATGATGTCTGGAATCGCGTGGGATTTTATATTGGATTTCAATGTTCTTGTGAGTCAAGGTTAGATCTGATGTCACATGGTAGTTCGTAATTTAAAAATACAAATTGAGAACGGAAATGGTGTTACTGTCACGTCTTGCACGTTGCTATGTCGTTTATGGATACTTGGGAGCTCTGATGTAAAATCTATTGTCATGATTCATACTCGTAATAAAACTTAAATCTAATACAGAGTGAGATATTATAAACTTTCAGAAATGATATATACAGTGTTGGTCAAAACTCATAAAAAAATGAAATTTAAAATATTAAAACCTGAGCATATAACACTACAGCCTCCTCTAATGGTATATTCACTCTATATGAACTCTACAGAAAGCTAGGATTCTTCTTAAATCTGTAAAAATCTGTAAATGTAATGTAATAAGAATATTGGAAATTGGAAATACAGCTTCCTCTAATGGTGTATTTGCACTATATGAACTCATTCTCAAACGCACACTAGGACGTCAACAGAAGTAGGCTGATATAAACTAACTTAAAATTAGAATTCAATGAATTTCTATTTAGACGGTCGTTTGCTGACTCGTAATTCTACATACTCTGCTTCCTGTACTCTTGCACTTTACGTACTCAGTCTGCAACGCAAGCTAGCGTTTTAATGATAGCACCTAGTGAGAAACTGACTTCAGATTTCGGTTCAGTGACCTCAATTGAAGACCTGAATTGCAATATTAGTTTACAATATTTAGTTATTTTGTGTACAGTTTCTCTCATATTTTACATAAATATCACGCTGTATTGCATGGATTTTTCAAGGACAGTGATATGTCCGTTTACGATTATTATTATTATTATTATTGATTTTAACCATTTATTTTTTCAGAATGGAATTTATATCATTTTTATCTTTGTTTTACACTTCACTCACAAAAGACTTGTCAATCACAGACAGTGTAATGTAAGGGCACACATGAAAGAGCCTATAATTCTCCAACTTTTGAATAATAATTGTATTCGTATGGGTCAAGACGAAATGATTCTTTCTGATTCTTAACTGTATAGTGTGATACGTAATTCTCTTCCATTTTATGCTTTCAGTCTTGTCTTGATTAGTGCTCAATCTACTCTACACTCAGAGAACCACAAGGGCAGACCTACTGGATTACAGTTTGCGAAACACAAGCTTAGGTTCTGGCAACATTTTTTACACGGTCGGTAACAAAATGGAGTAATGTTGTTAATTTTTACACTTATCTCTCGTTTTTTTTTATTCTTTCTAATTCCCATTTCTGCTGTCTCTATCTGTTGCTTTTCTCGTTTCAAAACATATTGTTGGCGCGTGCCCTTCCGAGGGAGTGTGTTAACCTCGAAAACATTTAAGGATTTATTATATTTCTTCAACTGTAGGGTGGCATACATGCGCAATGTAAGTATTTACAGTCGTGAAAGTGATTTTTGGAACTGGAAAAGAAAATCAAATTAAAATTATAATGTGTTTAGAAACTTTAGACGTAAAATTCTCTTTTATTATGTTGAATTTGGTCGAAGTGGGTATTACCATTCTCACGTATTGTACGTACATCGACTAATTTCTGTAGTCTTTCTTATTACCGATCACCACTTTAAGAATACCAGATTAAATACTGATCACCTAATCATGAAGAGCGATTATTTCCTCTGAGAAAATGGCATCTAATGCTATGGTATTATCTGTTTTCTCTATACGATTCCTAACTTCTATGACTACTCAACTATTTCACTGCTTTCAGAGGAGGAAAGTTTCCTTTCAAAAGTGACTTGCTACACTTTCTAAGTTTTGACGCAGAGATCTCTATGATTATGCTTTCTACACATTTAGATCTTTTACCACGACTATTAGTATCATCTGGTTTTTTTCCTCTACATCACTACTAGTGTTTTAAATGAAATATTTTCAACTTTCGTGTATTTGTTGTGCGTTCTTGCTTCTCTTTCAGTGGTTCAAAAGTTGTTTTCTTTGAATTTTTGGTGATATGTATTAGTTTGCCAACCGCTGATAATCTAATCTCTGAGAAGATATTATTTCCGAGTTTTATTTTAATGGTTTTCTTCGCTCTCTCTCTGAATCTTTCAGATCTTCCTTCACTGTCTGTGACCACCATGCTAATTATTATCAATGCTTATATAAATTTGATTTCCAGTACTTTTTTTCATATATATATATTCCGATGTTCTGATTTCTTATTTATTAATTTTTTACCACAATCCACAGTTTTCATATTTATCAAAAGTTATTCATTTCAGGGAGAATTTTAGTGTATATCATGTGTCTAATCTACTTCTGTACTTGGCTGTAGATCCTCGTTAGTAAGACCTTTATTTCCTCGGCGTCGCATCTTCTTATGTTGATAGGGCGTTTGGTTGTTCTTTTTTTCTGTTGACATAACTTTCTTCAAACTGATCATGTTGATTACTTTACGGTGGACCTGTGTATTTTGATTGATGAGACTTTTATGTTTACACAAATTTACGAGTAGTTTAGAGTACGTAGCCAAGTAATGGATAACATATAACATGCCTAGATAGCAGTATCCTGGGAACCAAATTTGTAACTAGTAAGCGATCCTTGTATCATTCGATCTCAGGGCAACTGTATATTCTAATCTAGTTGAAGAGTACATTCATCCAAGGACCCTGCATTTGCTTGTAATTGAACTCCGTTGCTTTAGTGAAATATAGTTACTACAATTTTGACGTTTCAAACGTAAGTAGATTCATCTTCAGAAAGCATAGGAAAGACAAGAAAGAAGAAAGAAATGTGTAAGGAGAGGACAAATATGTATATCTATCTGCTTGAGAACAATGTAGGCAGATATACACACATCTTAAGCGGCATTTCGAATACATGAATGCACTGTTTGCAGGGGTTACAAACATAGATACATATTTATCTTCTGGCCCGGGACGGGTGTAAGCCATAGTGCTGTTACCGCCCATACAAATCATTTTATCTTATCTTCTGTTTTTTACATATTCTTTTATTTCTTCTTAGCTCCCCGTATTAACGCCAGTGAATAAAGGAAGATTATACAGTTTGTTCTGTCTGTCTACCCTCCTCCCCAGATCTCAGCAACTACAAGTCAGACTATGATGAGCCCTACACCGTTGAATTTCTACTAGCCTGTAAGGGTGGAGACAACTATGACTTTGACTCTAAAACGGACAGGTCCTTTTTATTTGCATAGTTTTGTCCATTGCAGTTTATGTATTTTCATATGGTATCTGTATGTATGTTCATCGTCCACCCTTAGTCCCTAGATCTCAGCAACTAACTACAAGTCAGATAGAGTTGAGTCATATAGAATTGGATTCCTCTTGGTCTGAAAGGGTGGGGAAAACTATGACTTTGTCTCTAATTAAATGGCAGGTCCTCTTCAATCGCTTAGTATTATCTATTTATACCTCTCCTCTTCCCGCGTGATCTTAGAAACTATAAGTCAGACAGAGATAAACCATACACGGTTAGATTCCGTATGGTTTGAAAGCCTGTGGAAATATATGACTTTGACTATTTTTTTATTGTTGTCAATATCCAAAACCAACCAATATCCAAATATTGTTGTCAATAATGAAGATATTTCAACAATGAACAGAAACAAAAACAAAACTTGGCACGGATAGAACTCTTCTCGGAAAGTTTGAACTCTCTAGCTTTGAATTTGTAGGAGGATCATTGCAATTTAGTGTAATGAAAAAACAACAAAAAAAAAAAAAAAAATACACTAGAGTTAGTGCTGCCATCTTGTTTTAGAAATTGTTGTTTTACACTTACCTTAAATTGGTCCATCATTCATAATGTTTGTTTCTTCCAGATTTCGAAACTGGCCAGACATTAGTTTATCCCCATATTTTCTGATAAAATCGTGTTTTGAGAATTAAATTATATCATACACGTAAGCGAGTCACTGAATTTCTTTGACCTTTGAGCAGTGTCAGCTTCGCAAAGGTTATCATATCAAACTACCAATTAAACACTGTTGTTGATGTTTTACGTTCGTGTTGTCCTCGAGCTCCCCTACCTGGTCCCTTTCTTTTGCCTAGAATTGGACTAACAAATGCATGTCTTTTATTACACAACACACTTTCACAACTTTGAGGTAATGTACATTGTGTATGCCGATATATTTCCAAACTATCTTCCTCTAGAAGCGAGAGATCCTCTCACTTCACTGGAAAGCTTTCTGACAACTTAGCTCAGATAACCTTGAATGTTATTTAACACAATGAAAAATAGTAGAACCTTTGATGAATTATAATTACGAGAATCTGACAGGAGCATTAATTACACCGGTTACAATGCAAGTTAACACCAATATTTTCATTCATATCGCTTCTATAAGTATTCAGTACAATCATAAGTGTTATTTTGGTGACATAAACATAACGCACCAAGAACATTATTATTTCCCCAGGAGGAAAACTCGTCGGGCCGTCGGTGGCCCAGTAACCATGATGGCGGGCCGCCGGTGGCCCACTAACCATGATGGTGGGCCGCCGGTGGCCCACTAACCATGATGGCGGGTCGTCGGTGGCCCACCAACCATGATGGCGGGCCGCCGGTAACCCACTAACCATGATGTCGGGCCGTTGGTGGCCCACCAACCATGATGGCGGGCCGCCGGTAACCCACTAACCATGATGTCGGGCCGTTGGTGGCCCACCAACCATGATGGCGGGCCGCCGGTAGCCCACTAACCATGATGGCGGGCCTCCGGAGGCCCGCCGAGTTTTCCTCATGGAGTTCCTATATAGTCTAGACATCAGGTCTTAAAAATTGGCTTTTTCTGGTATCCGGCATTTTTGTGATCAGTGATGGGTATATATTCAAAATATATCGGATGCCAAATGGTTACATGATTTGCCCTTAAACTCGTAAAGGAGAGCACTTTTGTGAAATTGATGTGTAGACTAATATAATAACATTGAGTAATAAGCACGGTTTCTATCCTGTGTACGAAGGGTTTACACAATACCTAATTGTAGCCAACAATTATATAGAAACTCTACTAAATTACTAAAATTAAAAAACTTAATCGTAAAATAGTGAATTAAAAATAAATTCCTACCAGTTTGCTGATTTTTTTTCTGATTGAATTATAATTTAATTCAAGGCCTTTAGGCAATTTTGGCTCAGGCTGAATGCATTCTTCTCTCATGTCACTGTGTTAAAATTTTCACATGTACAGTTCAGGTCTGTTGTTGCTGAAGATTATGGAATGATTTATTTTCTGTCATGAGACAGTTTTCCTAGATAGACCTCTCATTCTTCATTGTCGGAAAAATCACATATTGTGTAGTAATTTCTTCTCAACTGGACCCAAAAGTCTAATAGAAAAATATTATCGTTCAATTACTATAAGAGTAAACTAAGATATTAGATCCTAGATAGAAAAAAAAGATTGAATCAACTTTACTATATCAAGGATCATAGATTGATTCAAGCATAATATGTTGATGTAAGCTTGAAAGATTGAGTGTAATGCAAGGAAAATTCAAGGGCGAACTGGGTTATGTAAGGCTGTATCAAGATATGAAGCCTTGATTTTGTAAGCATTGATCAGGCTTGAGTCAACCCTTATTCATAAGCTGCACAAGACACTTGCTTAGGTAAAACAAAATCAAGATTGAATTGAGGTTGTTAAGTCAATATTATTTCAGCAAGCTAAAATCAAGCTTATATCAAACTTGAAATATGCTTTACATATATAATGTCAAAGTTTAGCAAATGAAAATCACAGTTTTTGGAATCAGGACAAAATCAGGACCAAAACAACTGGGAATGGAATTGTTATTTAGGGATCTTATCATTAATCCAACCCAGTACCCGATTAAGAATCTAATGTTCGCTGCTACCATTCAGACAATAGGAACAATTAGAATTCAAAGCTTTCTAAGGAACTAATACAGAATAGAATAATGTACGTTGTAGCAATCTTGGCTTTCTATTGCATTTTAAGAGAAATTTCGTTTTAGAACTCTAAGCTCCATTCTTTGATGTGAAAAGCAAGATGAATAAATGTTTTACACATGAAATATCCCTATTTTAATAGCTGCACGCAGCAATCGTGTTATTGGTTTAGTTCCGTTCTTGTCAACATATCATGTTCAATACCTGTAGTTTACTATCTAGGGTCACATTAAAACTAACCAAATTGTTTACTACATATTGAAAATATTTCGCTCGTTGTCCCCAGTTTATAGAATAGAAATTTATTCATACAAGTCGTGACGTGACCTGTGATACATAAGACATACATGAGACACGATGATATTTAATTTTAAAATTTAGTATAATTTACATTATTAAATTATTATTAAATTACCATTATTAATTATAATAATAATTATTATTATAATTATTAAAATAATATTATTAATTATTATTAAATTACCATTATAAATAATAATAATAATTTATAATTATTAAAATAATATTATTAATTATTATTAAATTACACTTTAAATTATTATTTATTTACATATTGCATAATGAGTCACCACTCAAATAATCATTGACAGCATAATAACCCTTATTTACCAACATTCCGAATAGCTTAAATTTAAGTGTATTAATATTGCCAATACTCTTCAGGTAATTGGGTAATTTATTATACAATCCAGTACTCAAAGAATAATCATTAGAATGAGTAGTTGCGAAATGTTGGCTTTCTACAGATATGTTTCGTTTCTGTCGTGTATGATAAGTGTGTCTATTTGTAGTATAAACAAATAAGTGACAATTTTTCTTTGTAAATATTACGCTCTTATAAATATATAGGCATGGAACTTTTAGATCTTTTTTTAGTTTTAAACACATCTTTACATGGTGACCTCGGATTCATTTTTTTAAAAAAAGTACTCGTAACAACCTCCTTTTGTATAGGAAAAGTATTTACACTAACATGTGATGCACCCCAAAATATTATTCCAAAGCTTATAAGAGCATAAAATTTCGCATAATATAATAAGAGCAGAGTTTGTCGAGAGACTGTACCTTGTAATCTATATATGATTAAGTAGACACCATTCAGTTTTTTTATTAAGTTCAAGAATGTGATTATCCTATTTTAGCTTTTCGTTAATAGTTACACGGTAAAAAAATCGCTGTATTAATTCGACACAATGCGGTGTCCCAGCGTGACTCCCACTTGTGTGTGTTAAATCAACACAACACACGGTGTTGATTTCGGTACTGGGAGAAAAAAACTTACGGCTGCAGCTAGATTTGAACATGAATTGCTTAGTTAGAAGTACAGCGTCTTACCGACTTCGCTAAATCGTCAGACGGAAATAGCACTAGACTGAAACAATATAAAGGATAAAAAAAAATGTTACTGAGCCCCAAACACAAACAAAGTTACTCTCATGATTTATGCCATGATTTAATCACTTTTCCATTGGTCAGTTAGGGATCACAATCCCCAATCATTGAGAATATGGTCCATTCCTATGAAAGCAAGCGCAGCATTTGACATATTGTTAAGACAGGAAAGCAGTAATGCTGCTCAAGTGTTTGACTGTTGCCATCTTGCTTGCTTTCATAGAAGTAGACTATTGTCAATGAATGGGAATTATGGTTCCCAATTGACAAATAGGAAGTGATTAAACCATGGCATAAGTCCTGCAAGTAACTTACTTTGTTTTGGGATTTCAGCAATACATATTTGATCCTCTACACTGTTTAAATCTATAGTGTAGTGGTTTAATTCAAATGTTGTTAACTAAATATCGTTTGCATCTAGAGCCTTTTATGTCTGACGATTTAGCAAAGTCGGTAAGACGCTTGACTTCTAACTGAGCAACCCATGTTCAAATCTCATTGCAGCCGTAATTTTTTTCACAGTACCGAAATCAACACCGTGTGTTGTGTTGATTTAACACACGAAAGTGGTAGTCACGCTGGGACACCGCATTGTGTCGAATTAACACAGGTATTTTTTGCAGTGTACACTTAACAATTTACTTTTAGAAGTGTATTCTAAACTTAAAGAGTTTACTACTATGGAGGGAAATATAGACGATCGGTAAGAAAGATTAAAATATAAATTTTTGACTCGTCTACGTTTGTATTTAGGCACTTTATTATAACCCATTATATTAATCTCGCCATCATTGATTTGAAGTTACTTTCTTGCCAATTCAATCAAGGTTGCTACCAGCCTGGCTGTAAGTTTGATCCAAGAGGGATCAATTTAGGGATGTTATTAGGTTATATAGCTAAGTATTCTGTTTTCACCAAATTCTCAATAGAACATTACCTTGACCTGCACCAGATTTCTCCCGAACCTAAATCAATAATTGTAGTCACTTTAGTTTAAAAAGATTGTCAAGTTTTCTTTTCCTAACTTAGCTAAGCAGAAACTTAAACCGAGATGGAACTGAACTTTCAACATACAGGTTCTAAACATGTAGGGCAAACAAGTGCTTCCCATATAATGTGTATCACTCTTAGAGAATACCCGACATGCAATAACCCGACATAGTGCAATATGAGATAATAAAAACTTTATATCAGGATAGCAATGATGACAACCCGATGACATCATATTGTAGCTCCACTCTATTGAGACAATCATTTTGCACCCTACTGATATAACAATTAAATTTTTTCTAATGAAATTCGGTACATTGATAGAGACCCTGAATGTTTAAAGCATATTCAACTTTTAATTTAGTTATGTTTGAAATGGTAACAAGACTCATTTATTAAAAGTCATTTTGGTGCAAAAATGTGAAAACGAATGAACCGATTACAATCAACATCATTTTTGATGATAGAAGAAAATACGCTCAAGGTTTCAGGCCTATTCATGAAGCAGTAGTAGTGGTGTCAGTAGAAGTAGCAATTTTAGTTGTGGTAGTAGTAGTGGTGTCAGTAGAAGTAGTAATTTTAGTTGTGGTAGTAGTAGTGGTGTCAGTAGAAGTAGTAATTTTTGTTGTGGTAGTAGTGGTGGTGCGAGTAGAAGTAGTAATTTTAGTTGTGGTAGTCTAGTAGTGAAAGTAGGATAGCAGTAGAATTTGCAGTCCAAGTAGGAAATGTAGTAGTGGTAGTAAATGTAGAAGTAGTATTGATAGTAATAGAATTAAAGTAGAGGTAGTGATAGTAGAAATAGTAGAAGTGATAGTAGAGTAGAAGTTCTGCTAGTAGCAGTAACAGCAAAGTAGTAAAAGTAGAAATATTGTTAATTGTATTAGTAATAGAAGCAGGAATAATAATTGTAATAGTAGTTGTAGTATTAGTGATTACGCTAGTGGTAGTGCAGGTAGTAATCGTACTAAAACGATGTTAATTAGTTTTCTATCTAACCTAGAAGATCGGAGCAATAATGGCCTATAACCTCTAACGTGTTGCCAAATCTAGTTGCAGTGATCAACTTAGACATTTTCAAATGAACAAGTGATATGACTTGAGTCTTACCCATATATAGAGAGAGATATCTTCAAATTACACTTGTCATACACACCAATGAATTACACAATCGAATGTACCTAGGCCTCAGCCTCAGATGTCTAAAGGCCATAAGATAAATTCAAATTCAAATGTACCGGTCAACTCTAACCACACAGAGTTCTTGCTTGCATCAAGATGTCTATAAAATATTCTCAATCAATGAACGAAGGAAATTAATCATAAATGTGACACAGGCATCGGAATTAAGAAATTTGTGAAATTAATGTTTAACTAATCTATCTAGTATATATACATAAGTGGGTAGGTTCGTGTCCACTAAACTCAAGAATTAGTGAACCTGTTATAATAATTTTTGCATGAGGTTAGTCATTGCTTCCCCAAGGTTTACTTTGATTACTTTGATGGTACAATTATGTAGATAATATACCATCAAGAAGTCCACTATTTTCCTCATCAATAAATAAATAAATTGTTAACATGTTTAACTCAAAACAACAATGGAATACGTACATTGTTTTCATTTTAACTATAATTTTCGGTTGTTGGAAACCAGAGATCGTTTACCATAGCAAAGCCAGCTAAAGAAATCTCACCTTGGAAGGAAAACAAGGAAAACCATATCAAAACAAATCATTAGTTTCATTGAGGACACTATTACTAGGGAAAGTAAACTTCAGAAACAAAGAACAAGCACATATTTTGTTGTACAAATGAACGTGAAAGAATCTGAAGAATCCATGTTTCACGTTCAGTTCAATTAATTTAACCAGGGACAGGTCACAGAGGTTATCAAGCAACGCAGTGTTACCAACTAATTTTAAAAAATTCCACTATTCAAATTGTTACAATACCATTAGACGTTTTTACACCAAATTTTATTTTAACGTATTGCGATAGATGATACTCTGTGCACCACATTTGTCAGTGTTGCCATACTGTTGGACGTACACACAATGCAATTGATATTTAGGTACTGGAACAGTGTTGCTAACCCATTTTAAAACATTCCCAGCTGATAGTATTACCAACATATTTCTTTCAACGGTCGGGAAATCGGCAAGTTATTTAACATTTCTATTATTTATTTAGCATATCTTTACATTCATTTTTCTTCTCTTTTCGAACAAGAATTTTAAATTACCACTAAATTTTCGAATCGAAAATGCAGATAGATACTCTAAAATACAATTAGTTATTTGTTCTAGATCTTCTTTCTTTAGAATTTCAAGGTAAAACAAACACCCGCATTTTATCATGTGGATTTCATTACATATGTTGATTTTGCATGACATGTATCTTACGATATAGCATTTTTTGTTTTCTTTGTTTAGTACGCAAGTTTGACTATCATTTAATTACTTCACTTTTCTCAGAGTCTTTTGTTCATGTATTTTTATTTCTTTCTTAGGATGA
Organism: Lepisma saccharinum; assembly: GCA_022664845.1. Lineage (NCBI taxonomy): Eukaryota > Metazoa > Arthropoda > Insecta > Zygentoma > Lepismatidae > Lepisma > Lepisma saccharinum. Next base: position 85,382 of record JAGDQP010000026.1, read on the forward strand.
ACATTGAAAAAAAAAATAACGTACTTAATTAACTTTATATTACACAACTGAAAACATTCTGAGATCTTCCCTATATCTTCCCATCACTAGTTTAGTCGAGAAGGTTAGGTTAGGTAAAGTGATGTAGGTATATCTGTACACTTAAAATATATTATTCTCATTTTATTACTTTTAAAATTTATTTCAATCTCGTATGCATTTGACAATAGCGCGACTCAGAAAGAGACAGGGAAAGGATCCATAAGGAGGACTTTACATAGAAAAGAGGATATATAGATATTCTATAAAACTCCATACACTTTACAAATTGTTGGATTCTCTATACACAGAAGTAATATCAGTACAAAGACTTAACTTCATAGCCGCGAGAAAGGTGTTCACATGTTCTCATTTTACGAAACTTACTTATATTTAATAGGCAAATGATATCTCGGGATTCTTAACGCCCCGGACAAGGTTAAAATTTTGCTTAGATAGAAGACGGTATTCCTGGTCTGTCCCAGTCAGTCCGGGACAGTTTCCAACCCTACCCGCGGGCCGTACGTTGGTCATCACTCGTGTATATTAACGGCTTACATCAAATAAACTAACATAACTTTACCCAACTTAACCTTCTGGATTAAGTAACGACCAAATATAGTAAACGAACCAAACTTTAGGTAACCTAACCTTTTTGCTAATTAAATGGTGGTCAAATGACAGAAAGGCTTGATATTCGAGCTTGATATCCTTTTACATAATTACATTGTTGGTAGACCACAATACAATATAGAATGTACTGCAAGTACATATTTTATCTAATCCAATACTGTTTACAATATTAAACAAGATACACTATAATAAAAAAATGAAGAAGGAACAAAATAAGAAAGTGTTTATTGGTGGAAGGGAGTAGAAAATAAATACTTAAAACTTTAGTTCAAATTAAAAATATAATTAACCCCATGATTACATAAGTCATAAAGCCACATTTGATTTCATGAATTAAAACGATTAAAAATTGTACATAGAAAATACATAAGCAAAGTACAAGTGTGAAAACTTGTCAGATAGTTTTCTTCAGACAGTATATCTGAAGTATCCATTTTTATGGTGAGTCCACACTAGGTTAAATTTCTGCTTGCACATGTTGATGAGGACTGTCTCAGAACAGCGAAATCTTTGGTAGTTTGTTTGCTACTCCGAACTTTGAAAACAGAAAACGAGACAAAGAGAATATATACTCGTCATTACTTACTGCACAAATTAATATATTTGTTGGGACATTGCACTATAGTACGTTTAAATACAAAAGCTTCTAAAATAGTCGAAATGATCGACACATGCAGTCTCAATCACTTTACAATGTTCCTAGTATAACTATTTATAGTGTTCTCAGATACTGGGAGTTATAATTACGTTTCTTGTATATATATATATATATATATATATGTATATACACATCATATGGGTTTGTGATGTTAAGTCTTGTCTAATTTAAACGTAGCCTTTTATGGTAGTGGCTAGAGGACACGATCGTCTATCATGCAGATCTCTTTCACGCAGGTTTCTGTGTACAATGGCAAGAATACCATATTTCCTGCAGCACAACAAGGAACGATCACAATATTTGCGTTTAGGAATAGCTGAGGCCAAAATTATTATGTTAGTCTTCAAAGTCGCATTGATTTCAAAGAATTATGGCATGATTAAGAAAAATAACGACTTTAGACAATGCAATTAAGTTGAAATCGTATTAAGCGATATATACGTAATAGAAAAGACTAAACTAAACTAATCAATACCTAATGCTAGCCCAGATAGCAGAGTAAACTTACAGCAAGTTTGCACCAAGTTTGATATTGCAAGTCTGCAAACTTGCTATAAACTTGTAGCAAAGTTGCTGGTTGGTACATCAATTTTGCTACAAACTTGTCTTGTTAAACATTGATGAGCCAGCATCAAACCAAGAATCTTCAAATTTGTTTGTTGTTCGTCACTATAACCACTACATTATAGTGGCTTTTAATGACTGACTTTTATTTTACTAGTCCTGTTATGCTACGAAGACTGTTTATGAAGTAAAGTCATGCATGTAGGCTTCAATACAACACATATATATTCTGATTTTATCCTGTGTTACACCTATGAAGTGTTGATTCATAGATTTTTCATAAACAAGTCTCCTCAGGATGTATACTTTACTGCTCGGGTCGATGCCATAATGCGCTTCTAGTTTTGTGTTGCGTATAATGAAAGAAAATAATACTATTATATCACCTTAATCGGTTAATTATTTTCGTGAAATAGGTACAATTTTGAAAATTGTGTAAAATGTTGAAAAATATAAAAAGAAAGGAAAGGCGAGCAAATCTTTATAAGTACTAACAAAATGAAATAAGGTTGTTTAAAAAAAGGAAGATTGAAAATTCTTATCGAACCCCGGCTATCCAGTTAGTAATCCAACACGCTACCATTATACCAAAGCGAGAGCTAGTTAGAAGCACTATGGCACCGTAATTTATCCTTCACGCTGCTAAGCTAGGGATACGAACTTGAACAAGTGAAAAGTCGGGACACTTCCGATTCAGAAAGCTTGCACGCAGGGAGCTAAGCTAGGGTTACCAACTTGACCAAGTGAAAAGTCGCGACACTTCCGATTCAGAAAGCTTGCACGGAGGGATGGCAATGGGGGGGGGGAAGGTACGGCTGAAGCCCCATAATCTACCTGAGTCCCTTTATCTGTATTCTTTATTTTCTACATATGCCATAAACTTATTTAAGTCGCCCTGACTATTTTAAATGAGGATATTATGGTTCCCAGTTTTCTTTTCCATCCTGGATTCGTCGCTGCTTGTAAGACCTCGAATGAACAGAAAAGAAACGGGATCTACAAAACCAGTAAACTAAAATGCGTTTGAATTATTAAACACTTATACATGTGTATACGTGCTCATGCGTATACATGTGTATACTGATGGAGAGAAAAGAAACTTTAAATAGCCCGGCCATAGTAGTGTACATTTAATATGCATAATGCCAAAATGTAAGCAAGCACTAAAACAACTTGCTGATGAAATACAATAGAACTATCTGTAGATCATATTAAAACAATCTGAAATATCTAGATATAGACATAAATCTTGATACTTGACAAGGATGACAACTTATTGCTGACAACAGAAAATGTATTTTGAAAGCTACCATTATAACCAACACAAGGAAATTGAAACACTCTGAGCCCAATTAACCTAAAGGCCGTAAATAAATTCAAAGGAAAATGAAAAGTTATTCCGAAATTCTGCTTATTAATGTATTTTTGTCCAATTAGTTGGTAAAATTAGTAAAATATAAAAGAGTATGGACATTTAGGTGTCTCGCCAAAGTCGTGGCGGGACACGGGACAATTTTAGAAGAGAAGGGACAATTTTAGAAGAGAAGGAACAATTTTAGAAGAGAAGGGACAATCCCGACAAAATCTGGACGGTTGGCAACCCTAAGCTAAGCAGAATACTAACGTGTGCCGTGGATGTTCTTCCCAAATGGATGAGACAAGTTTGTTACTGCTAATTTTGCCACAATTCCAAAATGAAGAAAATGCACCCCGACAGTCCAATTTTTGCCGCCATCGGCAAGGCGTCGGGGGTGTGACAGTTGGGAAAAAGTCGCATTTAAAGGTGGTCCACCGGCGGCTCGACTCCAAATGGGCGCGTTAGGCAAAAAATCCTGTTGTCAAAGTGGTCTAAAGAACGAAGTTAGGAGTGATCTAACCAGCTTAAACTGATCCTTGCAGTGTACCAATCACACCAGTACATTTTGTGAAAATGGTTGGCAAAAGGGTGGAAAAGTTCTTTTGCCTCCCTTGTCCCGACTATGAGGTTGGGATTTGGTCGGAATTGAGGAAAATGCCGACCATGTCCTAACAAGGCGGGAATATGACGGCAAGAATAGTCGAAAAGAAGGCTCTGAGACAGTCTGCGAAAAGCAATTGCAATTAAAATCAGTGATAGTCACGATACATCTACAATAGTCATTAATTTCTTCACTATAGAGATTTAAAAAAATCAATTGCAAATGTCAGTTAGGATCGTCGGGTTTCACTCGGCACTCGTTTTGAACCCGACTCTACACCGACGGTTGAAATGTGGGCGGCAGCATTTGTATGGGCCGAATTCTGGTCGATGGCTGTAACTCTTTAATAAAAAAATATGCTTATTACATTAAAACATTTTTATCTCTTAATTTCATTCGTCTTATTACAGAAATCTGTAGTGAAAAGTATAAAAAAATACAATGAAATTAACTACATTTTTCATGTCCTCGTTTGCATGTTGGAAACAATGAATTTTAAACTATATTTCAACGAACACTTAATTTCGTTAATACGGCGTTAATCTATGGCATAGATTTCGCTTTATGTGTGTTTTCTAAGGCGACATATTATACTTATTGAGAGATACAAATTTAATAGTGCAGTGATGGTTAAGGTATTAAAGAAAAAACCTGCACATAAGAAAGAAAAAAGGAAAGTATTCTTTAGTTTTATTTTTACATGATGGTGAACAACGCGTAGCAACTCGATTCTAGACTGCCTGTTACTACAGATACCGTAAAAGAGCAGCAACGTGGATCCATGGATGAGTGCAGATCCAGGTGATCGTGCGGGCTAGTGCGGTAGTCTAGCGACTCCAGGATCGCGGGTTCGGATTCCGCTTCGCGCATGGATGTGATTTTAACTGTGTTGTCCGTAAGTAGGTTAAGAAAGATAAACGAATAATAAATGGTCCCAATCGTATAATAAACGCAATGTACTATGAAAGTTAAATAAACGAGATTTTTTTTTAAGTGGATAAGACGACGAGCTACCAACGAAAAGTGCAGAACTTTCCTGTGTTCGAACCAAACAGTAGCCACTAGGATTATTTACTGTTGGAAAATTAACACCGTAAATCATGATGAGAGCAACGAGAAAAATGAAATTAACTGTGTGTATACCAATAAACAGCATTCATGTTTTCTTTTGACCAACTAAACACGTTTTTTCTAGCCATATCTTAGCTGTGCCGACGGCGGCAAATGCGTGGTGCCCGACTAACACCCGACTGCGACTGTCGGGAAATGGTCGGGGTTTGGGCGGGAAATGATCGGTCCGACGCCGGCCTAAAGGAGCGTTTTTCTGGAAGGTTTTTGCTGCTTTTGGGGTTATCGGCCAGACCATCGGGAACCGAGTGCGGCCCGACCCTGACCGGCGTCGGCCGAGCGGAGGACCGACCATTGGGTCTGCTGCAAAGTTGATATGCCATATTTGTAACGGTAAACAAAAACCAAGACTCATGCAGCATGTTTGTCTTCATCAATTTTGCCACAAGTCTGCAACGAATTTAGTAAGATAAGTTTAACAATGCAAGGAAAACCAAGGCTGATAGAAACTTCGTATAAACTTGCGTGCTATCTGGGAGGTCAAATCCATGTATGTTCACATATATGCCAGAGCGTTTTTATTTAATATAAAGGTTTTATTGTAGGTACAAAGGACAAATATTCTCACTCGACATTCTTCCTATCACCAATAATATGGCTGACTATTGATTCCAATACTCCCGCGGCGTAAAGTGATGATACTTATGACGTCATTTTTTGTGGCTAATTTGAATTTAAGGACTGGCGTTCTTATTTTTACTAATCCGAGTCCGCGATCTCAGCTTTCCCTAATGGCAAGATCCCTACTGGGTCTGGATAACAACCTGTTCCTTGAAGCAAACAATCAAGGGCTAATTTTGTCTTTTAAATGTAATTCAACTGTGTTAACCAGGCAAGGACTAAACTTAGAGCCAATTTTCAACTTCCATCTGTCTCTGGAAGTTATACAAAATGTCTGATGTCTGGAAACTATGATACGTGTACTGACATGCTAGACGCTGCAGCAGTGCTCGAAGTGAGTTAGAAAAGGTAAGATAAGTTTGCACCTAGTGACGGCGGTTACCTATTGAAAGTAAGTGAAATGAGTTCTAATTAATTTACCTACATTCCCAATTGCTTTAGAGAAGAATGCGATATATTGTGAGACAGTAAATTAAATATAACATTGCTTGCTGTTTCATTATCTGCACCAGCCATTACCACTAATAGTGATTTATTGCTTGGTTCAGGCATTCTGTTCCTTGATCCAAAAGTAATCGCTTTATCGAGATTCCTTCAGCCATACATCAGCTGATTGTGCGAGAATGCTCCTCCACTTGGTTCATCTCAAGTATTCGAAAAACTGAGGGAGAGTGCTAAAAATATTTTTTTATGCTTTTATAGTATAAACTAAAATCCAAATTTCAGAAACCGAAACTTTGGGAGCTCATGTAAAAATTCTAAGCGCTTAACTATCGGTTTAAAAAGTGTAGGAGATGTATGAAGACGTGAGAAAAAAAAATTAAAGAGAACTTTTATATATAAATATATAGAAATGTATGAAAGAAAGAATGGAATATTGTATTATCACCCGACTTACGTCGCATTGCAATTTTTCATTATTGTATGACGTCAGGAAATGAGTTAAATTATTGTTGCAAAATTTGAGGACACCACGAACAACTGTGAACTAAAGAAAATCATGTAATAATAAGTTACGTGCGTGTGGATGATGTAAGGTACAATTCAATTGTGAGAGAAACCAGAAGCTTATGTACACACCTAATGCTTTAACTAGCGGTTTTATAAAGTATTAACATTTAAGGCAATTTTAGTCTTTCTGGGACGATTTTCGGTCGATACTCACAAGTAGGGACGGTAGATTTTCTCGAATAAACGTATTTGAATTTCGTGAGTGAAAATGTTAAAGGAAATCCTAATACAAGGTAAAATTTATTGAATACAAGGATAAATTTCTCGATGTAGTTCGTATTTTCCCGCTAGATGGCAAATCATGTTCGCAATTTTGCTGCCATCTATGGATGATTCCGTATATTGCATTCTAACATTCTCCATGCTACGCCAGTCCGATGATAGCGAATTATCGAAAACGAATTATATTTTTTCGATTCTTTAGGCATTATTTTCGCGAATGAATGAATAAAAATGTATAATTTCTTGAGTAGAGCTTAAAATTCACGGATAGAAGCAAAATATAAAACAAATTACGAATATTTCGTGAGATCAAAAGCACATTTTCACATGTTAACAGCCGTCTACCTATTACATGTGATTTCTTGGGTGTTTAAAGTTTTCGCGAGTTCGCGAGTCGCGAAATTCAACTTTCCTTACTCATAAGCAATTGTTTATGGGATATCTTTGTAATTGCTATTTTCCGAGCACTATGTAATCAACGGTTGTTATTCGCCTTGTGATGTGCCCTTGTACTTCATATCTAAAATTTCTCGAAGAGAAATAATTTCATCTTCATATCATACCCAAAAAGTTAGGGATTAAATTTAAATTTGAATTTTATTTAAACCTGTATTCGTAACCGAGAGTCAATTTGACTCCCGTTGTAGATCAAACGCCGATTGCGCATTGTTGCGCAATACTTCTTTTCTGTCAGAAATACAGTTCTTCCTCCAGTGCCTTTGTCAAACTTGCTGTAGCATTAACGCGCTTGTGGAGTCTTCGTATTTCGATTGAATTGCGATTTTTATCAGTGACTGAGAGTCATTTTGCAGTCAAATATGGAGAGAAAACACTCAGAAGAAATATTATGTTGTTGCTGGTCCAGTTGAAGCGAGAATAATATATTGGACAAATAAAATATAACAAATTTTCAGAATGAACACAAGTATATATCGACTTGTATAAATGTTCGTTATTATTTTTAGGAACTAGAAATGACCGAGATTTAGTGGAAGTCAAAATGACTCTCGGTTACGAATAACAGCATATTAACACACTAGGGTGGTTCGATTTTTTTTTTTCGAAATTCGAGTGAACGGAGTGCGGAAAAGTTTCCTACGGGCAATAGTAGTTCATAAAATTTGAAATTTTGGGGATAATTCCCTCCTTTGTTTGCACGGGAGCTGAATTTATGAATTTCCGTGCTCAGACTAGGAAATCCGTACAACCAAATTTCTCTTTGTTGGTTGTCTGGGCGCAAATGAGAAAGGATCTCCCATGAAACAAATTGTATAATAGTTTTTTTTAAGTGCTTTAAATTAAGCTCTTGATATCTTTCCTTCGACATTTTTCTCAGTGTAAGTGCCTAACTAGGAAAGAGAACATTAGGTTCAGTACTGTACTTGTGTGTGGCAGCGATAAGACAGTTTGTGTTCGAATAGTGCAAGTGTTGATTATTGGTAGTGTATTTAATGACTTCTATGCAGATCCGTAACCAGCCTAAAATCTATGGGCCTCAAGCCAAGTTCAGGGTAGAAACAGGTGTTAGTAACGTGTACGGGATACTGTAACAGAAACCAAAATATTTCAAACAAAAAAAAAATGCGTAGCTTCCACCGATCTGACATGATCATAGAAAAGAGCTCTGAATGTTACAAAGGTACCAGATGAACTGTAGCATGGAGCAGCCATTACACATGTAAAGTTTGATGTAAAACAATCAGTACAAAAAACCCTTCCGGGTAAAGGGAAGAGTGACGCAAGAATTATACTCACAAAAGAAGTAATATCCATTTTGCGAGTGACTTTCTTTGTGTCACTATAGCGGAAGTGTTTCCTTTGTAATAACATTAATAAAATTAAGAAATTCAGTATCCACCATAGTGGCATATAGAAAGTCACTTGCAAAATGGATATCACTTCTTTCGTGAGTATAATTCTTACGTCACTGTTCCCTTCGCCCGAAAAGGTTTCTTTTGTACTGATATCACTTATTTTGTAAGGCTGCCTATCAAAAAGAAGTGCATAAAAATATGAGTTAAATTAATAACGCATGTGTTATTTGGTTGAAATCGAGTAAAATGTAAACATAGTGTTCATACAAAAGGTCGATTTTGGACCATGGTAGGCTCCGTATCTCGAAAGCGGTAACTCCTATTAAAAAATAAGCATCTTTACCCCTATGGGGCCCGCAATTGAACCCCAAAACCCCTCTGGTAGCAAAAAGACAGACAGAAAGACAGACACACTTTTAGATCACTTTTGAAAATATTGTGATTGGGCTAAAAAAAAATCATAAATTCTGAACCACTTCATCGACTTTGAAGTGTGGTACACCGTTTGAAAGATATTGAAGCGTAGATTACGATTCCGCAAGTTTCGGCCGCCTATATGGTCTGGGGTTAGGGCTGTCATGAGAAAGGGGAAATTTTGTTTGTTTTTTTCGAACCGCCCTATGGGGTCCCAGGGAGATCCTACCGACCCATTTTTTCTCTGTGTCTTAGTATGGATGCTTTCGAATGCAAGCATCAAAATTGGGCTTATAGTTCGCTAGATTCGAAATTAGCTGTATATATGTGAGTGCCGCTAACAGACTCCTTTGTGAACGTCACTTGAGGAACTACCGTTCTTCATTATATTTACATGTTTTCTTTAAAAAATGTCTTTTTATTTGACAGCAGAGGCCCAGTTTTCGATGAAGCTAGGAGGCTCATGATTGTGTTAGATTGGGCTCAGCTACCTTCCCCTTCTGATTACGGGCCTGCTTTTATGCTCAGTAACCTGTGTGTGTAGTTTGCACTGCTATTGATATATTGTCATGGTTAATAAACATAATTTAGACAGTTTGTTAAAAATGAACGAAATATAGACATGTGTCTCGTGAAAGGTCAAGGACTGAGTTGTTTAGTAACCACGCTGAAATGAAGGAGTGTCAGTTTCCGATGTATTGCGAAGTGATGAAACATTTTCACCTGATCCAAGTTCAAAGATCACGCACGCAACCCACTTCTGAACTGTTAGCCGTAGTCGCAGATCGGGTCATTGAAATCTAGAAGAAAGGATACATTTCCAGTTGTCCAGAAGAAAAGAGTTGTTAATCGAATGATAGAATACCAGAACAAATGCCGTGATATTAGAAAAAGTTCAGCGTCCATCAATTAGCAGGGCAATTCAAGAATTTGCCCCTGCTTCTTTTAAACCTTAGTTGATATTTGAGCCTGTAAATGCATCCAGCCAGAGATGAAGTGTACTTGCCCTGCAACATCAAATATTCTTCCAATAGAGACTGAATTTCTGAAAAATCAGACGCGTGAGAGGATGATTGTGATTAGATCATTAGACATGCACACTACTGCTCTTCTTCAAAAGCGTGAAGCCAGAGAACATAAAATAAAGCTATCAGCTGAGCCGAACGTGCCATTAGCTGTAGTTGCTACTGAACATTTGTTGCCTTTGTCATCAGAAGGTTTCTTAAAAATACAGAACAATGAAGTGGTATTTTGGCAACTGAGTTCAACCCCAGATCAAGCACACCAGAAAATGTATATTTTACACATAGCTACAAATTTTTGAACTCGTGTGTCGGAAGGAACTGCAGCTCTGATTGCTAGTGCAGTACTGCAAGATAACGGTATTGTATAGGAGCAAAATATTGCCTAATCAAGAGATTAGGAGAGGGAAAGAAAAACTGAAGATTGAACTACAAAAGAAGGTAAGACTAGAAGGAATGCTAATTATAGGTCTGTACTTGGACTAACGTAAAGAGGGAACAGTACTACAAAAAGGACGAAATATCATAGCAGAAAAGTACGGTTGGAACACAACATTAGCCGAGGAACCCGGTTCTATGTACTTGAGTCATATTGCCCTCACATCGTCACAACATAACTGGATCAATCGATGATTTTCTGGAAGAAAAGCGTAAAGTCATTTCTGAACTAACTGCTTTGTAATACGACGGAACAGTATTAAATACAGGTAGAAGTCACGAAGTGATGGCACAGATGGGGGACAAAAGTACAGCTTTTTGTATGTCTACTCCATTTGAATTAGCTTTGGCTTCTCCATTAGATTAAACATTTGAATAGTGAATCTACTGAACTGAATTTGCTCTCTGTTCCAATTGGAATGATACTTTAAACCTTTAAATAGTTACATATAGCTTCATTTTAAGCAGTTTTCTCGAATTAATCCACGAACTCGGCTAGGTAGATAATCTGAGCACCGATCAAAAGTAACCCAGTACCACACATGCATTGAAAATACGTGGATTAAACGTTAGTAACGAAACGTTATTTAACCTTGTATATGTACCAGAATGTCCACCTGTTTATTCGACTTTGAATAATGGTTGAGAGAAAGGGTGAAAATAGTGTTTAGAATAAGCACAGTGATCATTGTCAAGAAGTGGACGAAGAAAAAACATATTTTGGACACGTTTTTTAATGTTGTTTATGCTCATTGGTTCAACCTTTTTCAGTTGGCCGAAACAGAACATGGCTGCTGGTTGGTATACATATTTATATATATATATATATATATATATATATATATATATATATATAGTTGGTCTTTGTCTGTTGCTTTCACGATATAATAATTTATTTGGAAATTTTCCAACTGTCTGCAGAGGGGTTCGAACCAGGAAGTTTCCACACTCGTCGTTTGAAGCTCGTTACTTTAACCATTAGGCTATGGAAGCGTTTTCGTAATAACAACTATTTTTACTATACCTTTTATGTTACGAAGACTATATCCGAAGCAAATGCATGCGTATAATCTTGAAGGCAGTCACCATAAATCCAGACGCGTCGGCCAACTAGCATGTGGAGGCATTTTGCTAATAGGGTAAGGATAAACGTAGTCTTCATTGTCAAGAAGTGGTCAAGGAAAACATAGTTTCCAAACATATTTTTAAAATTGTATATGCTCACTTTTTCAACGGTTCATCCAACGTTTAATATTAGATGAAAATAAATTGAAATGAACATTTAGAATAAACCTTGGATTCAATATTAAAAGTGGACGATAAAAAAACGCACTATCGAAACGCTAATAAGCCGTTTAATTAAGAGTGAAATAAAGTTGAAAACGTCAATGAAAATACCACTAAAACAAACACTAATAAACGTTTCTAAACTTGTGGGCATCTGAACAGTCATAAGTGGAATTTCATTCTAAAGACGGTGAAAATATTTAATAATTAGAATATAGTTTGAAATTCAACTTGTTTTCAACATGCAAAAGAGAACACAAAACAATAGTTAATTGCATTCAATTAGCTTTTAATTATAATATTTATTCAATCAATTTAGAAAGAACCCCATGAAAATAATAGTTGAATACAGGTCGTAATAACGTATAATCAAAGATATAAAATCTTTGTTGAAATATGGTTTAAAATTAAATGTACTTTTTTCAACCGCTAACCGTTAATCAACAAAATTAAGTAAAAATCAACGTTGAAAACACGTGTGGGTGGTATTGGGGTATTTTTTAAATCCAATGGAACTCATCGACACAAAACCAGGACCACTCGTGTTATATCGTTGATTGAATACTGTGTGCTAAATAGTTCGTCTGTATATGAGCACAGAGTAACCAAGAGCTGCAAAAATGTGAAGTGTGTTTTCATACAAGGTTTCACAAGAATTTTTATCTGTATAGATGGAAAGAAATTCTTATTAGGCAAAAGTATCATAAGATAAAGTATTAGCGCACATAAACTAACAAACCCATCCACCCCTCCACACACGCACAAACATCGTATTATGCGGGTTGCCTAGCTAAAGCACAGAACTGTATAAATTCAGTCTCCGTGCGGCAAAGGAAGGAGTTCACAAAAAGTCTAAATTATTGTGAATATAATACTATTGTCCATAGGCAACTTTTCCGCACCCCGCTCAATCGAATTGAAATAATGTTTTTCTCGAACCATCCTATAACACATGTTGTGAATCTAGGGTTAAGGCCTTTAGGTATCTTTGGCTAAGGTCTCGGGATTAAAAAACTTCATTCTACGGCTCTTTTAGATGGAGGAGTTAATTGCAAGTTATTTTTCCAGGTGTATGGCACGAAACAATTGAAATTTATTTAAAGTCTTAAAACGAAATTGTTTAAAATTGTGTAGGGACAACAATGCTTAAAATAAAACCCTGACAATAGCACAAAATGTTGGAGAATGTCTATATGGATGCGGTTGGTTGGCCAATGGAAGGGGTGGCACTCATAAAACATATTGACCAACAAAGAATTCCCACAGTAAGTCTACCTTAAGCCTAGAATAAGCTAATATTGACCCAGGCAACAGAGTGCCACATTCACAAAATAATTTGGGCCAAGGATGTTCCAAAAATTTATCAACGAACTTAGGATATTGGTCCTGGTTCAAATATCTTTCCACGGAAACCCCAAAAGAGTGATCCAACCATCAACAAACGATTTGCCTAGAGTAGGTATTTATTTATTAAGAAGAATATGCAGGAAGATGGGAAATTCCTAACCATGAGGATTTGCAACATATTCCTTGACAAATTCTAAGATGAAAGCACTCTTTGCGATTTTTTCTCCATTGATTAGCTTCGGTATTTACGCGGGAAAACACTACAGGACAAAATCTTCTAACTGTGAGATAGTATTGTGAACTACAGACTGCTCACCTGCTTAAGTATCATATCTAGGTGTCATACCTAAATAACAATATATTCGGAGGAAAATTTTCAAAAGAGTTTTGTCGTCTTGTACTTGTCTTGTAATCTCCACGGAGCGAAGTTTTAATCAACATATACGGCTGTAATAATTCCTGCAACTGTACATGAAAAGCCTCAAGCAAAAGAGGTTTCACTTAACTGAACATACTGTTGTTATTCATTCATAGGTAAAATGTACGTTACTGAGTTTAAAGGAATAAAGTGTAAACATTGCATACAATATACATTGCAGATCTGTTTGAGTTTGAACTGTTCTCTTTGTCAGGTGTCATGTCGATCGTGATTCGAAAGAAGAAAAGAATGAGATATATTTAATGGACCATTCCGATATTAAGAGAGACATAATATCTGTAATTTTGTTAAGTTTTTAACATACAGCTATTTTTTAAAATTGGAATGTAACATTTTTATGGAATAAAACAATATCTTAGAATCGTGCAATACAGTTGTTGGCGAACCTATTAGGGACTAAAGGAAGTAAGGGATTCCCAGAAATTCTCTGATATAAATGTAATTAAATTGGATTTTTAATTTAAGGCCTTTAGCTAACTTTTGGCTCAGCTCAATGTAAATTTAATAAGGAATAAGGATTCGAAGCAATTAACAGGAAATGTCTCTTTCATCGCGTTGGTGATGGTGCATGCAGATAAAGAAAATGTGGCTTGGTGATCTAGTTATTATGATCACTGACTTCGTGTAACTATTGGGTAGGTATGCGGGTTCAAATTCCGCTTACGGCGACCATCTTAACTCAGGTTTCTTAATACTTTCTTCAGTAGCATTAACATTGTTTCAACGCGACATATAGCCACTGATGCATAAGAGGTTGAGTAAAATTTGGCAAAAGAAGGAGGTAGGTTAAAACGAGTAGGTGTGCTCCCCAGCTCAGACTGATGGTGCCATCAACCAGAGTTTAATTATTTACTGGATACACCACATAGGCTGTTGCTTGTCACGTTCTCTTTTAGGCTTAACACGACTAGCTATAAATAATGCGATAGAGACTAACTTTTTATGGAGTAGATAATTTAAGCTCATTTTTGGGTTCTAATTTACGTAACACATTTATCTGTAGTACAAACTATGGTTATTAACTTTCAGCTTGGATACCTTAGTGATTTACCTTATAATAAAGAAAATCTCTTGATCAGTTCCACAGATCGATAAACTAAAATTTGTATTTATTTAATTATTCTTTTCATTTACCTTAAATATCTTAAAGATCCATTCTTTGATATTAATTCATTATTGGCATATACATTTAAGATTACAAGATATGCTATTGATTTTTTTTGAAGGATTTATATTTCATTGACTTCTATTTAGAAGATTTTTGTTTCCATTTTCAACTTCATTTCTATACCTTTCTGCACTTCGAACCATATAGTTTATGGCTACTTACATTTTCCATTCATTAACACACTTCACAGCGCAAACTAAAACGTTCATAGTCATGTGTTTGCTGTTTTCGTGTTTAAACACATCTTTGGCATATGTTTAAACACATTAAAACACATAAAATCTCATCATTACACTATAAATAACTTGACATAACTTCAAAAAACTTGACATAACTTCACATAATTGTTCACTTCACAACAAGTTATTTACCCTACATAAATGCCCCGACTGTGAAAAGAATATTATTTTGGACAACAACAATAATTTTCGTAAGATAAGAGAGAAAATTTGGTTCCTTACCTTGTTCTGTAATGTTCCATACGTACCTTTCAACAGTATTTCATTATGGAGTATAAGGTGTGTAAAGCATTTCCATGACAGCATTGTTATAATGTTCCAAAATATGTAATTTGTCTAAATTGATAATAATACATACATTCACATTACTATCATTGTTCAATTTAATGGCATCCACTCGTCAAATCTCGTCTCATCACTTTCATTGTTATTGCCTTCTAATTCCTGTTTCCGTTGTCTTAACAATTGTCTAGCTTTTCTAGGGCTATTTTTTTCTTGGTCTTCTCTTTCTGCTGTTCCTGCTTGTATATTTCTTCCAACCACAACTGCCATTCATGTATAGTTTTTGTACGATCTTCGTAAATTCCGTCATGACCTTCTGTATGATCTTTATACTGTTTATGATTTCCTGAAACAGTACCACTTTGAGTCATTATCAGCATTTCAGCAGATCTCTCTGACATTCCAGAATTTTCTTGATGGCTGATCTTAATTTCTTCCTAGTGTTGTCTTAATAATGTACACGAAAACAGAAATATAATCTTTCCTCATTTCAGTTAGTTTGTTATTATTATTATTTATGATCATAACATTAAAGAAACTTATAAAGTTCTGGCCTGCTTCGTTCCAACATTTTACAATAATATCTATTCTCCCTTTGATATTTTTAATCTCCGTACCATCGATCGTTTTTATCGACGAATACTCTATTCCCACGCTATTTAATTGCCCATGTGAGTATTTAGTTTTGTTTTTCTTAAAAAAAAATCATAGCTCACTATAGAGCATGTAGTCAGCGACATTAACACATATTGTTTTTGCTAACCTCTTATTAACATCTTCTGCAATTGCTTGAAACGCAGTGCAAATCTGATGATGTTTAGCATTGCTATTAAGTTGCAATGTATTACTCATATTAGG
Source organism: Lepisma saccharinum (assembly GCA_022664845.1). NCBI lineage: Eukaryota > Metazoa > Arthropoda > Insecta > Zygentoma > Lepismatidae > Lepisma > Lepisma saccharinum. Next base: position 101,503 of record JAGDQP010000026.1, read on the forward strand.
CGTCATATTTGCACACCTTTCCATAGTCCCATTATTTCCATCAGATCTCTTTGTATTTGTCAAATTAAACCGACTTTCTCCATTATGTCTCATATCACCATTTTCCTTTAACCTATGTACGTCTTCTCTCATATCATAAGTTAACTTAGGCACATTTGGTTGTATTTACTTGTATATTTCATTACTACATTAAGGTATTCTTTCTGCACGCATTTCTTCTAAAAACATACTTGGTCTACAACCAATTCTTTAGGATTGGGCTTAGTCACTCTATTACCTTGATTTTGCTTATTTCTATTGTCAAACCTATGGTAGTTAACCTATTCCTATCGTCATATCTCTGGTTTATATAATCATCCCTCTTCGATCTCTGATTATACTGTGAGTTATAATTTCTACTTGTGGGAACTTGATTAACATCAACTCTATTGTATTCACTCCAAAAAGTCTATCAGCACCTTTTCGTGAAGCCACGACAGAATAATATTTTTCGACACTCCGTATAAGTTACTCTAGAGGGCTACAGTTTGAAAGTAGCAAGTGCCTTTGAAGTCGACCAGGAATCTGTTAACAATTATTTTATATAACTCATTACTAGAGATATTTTCATCGATTGTAGTGAATATAGTCACTAGCTCTTGTAATTTGTCACTATATTTAAGACATTTTGCCATTCAGTGCGTTGATTCTTAAGTTCTTTTTCTTAATTCTCACCTTTCTTAACTATCATAGATATCCAGCCAACATAAATCAGCATACGATTTTATATTACTTCTGTTTAACCAGAAGACGCGCTGGGCAGGTCCCACCATAGCTCTCTTTATAGCTGACATAAGTTTTAAATTACCTAACCCCATGCGTCATAGGTACGTAGTCAAGGCTCTCTAAGTAAATAGTAGGGCTCTCTTGACAAATATCCCAAGACCACTTAGGCAAGTTATCCCAGTCACTAGGTGCGGGATTCCTAGACGTAGTCCTATTTAGTCTCTTGAATAAAATATCAATGGATTTCCTTTTATTAAATGAATTCGTATTTGACCCAGACAAGTTACTACAAACAGAGAAATATGGACTATCATCATCATCTCTTGACTGTTGTATATAAAATCTATTTCTAGTTTTGTGCTTATCACATCATGTACATTATGTTGATGCAAATTAGTTGCAGCTTGTTCAGTAGCATATCTGTTTGAATTCCTAACCTGACTCACCATAACTTCAAAATCTTTCTCCAACATATTCAGTCTATCACACAGAAGAACGTTCTCATTACTTTGCTCTTCTCTAAGTTTTTTAAGGTCAGTAATTCGCATACAAGATATTAGAAGATTTGCCTGCTTCTCTATGTTATCCTGATTAGTTTTACATAACCGTTCCACCTCCTTAATTAGATTAGATGTATGATGCATTTTATTTGCAATGATCCTTTCCTGTTCCGAAAAGAGCAATCTTTGTGTTTCTTGTATTTCCTCTCTGTTTGAATCATACAGAGTTCCAAGCTACGTTCGATCGTCGTCAATCAAACGCCTAAGATTATTTTGACATTGTGTCAGAGATAATAATTCCTCACGAGTATATATATATATATTTTTATTTAGGAGGCATTCCACCACCCCTACCTTTCAGCATTATTTGCTCGGCCCTGCTTCGCGCGCCTGATGGGCACAGCGAATCTGAAATAAATTCTCCACAGGACTGGGGCAGGAAAAACCCAAGTTTATCTCCCCTGACTCGGCGTTGAGACATGAGACAGAAGAACCGTTGCGTATTTATAATTTCCAATATTACTAAAAAAATAAGAAGTGAGTAGGGATTATTTTTTTCTTGGTCCAGTTCCCGGAGACAAACCTAGACCCTTTTTCTGCGGTTTGGGGGGATAATTTTTCTTTATTTTTATTTGTATTTGTACATTGTTTAGTTTGATTTGACTTGAGTTTGTTACATTGTTTATTTTCATTAATTAATTAATTAATTTAGTGTATACGTTACTTTATTACTTGTGTTTTTTTATTGTTTGTTTATTTAATTCCCCTTATCCTTTTATCCTTTCGGTTACACATTTAATAGTCACACATCACCAGATATTGTTTATTGTTTTATTTATTACTTTAGTTTATTTCTTATCATTTTTATTCATTACACTAGCTAACTATTTTCACTATTGTTTTTTTTTCTAGTATATATATTTTTATAACATTACTATCCTCTATATCCATATATTTATATCCTATATATCCATTACTATCCTCTATATCCTTACGAATATCAGAACAGACATCCAAAATTGTATGGTCATCTGATGTAACCTCATCTGTCATCACTTTATCAGATGTATCTTTATCAGATATAACCTTATCTACAGCTTTTGTTTGTCCACGTCTATTGCGTTTCGTAGAGCTTATCTCCGTGTTACCACTTGCAACAGGACTTGTTTTATGAGTAGAATGACCCAATTTACTTTGATTCATCTTCAATGAATTCACGCAATTCAACTTCTAGTAAAGGAAACGCTGCTTCAGTATAGAATACTAGCCCAACAGCTGGTTTCGCCAATTTAAATTAGTTAATTTCTCTTTTCGGCTTAACACGACTAGCTATAAATAATGCGGTACAGACTTTAACCTTTTATGGAGTAGGTAATTTAAACTTATTTTTGGGTTCTAATTTACGTAACATATTTATCTGTAGAGCAAACTATGGTTATTAACTTACAGTTACTATCTTAGTGACTTACCTTATAATAAAGAAAATCTCTTGATCAGTTCCCCAGATTAATAAACTTCGATTTGTATTTATTTAATTATTCTTTTCGTTTACCTTAAATATCTTATTAGCATTTAGATTTAAGATTACAAGGTATGTTAATGATTTCTTTAAGAAGGATTTATATTTCATTGATTGTTTTGTTTGTTTGTTTATTTAACTGCAGGTCAATATTTAAGACCTATAGCGATGCTCATTGATATATTCGCAAATGTTTATATATTGTTCGTATCTACCATTATTTTTTTTAAGAAATTCAGTCATACAGTCCTTGTCATTAGTCGCCATTTCTAGAACTTTCCAAACATTCCCACACTATATCCACACTGCACTTATAAGGTTAAAAACACGTATAATTTTGATGATTTATAGTAAAAACCAAAGATGTATGAAGCCGTTAATGTTATGAACCACTAATTATTGTTAATTTTCATGTAGAAGGACCAAAAGAGTTGATATTTTGATGAAAATACACTAAAAATTTCAGAGCCGTATCGCTACGACTCCATGTTGCCAGCCTCCTATATTTCATTGACTCCTTTTTAGAAGATTTTCGTTTCCATTTTTAACTTTATTTCTATTCATTTCAGCAGCTCAAACCATATAGTTTATGGGCACTTACTTTTTCCGTTCATTAACACATTTCACAGTGCAAACCAGAAAGTTTCTGGTCATTTACTGTTTTTCGTGTTTAAACACATCTTTGGTTATTCATTAAAACACATAAAATTAAAGGTTGTGTCTAGAGTACGGTAACGACAGTTTTCCGTCGTTGCTTTAAGTTTTTAACATCGAGGGTTAATTTACTAGAGCAACGATGGAATATATTCCACTCTCGCGAAGCTTGAGCTACAAGTAACAGCAAGAAGCACTGAGCCCGGCAGCTGTAGTTTGGTCTTGTGGACTAGGCGTCAGAGAGCTAATCCTAAGGTCCCGGGTTCAAACCCTGGCGTTGACTTTTTACATATATATTTTTAAAAGAAAATTAAAGTTTTTTCGTTTTTTATGTAAATATACAAAAGGAAATTTAATAAATGTTGTGATTTACAATTTTAAAAGAGGCCACTAAAAACTAGGAGGTATGTAAACAAACCAGAGCAGGATGCACACCGAGCAATAGCGAGGTGTGCAAGGGGAGTGGAGTGCGTCCGAAGGGAGCTGGGCTGAGTTAGCCGAAGGGGGGAGCAGCCTCCTGTTAGCGGTGGGTATACGCAAAAGTACTATCTACTCAAAAGTTCTGTGCCGTATCGGAAATGTTTCCGGAAGTTGCTGAAATGGCTGCCCAGCCCTGCGGGTTGAGCTAAAAATATCTTGCATTTTTGTTTCCAATTTAAAATTTATTTCCATTCATTTCACCAGCTCGAACCATATAGTTTATGGCCACTTACTTTTTCCGTTCATTAACACATTTCATAGCGCAAACCAGGAAGTTCTGGTCATTTACTGTTTTTCGTGTTTAAACACATCTTTGGTTATTCATTAAAACACATACAATTAAAATCTCATTATTACACTATAAATAACTTGATCTCGTTCACATAAATGTTCACTTCACAACAAGTTATTTACCCTACATGCTTCAGTTGGAATGATGTTTTTATGAATAGCGTGTCTCCGAGTGTAGTTTGTTAAAAAAAATACGATTTTTCTATGCTTTAATTTATTTTAACATCCAGTTCGGTGTTTAATTGTGGCTATCATACCAGGACCGCAAACTATAAATACCTCAACTTATTTTACAGTTATTTAGTTGTAATATAGTGGTAGCTTTTACCATCTTGTGCAACTTCTTAAGCAGAGCCATCTTAAAAATCCTAAAACTTAGGCAGTTGGACAAAATGAGAGGTAAGCTGTTGGGCAAAATAGCGTGCTATTTGTGCGGAGATTCTAAATAGGTGTTCTCTGAAACAAAATTGTTTTATGTAACGATAGAAAGAGGCATTGGTTTTGGAAATATTCAAAACTATTTCCAAGCTTTGAATAACTTAATAAAACAGAAATTACATTATTAATATATCTTTCATAGTGGCTTATATACTGAAATCTTATTTTCTTGTATTATTATTACTATTAGTTTCGGTACTCATAACCAGAGATGATAGGTTCATGTTATTGATTTTTGATGAGTAATGAAAATTTATTATCGATTTAAATGAGTTCCATTTTATCAAACCAGGTGGGTAAAACGGGGTAAACTGACTTTTTTTAAAATGCAATTTTCAAGAGAAACGAAAAAGTACTTAAATATTTAACTATACACATATTTAACTATATTTAAATATTTAACTTATCCCTGTGTAATTGAAGCATGAAAGTTTCATTGGAGCCAAAAAGCATTCTGACTAGCTGTTCATTATATACAATTATAGTAAATTAAATCTACACATCTCCATTTGTCAAACGTTTTTCCAATATACTTGTATAGTTTGTTTTTGCAATATCTTCTTCCATTTTGAAATAATATCGAAAGATCTCAACCTTTCTAAAGTTTAAGAGGTCTTTTGTCAAGCTTTGTTTTTGATATAGACACTATTTCATGAAAATATAACAATTCATTGGGAAGGGATTTCCTTCAAAATATTTTACATTTATTCATCTTTAGTGCATAGGACATTTCTTTGATAGTTTCACAACAAAACAATTTCTTTCGCAATTTTATCATACCCCGGTTGACCCTTTAACTATATAAAATACGCACTACCACTCATTCAGCTCTTATACGTTCATTTTGTGCTCTTTTGAAATACAACTCTTCCAAAGTATCTGGACTGGTGATTACTAATTTTCGCATAGTGGTAGTAGTTTTGGAAGAGGAAGCTTATAAGGTTTGAAATTAGCGAAAAGTTTCTGTAGGATCGCCGCTTTAAGAGGATAAAAACTTTACGTAAGAAAGACTAGACAAATTCCGTCCAAAATAGGTATTCGGGTAGAGTATACAACCCTCATACGATACTGGTTATCAGGGTTAGCTGGTTTAAGCCAAGGTGTTTTAAACTTTGGTCTAAAAAATTAAAAGCAAAAATGTGTGAACTTCATGGTGACGATTCCACATATTAAACCATCTGCGTTAATTTTATATAACTTTCACCTTGTAAACAAGTTAAGAAGAGGTCCTGGGTTCGATTCTCGAAGGGACCACAGATTTTCTCTAAAGTGAAAACGGAGTAGTGGTTCGGATGTCACTGTAAGCAGTAGGTCTTGTCATTGATAACCTTGCTGTTACATAAGGACGTTAAGAATGAAAAAAACGAAACGAAACCAAATTGTATCTTTCTGCTTGCCTGTTGTTTCATAGAATAGCCAAAGTTAACTTTGGTTAAAAATATTGATTGAAGTTGGCAAAATTTATCGACAGCATCCTGTGAAGTACGCAGGGGGTGGGTCCTGAAGATCCAGACCCCTTCGAAATTCTGATAGTTTTGTACATTTACTACAATTTTACGTGAAGTTTTCAATTTTTTTCTGTAAAATTTAAACCTATACTGAATTTGAACCTCCAAGAAAGCTCTGGATCCTCCCCTACCCGAAACAAATTTCTAAATACGTACCTGACTGCATCCGTAGCTTATCAGTATGTATGCTTGGATTTTCTAGTTTTAATTTTCTTGAATGATATCTATATACTCAATTTATATAATAGTCCATGGTAACAAAATGGTAATGACTCATATATTCGAACATAATGTTAGAACGATTAATCCTGTTCAAACCAAACTTGACATACTGGTGGGGAAATTCTTAAGGCTTTATTCACATTAACATGTTAGAGCATCTACCATCTCCATAATAAGATCTTTCAGCGTTACATAGGAATGATCAGGGTTCGGATTACCGGGTGGGATGGTGAGGATTTTTCCTAGCACACACTTTTCCATCCCTATAAAAATAAAGTCATTGAAGTATTCTTGGTTGCGAAGTACCCCCCCCCCCTTCCAATAAAAAACAGAGTGTAGTGATATAAGTTTCAATAAAGTGTCAAATTTCAAACGTTAAATTAGTATTTCCGAGTTTTTCTTTTCACGACAACATCTAGGAAACCATCGAGCTCTAAGGAACAATACTGGAGTGATTGGCTAGTGTTGAAAGATAGATGCCTAAGCAAACTTTTAACTTCAATCGTCCATTTCCTGTCTAAACCAATATGAACTAAATTGTTTACGCTTGTTGTCGGTGTGCGGCCCGTTTTTTATTTTTCTCAATTCCTGAGTTATGCACGTACGGGACTGTGCATATAATAGTAGGCATACTGTAAATAATATTAACGTATTTTGCAAATAAATAAATAAAAATAAAAAAAATAAATAAATCAACAAACACCAGTCCAAGCAGTGACAACAAGTTAAAAATCTAAGTTAAAAATAAAAATTTGGTCCATACTTGTTTAGAGTGGAAGTGGACGATCGACATTAACTGTCCCTTCGCACTGGCTTCATATATTCCTTAAATATTTAAAAACATGCATCAGTCCAGTATAGATTTTAGATAGATGTCAATAGGTGGAAATTGTACTTGTTTATTATATGTATGGTTGTGATTTCTAACTTGTGATCAGAGCTGGCTTTAATGAAGAAACAAACACACGAAACACAGAAGTATTCTTTATTAACTAACTGTATAACATAAACAATCAAAAGGCGATAGATAGCCCTGAAGATCCAAAAATGATATATACAATAAATAGTGTGAGAAGGCAAAACTGCTGTACCGAAGCATGTTTGTCCTGTCATGATCATCATTTATTTCATTCCTCATGAACAGAACCTAATTCGCATACTGGAAATGATCTGTTCTGTTCCAGCCGAGCTTGACATAACGATGCAGGGAAATACTCTTAAGGCTTTAAGCATATTAGAATGTTACGGCATTTGGTATTTTCATAGTAATGATACTGAATTATTAAGCGCATATTCCAGCATGATGAAGGAATTACCCCTAATAGTATTGGAAAATACAATAGACTTGCAACCAGTTAAACACGTCCAGTATGCAAGTTTACAACCAGTTTGACAGGGCAAGTTGCAAGCTTGAACAAACTTAAGTGTTAGTTGACACTTATCAAAGTTGCAGCAAGTTAGTCTTGGCACACTTCCTGCAAGGATACAGATAATCACAAATGATAAATATGTGTCAGGCATTCCACCCACAATGATCCTTTTTTGTACGGAGCTGTAGAAATAATACTATTAACCTTCAAGTGGAAGGAAGCCAAGATGCCCCTATATGATCAAGGACTTTACTAGCCCTGACGGATTGACATTTCTCTATAAAAGTACTATTCCAAGAGCGTTACTCTGTTGAGAAAAGGTCTAAACGTTATAAAAAAATATATGTATTTTCAATTCAATGCATAATTCAATTCAGAAAACTGAAATTGAGACGCACTGTTGTCAAAATCTTAGTTTACCTTATATGCCAACTTGTACATTTTATCCCCAAGTTACTTTATCTTTACACATGCTACATGACACAAAATGTCTTCTGGCACACTTTCGCTTAATAAGTCACTGATGAATAATTATAAACAAATTAGTAAATATCAGCAGTATTTCAGGTTAGATTTATTGGTCTCCCAATAGGCGCCTCCCTAGGTGACGGATAGGGGAATCCCGACCAGATATGGTGGGTACCAGAAATGTTTCTTGGGAGACCAAAACCAGTACTTCTGCCTTGCAGTTAGTAGAGGGATGTACAAAGGCTAGGGAAAGATAAGCCCGAACAAAAACATCGTGGTGAACGGAAGCACTTCACCATTACTACCCAGAGGTCATAGATGAATGACATCGACAAGGCTCAGAGATGGACAGAGGACATCTTGAATGTTTCCCTTTACTGCGAGGTCGTAGAGATGATAATTCTACACCTCTAAAACATGTTAATAAATAGTAACAGGTGGTTCATGGATAACCCTGAGGTAAAATATTCCAGAGGTAAACTAGTCCCTCATTACGATCTCCGAGTGGGGCTCCAAGAACAGGATTAAGAAAGACTTTAAAATAGGAACGTGGAACGTACGAACGTTATGCCAAACTGGAGCTCTTCAGGTGTCGGTACGCGAGACCAAAAATTACGAGCTGGACATACAGCGATACAAGAAGTCCGGTGGGAGGGTCAGGATAGCATTCAACAGGACAAATACACTTTCTACTACGGGGAAACACAGTCTCATAATTTCGGAACAGAATTCCTAACTAAGAACAGTATCCTTCCGGTGGTTCATAATATAGAGTTCGTAAACGAAAGACTATCGTACGTTACGATACATACTCGATGGTGCAACCGGGTTTTAATAAATGTCTATGCTCCGACCGAGCAAGCTAATGATAGCGATAACGATACATTTTACGAGAAGCTATAAAGGTTGTTTGATTGATTACTGAAGTACAATACGAAAATTGTGTTGGGTGATTTGAATGCAAAGGTACGGATGAAGGAAAAATATAGACCTACTATAGGCAAATAGAGCCTTCATGATACCGCCAACAAGAATGGAGAAAGACTGATAACTTTCGCGATCTCGAAAAACCTATTAGTAAAGAGCACATACTTTCAGTATAAAGATATACACAAATACATATGAGTATCTCCGGATGGCAAAACTCTCAACCAGATAGATCACGTATTACTAGACAGACGAAGACACACCAATATAATGGATGTTAGGTCTTACAGAGGAGCGGAAGATGACACCGACCATCAGTTAGTGGTCACTCACAAAAGTGCACCACGAACAGAGAAGGTAAAGAAGCAAAACAACTGAAATTCAAAGTTAAACGATTAAATAATACGAGGGTAAAGGTAAACTACCAACTCGAAATCTAAAATAGGTTCGAAAACTTAGCCAACTCTAGTAGTAATAACAATGAAATTAATCGTGAAATTGATGTAAGTAAGATGTGGAAGGCAGCTCATGATACAGTGGAGGGCGCAGCAAAGGAACGTGTTCGTGTGAAGAAATAGCAGAAAAACTAGCCGTGGTTTGATGAAGAATGCTTTAAGATTTATGAGGAACGAAACCAAGCAAGGCAGCGATGACTCAGTAATAAAAGCGAAGCAAATACCAACCACTACAGTAACCTCGAGAGACAACGCCACATGCGGGTTCAGAAACAAAAAGCTAGAATATCTGACGCAGAAGATTCAGGAGATAGAGGAAAACGGGAAGACAAATAACATACGATATCTATATAAAGGGGTAAACTCGTTCAAAAAGAGTACCAGCAGAGGTTAGGGATGATTAGAAATGAACGTGGAGATCTCCAGGCTGATCCGACTAAAATGATCGGTGTGTGAAAAAGTTATTTCGCCAAACTTCTTAATATACACAACGGAGAACAAAGAGAGGAACTTGAAATCTATACCACAGAACCTTGGATACCCGAACCTAGCGAGATCGAGGTCGAAATGTCGATAAAGAAATTGAAAATTTCAAATCACTAGAACAGACAATATTACTCCCAACATAGTACTGTTCTCGCCTAAGCGTATATATAGATGAAATAATTTGAGATCAGCAATGTGGATTTAGAAGAAATAGATCCACGTCAGATCAAATTTTCGCCTTGAGACAAATCTTGGAATACAATGAAACTGTTCACCAGGTATTCATCAGTTTTAAGAATGCTTATGATTCTATCAAAAGGGAAACGTTATGCAGTATCCTAGTACAATTCGGAATTCATAAAAAAATTGTTCGACTAGTGAGAATGTGTCTCAGCGACCCCATAAGCAGAGTACGGATAGGTAATATTATGTCAGATAGTTTCAAGATTCGCTACTGATTGAAACTAGGCGATGCCTCAGCACCACTACTGTTTAACTTTGCTTTAGAACACGTGATTTTGTTTTTAAAAAAAAGAGAAAACGGGATTAACGTGGAATGGATTGAATGAACTGTGCGTGTACGTGGATTATGTAGATTTATTAGGGGAAGATATAGATACACTACAAAGTAACACCGATATCTTAGTAGAACTTGCGATGAGCTAGGTCTACGGGTAAACAGAGAAAACAATATATATTATAACAAGCCGAAACACAGGGAATAATGGAAATAAAAACATAAGAATTGAGAATGAGAACATAGAAAAAGTAAACAAATTTAAATACTTGGGAGTATATATAACCATCAAAAATGAGGTCACGGAAGAAATAAAAAAACGTTTAGTATCGGGCAACGCATGTTTTTACTCAGTCCAGAAACTTCTAACCTCACGATTAATTTCAAGAAAGTTGATATTGAAAATATACAGAACGGTTATTCTGCCGGTAATACTTTACGGTTGTGAAAGCTGGTATACGACTCTAACAGATGAATATAAATTACTAGTGTTTGAAAATTACGTATTGAGAAAGATATACGGACCGAGATGACTGTAGAATGGAGGAGACTGCATAATGAAGAACTTCACGGACTGTACGACTCACGCGATGTTGTAAGAATAATGAAATAGTGACGATTAATATGGACAGACCATGTAGCTCGGATGAGAGAAAAACAAAGACTATATTCCATCTTGACTGGTAAGCTGGTGGGCAAAAGACCGTTGACGTCGTTGGGATGACAACATAAGGAAGTATCTTAGAGTGTTTGTGATGAAAACTGACTTGAACTTCCTCAGGATAGAATCCTATGGCGAACGTTTGTTACTGCGGTGATGAACTTGCGATTTCCGTAAGCCGTAGAGTAAGTGAGTAAGTAATACTAGTATTAGATGTACTATTTTCTTTTACCTCAGTTGCTTCTACTAGACATTGTGCTATACAGTAGTGACATCTATTATACAACCTTTCTACACTACAGACAAACACACGCAGGGAAATTATAAATAGCACTTTTACGTATTACGTTTACTGCAAGTTTGATTTTGAATTCACACGCATCTTGTTTGCAATTTCAAGTTAGCAGCACATTTACTTTCAACTAACAAAAGCAAGTTTGACATATCAAGCTAGAATCAATTCCCGTGTAAACTTGTTACACATGACTATCTATTAGGGATTGAACCATTTCCAGTCAAAGTTTGTTAAATTAATGCAGGAGAATACCTTTAGGGCTTCAACTACATTTTAATGTTATAACATGTGCCATTTTGAATGCAACTATACTCAATTAAGTTTTAAAAACAACATTGCATTTAATGTCAACCAGACTCTCAGCTCAGTTCGGTAGACATCGTAAAAGATGGTGCTTCCTAGTTAACTTGTTAAAGAAAAGTAAACCATGTTAAAATGGATTAAAAGGTAAAAAACATAATATTAGCTTTAAAAAATTAAACCATGTTTAAAATACACTAACAAGTGACATATAATTTTTCTACAGAGTATTGAATACCATACAATCTTCCATAAAGTTGGCACAACAACGAGAATCTCGCAATAGTAAATAATCCCTGAATCAAGAACCGAGAACTCTGCTAAAACGAAACATCTTCTTCCGTGTGCACTTTTAGTTTATAATGTTTTATAGATTCCTACAAGATTAAGCCAGATGTATAGATTCGTTTCTTGTTGGGAACATTCATTCCCAACTCAATTCAATACGAAACAGGAATCATTGCTTCCATATTTTCATTTTAAATACATCTGCTTATTATTGTATCTGGTGAATTGTTCCAATGAGACACACTCGTACCTAACTACTCTTGTTACAACTTAAGATTGAACCTGACTTATCCTTTTCAGACGTAGGAATTCTGTAAATGTAGGCACCCACACGGTTGGTGAAAAGAAATAGCAAACGTCGTTAAGTAAAAACAGAAGTTTCTTAAAACTGAGATAAATAATGTTGTTATCTGTGTAGCGAGAAACAATTTTTATAGAAGTGATAGCAATCTAATTAAAAATAAGAGCATACCGGTTTGGAAATAGATCACTTATCATATTTCCAAACCGGCATATTCTTATTTTCAATTAAGCTAGAATGCTGATATCTCATATCTAAGAAAATTGTTTCTCGCTACACAGATAAGAAGTGTTTTTTTTTTATCTCAATTATAAGAAAACATTTATTACCGTGTAGGCTAGCAATCAATATTGCTAATAACTTGCTTGAAGCTGAGGGAGTAACCATAAGTTACCTCAAGGTGAACCATTATCATCGGTGTATTTTATTCTAGCTTGTGTGTAGATAATAAGAAAATCTTGTACTAAAGTCAAGATCGTATACCAAGAAACGTTTGATTAGTTCTTTGAATTAATGTATACCCACATTCCCACAAAATGGAAGACGTAGAAAATTTGTAAGACCGAAACTTGCAAAATCTGACAACACTAAACAATTATAATTGACAAGCACAAAACATTGAAGGTTAATTTTAAATATCTTCCGAATACTCGTTCACAGCATGAGGAGGAACGAGTTCTTAGGAACGTTTTCAGGAGGATGATTTTATTTTTAAGGAACTTCTCGTTGAAACAAGTTCCTTTTGAGAAACATGCAGTGCAGGATTTTCAGTTTGGAGGGTGAGAAGTCAAAATCGGGAGCGTGATAGTGGAATTTTGTACGTGTTTCTAACGATTTTTGACCGAAAAAAAAAATTGGGGAGTATTGTCGAAAATTTGGAGGATGGCACACCTCACAGGAGGATCTAGCAAAATCGCTGATGCAACGTGAACGGATTCAAGTTGCCTTTAGGGAGGAACGAGTGAAGGCTCCCTTTTAAGAGGAACGGAACGAATAGAGCCAAAATCGCTGCTTTTTCTGTAATCAGGAAAGGTTGGTTGGCTGATACATGGATAAATTTATTTTTTAGATTAATTTCAACGTCATAAGTTGAATGTTTGAACATTTCCGAAACAATTCCTCTTTCTATCTTTATATAAAACAATTTTAATTGCTTCGGAAAACATCTACTTAGAATCTCGATACAAAGACCAAGTCTCATTTTGTCCAACTGTCTAAATTTTAAGATTTCAAGATGGCTCTGCTCAGCAACTGCACAAGATCAAATAAATTACCTCTACAGTACACCTAAATAACTGTTTAAGGTGATGTACCTATATTTTGCAGTAAAGGTTTAACACATACACACACTAGCAACACACTTGATGTTAACATAAATTGAAGAATAGAAAAGTTCTAATTAAAAATTCAACTCCTACTCGGTTGATGGCACTATGAGTCTGAGCTAGGGGCCACGCTTCCCTGTTCGATTTCACCTCCAAGTTTTGTCAAACTATTTCATACATACATTTCATGAGATTTAGTTGATATTGATCAACACAAATATCCCGGATTACAAACAGCCATCAGGTAATGTGAATCATCCGAGTAAGAGAATTGGCCAGTAGCGATGTGTTGCGTGATCTGATTAGTCAAATGTTCAACTGGATCGAACAGATAGTCGAATCCATATTTGCAGGATATTGATCCTGTCAACAAGGTGCTGGGTAAACCAGTGGTGATTCGTAATGCTGTCAAACATGTTCAGTCTGAGCTCTTGACGAGCAGTAGGGAAACTGGAATCTGTCTTGATAGGTGCGACGTACACCGATCTCCGAGAATTGACACTTTATACTAGCCAAGTTTAGAGGGTTTGACTGCAGAGGGTTTATGACAGCAGGGTAACGCAACTACGCATCGTGTGAGGATGATGCAGGACTGATTTTATAAACATACTACGGAATTACAGGTACTCTTTGGCTCCTTCGCTATCCGGACATGAATCCCTTTGAGCACTTATGAGGACACATTCAATGCCTTTTAGTCACACCCAATAAACACAATTGCGTTAAGAGTGCCTGGATAAATATTTAGACGCAACGACTCCAGCACCAAATAGGCTCCAGACCACTTCGTGTAACTGCTTATCTCTTATGACACTGTTGTGTCACTTACTCTTTACTGCTTTGTTGCTTTAGCTATTTGTTTCCTATCTACTCCTGTCCCTTCATATAGGTTGTAAAACTGATAGACGTATACAAAATAATTGTTAAACTAAGCGTGTAACAACGCAATATCACTAAAAGACTCACCACGTAAGGAGTGAACCTGCCAAAGACACAATAAGATGGACCATGACCGGATATTTGAGGGTTGGTAACTCTTTGAAAAAGAATTACATTTCTCGTGTTCAAGAGCGTCGACAATAGCAGACAGTGTCTTGTTGCAGCATTTATTTGTAATTATCTACGAATAACCGTTGGATTAGACGACATTTCGAATATACTTGTTAATGGGTTAGACATTGTCATTCAACTTTCGCTACAAAATAAGAAGGTCTATAAACGTTGTATTCCATAGTGCGTGCACACTTTGAAATTGATTTTTTTTGTTTCGACCTCATCGAAAATACAATAAGGAGATTTGAAAAGGGTAAAGATTACCTACACTGAATAAATCATTAAAACTCTACAATAATCGTAAATCCACTGAGAAAAAATAAAACGAGACTGGGAAGTTGGGTAGTTTCAAAAACATGCATTGTAATGTAGTTGCGATCTTACGGATACGGCTGAAACACTATTATCGACTTATCCCATAGGTAATGTCGTATATGCTATGGCCGTTGCAATGACCCCATCTGAGGAGGGGAGAGTGAAGTAGACGGAAAGTAACATAGCTGAGTCATATAGGGCACTTGGTTGTGAAGCAGTGTGTAGAAGGAGAAAGGTATACTCCACGTTTTGGAAGTGTGGCTTGTGTCTGATCATGGCAGTGTCGGAGGACCACATACGGCATGGGATGCTGTATGAATTTTACCAGCGACATCCAGCCAGCGTAGCGGCACGAAACATCAATGCCATACTGTATATGGTCAGGATGCTGTGGATGTGCAAAAGTGCCAGAGGTTTCGGTCTGGGGACATCAGCCTCACCTATAAGTCATAAGAAGGGAGACCTGTGCAGCTGTACAACGATGCCCTACGAGCAGTGGTGGAAGCAAATCCAATGAAAACTGTTCAAGAACTGGCCAGTGAACTCCATGTCACACATTCGACCGTTCATCGTCATCTGCAGAACCTTATTTTGTGACGTAATACGAAAATGGGAACCCCATACGTTAACGCCTCAACAGAAGCAGCATCAAATTAACATTTGCAGATCACTGTTCATCCGTCAAAGACGTGAGCCATTACTGGATGGAATGGTGATAGGGGACGAAACGTGGACTATTCTTGGGGTCCCGCTCGACTTAAGTATGTGATTTCGACCCGGAAGGTAGGCAAGGGCTTTTATTCTTTCCTTATTGTACCAGTTGCGTTTGAAAATCTGAACATTGTTTCTTTCAGATAATGACCGATACACGGGTTTTATACACAGAGCACGAGAAGTTGAACACCGAAAAGTTTCTAAAAATAGTAAAAACATATGAAATAGTTCATATTCCCGGAAATAACAAAACTACCCCAAGAGGTATGTAAATAATAGCCGACTGAAGTAACTTTTGGTGTAAAGTGTTACAAAAAATTTGGCCATCGTATCGGGTCACCAGATCCCAAATATTATGTCAAGACCTAATCAGTCAGGCCACTCCGGTCAAAACCGGGTCATTTGAGACATATTGGGGAACGGATCACATATATTCCGCTCAGTCTGGGTCACTAAAAATGGCCCGTTTTCAGCTCTGACTCAGATTCGTAAAAAGTGGCTAATGGAAAATTTTGTAAATTCCAAAATTTACATAGCGTCATTATGCTAAACGAACAATCTATGCTAATTTAAAACAAATGATTCATATGTTCCGTTCTTTATGTATACTTTGCAGGGATTCTCTCAGGATTTTCATTTGGAGGGGTCTAAAGTCAAAAATTCTCGATGTTGAAGTAGATGTTTACAGTGTTTCTATCTATATTTTAGTCATAAACATTTGACTCTGTTCGGGTATGTGTATTCGAGAATTTGGAAGGATTGGATTTCGAAATTTTGAAATTTTTAAATGGCTCATTTTATATGAATACGAGTGTACCTTAAAGATAACAGGACAACATTTAAAGATAAAAGAATAATTAAAGAATGTATACTTAGATTTTTAGATAATTAAAGAATATATACTTCGATGTTTTCATCTTTCTTTAATTACTTTGGATACATCTTGGAACGATTAACTTTCCTCTGGTCTTAAAGTTAAGGCTGAGGAACATCACAACGCATGTAATACTTTTCCAGAAAATCTCCCATTTCTGCCAAAATGAGTAATCAAAATGGCGGCAGAAAACACTTGACCAGAATTACATGTTTGGTCACGATAAGAAACCATCTTCTTTTTTTGTACACGCGCAAACATCACACGAAGTGACAATTAAACATGTTTAGAACCACAAAAGAAAATGTTTTCCCCCAGGTGTTTGTAAATATTAACATTTAACCATTACCGAATATATCAAGATATGTTCCCAAAATTTTAACAGCGAAACAAAACAATAATTCCCAGCAAGCCAAATGGCAACCCCGACTGCTGCCAGACCAACTAGTAGTCGAGAAATCGCTGGGGAAAGGTCGGGGCGACCCATAAGTGGCGTTCGGTAGTCGGGTCATTTCCGGGCCTCCATCCGTTCCCCGACATGACAGTATAGGGACGTAACCCCGCCAGCATCCGTCTGCCGACGTCGGACCCACCTTTGCCCACCAAATACCGACATGCCTGACTTGTTGGACTTTGTCCTTTATTTTGAGTGTTATTAAAGGAAACCATTCGAAACAGCTGAGTAGCGGAACCTTTTCTATTCAGACGTTGTAATCACTAGCAATTGAAAATACTTTCTCATTTCTTAGAGCAGATACATGAAAACAAGTCACGCGAACAAAATTGGAAACGAAAGTTTATTTTTTGTTATAAACAATTTAATTACTTATTTCCTGGTTTTATGTTATAATATTCTTAAGTCTTGACACAAATAAAAAGTTTTCAAACATTTAGGATCTTTCGTCATTAACTGAATATAACATTTGGAACTATATTTGATTTGTTACCTCATGGTATGATCTAAGTACCATTCATTCATTTTAGATTTGCTACTATTTCCACGTCAAGAATTTTGCATTCTTTCAACTTGTATACATAATATTTACAGATTTTAATGTTACATTTCGTTTTACGTTTTAAGTTTCATTATTTTTCTCTGTAATTATGTTCTCCATAATTGTGAACATTGAGAGATAAGTGCTTATTTTAAATAATGAATCTTTCAAATATTTGCTTGTCTTTACCTTATAGTTATTGTGGAAGGAAATTTAATTGATAATGATCAGCAAAAAGTCTTCTGAAAAGATGTGGTTCTTCAGTCGCAATTAGCATTTTTTTTTTTGCTTAATACACTCAAGGATACCAATTTTTTGTTTTAGATTGGGAATATTAACTAGGTAGTATTAATATTTCCATATGTAATGTGGTATCCAAATGTTGTTTTCTTCTTGATTGCTTATGGAACTTTTCATCTCTGGTTAAATTTATTTCTAGTATTTCATTGTGATAAGCTTACATTTTCCATATTGATCAAGTTTTCCTCTTACAAACCTTCCTAATTTTTTAATGTGTTTTGTACCTTGGTCTTCCTGTTTCAAGAAATCCAATACAAAACGTTAGCCTTTCACTGTCTCTGCTCATCGGTCCACACATTTCTAAAAGGTGCGGCGTTCTTTTAACTTTTGAAAAGAGTCATTTATCTCAATTAAGTCAACATTAGATCAATTTTTCACACCAAAATCTCTATTTAAATTCTTTCGTTCGTTCGGTCAATTCTTGTACGCTTTCTGAGACAAATTACAGTTTCTCTATATCTTGAGATGATGTAAAAATCATCTACAAACCTAATATATTAATCTAATATTGTATGGACCAAAATCGGGATTGAATGATGAATTAATGGACTGGAGGAGAATGAAATAAATCAAATGAATAGAGTATGACGAGGCATTGTAGTAGGGGCAATAAGGAGGAGAAGATAAAGACGAAAAACTGTTTAGGACATTGTCAACGTAATCGTTGTATAGTGCAAGATACAGAAGAAGTTGTGGCTTAAGCGCTAGAGAAATAAAATAAAAAGCATATATCTTATCGACAATGGTAAGGAAGGAAAAATCGCGCTCCAAGACAAAAAGGGAATAACAGATCAAATTGAGAAGGCTATTTTTTTACTTGAATGACCTGCTGATATTGACAAAACATTTTTTTTCCTTAAGAAGGTGAAATCTTGAATATACAAAATTCATTTAAACCCAAATAAACTTCCTTAATACTTGCTTATGATATTGTGAAAGTGATCTTGTAATGAAACAAAGCTTAATAATCTCTATCTATGCTTATATTATCTATCGCTGATGCCATTATTGCAATTTCTGACGAACCTTCTTCCTGAGCAGGATAAGGTGGGGCCTTTTCCATTCGCTCTCGCCTTCGGAGGCACGCTCCGCTATCGATTGGTCTGTCTGACACAGTTCCAGAGCTTCTTTACCATTCCTAGGAGGAAATAACCGTTCCTCTACTCTTAAAGCATCCTAGAATGCAATACTTTCCACGTAGAAAACAAAGGAACGAGGCTGGATATTACGTCACAATGGGAATATAAAAATTCAGTCTGTTGTTTACATTAACCGAGTTACAAGCTACAGCTGAACATTACTAAGCGAGTATCGATTTGGAATCAGGTTTAATTTCTTTATGTGTTGTGGCTTTTACAGAATAGTATTCATCTTCACTGCTTATAATTACTTTTTTTTTATAATTTAGTAAATTTAAAAAAATGCAAAGTCTAGTGAAAGCTTAATCAGGGAGCAAAATATAAATATATTAAGCAATATGGCGACGCTAAGCAAGTTTTAAATTTGTAATAAATAACAATCCTTGTTATTGGGTTGATAACTTTAAACATTTGAGTTATTATCACCTGTATTCAGTCACTGTTATCAATATATGAATGGTCTCGTTTCTTGCCTTGTTATCAAGGGGTGTTTGGTTCGATTCCTTTTAGGAACAACCTTGAACATAGTTGTTCGGATTTCACTGAAAATTGTAGGCCTCGTCCATACGACGTTATTGTCACGTTATGCATTTTAATGACAAAAGACTATTGGTTCACCTTGCTTAGAAACCTTTAAGCTATAAACCTGACTCTCAACAGAGCATCAATCATCATTATTCAGTCAGGGACATTTATTAACTATGTTCTTTATTGTCTATGGTTTACGACCATTTGGTGTCCGCAAGTATTTATGCTTTCTCCTGACACAAGCAGTGTAAAATAAAGGGAATTAATTTCCTCTATTTTTCTAGAAACAAAAAATATCTTCTATCAGTTCCTCTAATACTTTCGAACACTGGTGGGAAACCTATTTGACCAGAATAATTAGTGCAGAGGCTTGAACCCCATTCTTCTAAATATTAAGGCAAACCGTTCCTGCTGTATACAACATGTCTACAAATTATTGTTGGATTTTTATCCAAAAATGTTGTCTTAAAATAATTGGGCATATTGACAGGCAGTTTTAGTAGATACGAGAAAGCAATACACATAGATTTATTTTTGAAAGTTCACTAAAGTTTAATATGAAGTATTTTCCTATCCTTAAAAGATGTAAATAAAACATAGCCATCGTTCTATAGTTATGATAGTGGATTTTGGGAACAGTAATGCTGCTTCAAGCAGGTCTAAGTCTGTTCTCGGTCATTCTAATTTAGTTTGTCCACAAGTTTTTTTGTTTCACTAGATGAATGCCAGGATGGTGCCTAAAGATCTGGTCGCTACCTTTCCCCATCCAAGCTCCCAAAAGTGTGTTTGATGAGGTAAATCGTCCCTGAGATATATACCAGTGTTAGCCATGGATACCTGTCTAGAAAATAGCACGAAGACAAAATATCTAAACAATATTTCTATTTTCCTGATACGTGCCATTTACAGATATGAAAATAAATCAAAATCACTTAAAAACCACAAAAGTTGCTGATCCATATACAAAAGATCGAGATCATTATGTCGACCCTTGTCACGCAATATTTGTTATAATTCCAGCAGCATTTTGAACACACCCTGTATATTTGGTGAACTTAAACTACAATCTAGCAGATATATTTGTTGTTAATTCTCGAAAATAAAATTTAGATGCATACGATAAGCTGGGCACAGCACGAGCAATATATAGTTACCACATATTAATACATATTTATTTATCAACATTATACTTTAAGTATATTTAAATGATTCTTTCATTTAAAAAGAAGAGAACAAGGGATTATAATAATGAATACCGAACTAAACTGATTAATTACATTTTCCAAAAATAAATATCCTCAAGATGATTCTTAACACTTTGAAAAGTAAAATTCATTTTTAATGCTTGGCTTAATGAATCTCCGGATGGATTAACCATTGAATTAAAAACTGAATTAATTTAGTTTCTCTCTTTTCTTAAGACAGTTTAATCATGTTTTAAATAAAGGATGAGGCTTCTGAGAAACATTTTTACAAAAATATTCTTTGCCTGCTTTTGAACGGAGAACAATTCTCGTAGTTTTCGTGGAAGTACGCTATCGATTTTCGCCTGCTTTTATGACATTCCGCAGCGTTGCCTGGTAGTCCCAACCCAAGCGGTGTTGTCTTAAAGAGCCATGGAATAATATATTGAATTAGACCCCCTTTCGTTATTTAACGAAATATTTCTCCCAAAGTAGGATAACATTATGCAAAGAAAAGCAGATTAGAAATATGAACCAATTATATAAAATTGTTTCATTAAGAAATACAATTAAAGAAATATTTTCACTCATAATCTTTTTTCTGTGTTCTATCTTTCATTTCAAAGAAACTTTCGGGATCATTACTTCACATTCATGGTTTTAATAAATCTATATGAACAAGGGATGTTTAAGAGACCACAAAAGAAGTGTTTTCACATTGACGGAATAATGGCTCACGTGTCGTTCAGCATATCCTCCAGAATTTTCAGTTGAATGGTGAAAGAACAATTATAGCAGTTTCGTTCTTGCAAAATAATCTGTAAGTTAGACAAACTGAGTTATTTGTAAAACTATAAGATGCTATGAGATTAATAAACAAAACTCAGCTCCCGTAGTTCACTGGTCAAAGTTTCGGACGTTGGGAAATCAACGCAGGTTCGAACCCCATCATCGTGACTGAGATTTTCCAGTTTCCTTTCAGTCTCGCCAAGCGAATACTGAGGTGGTACCCAAAGTGCTGGTCGCTACCGTCATCATCCGTTTCCGTGAAGTGTGTTTGCCAAGTGACGTCATGATCCTTTGTTGACCACTATCTGTACGCGAGGTAAAATGTTCAAATCCCGAAGGTACCCTTTAAACGGAGATAATCTCGCAGGTACTGTTTATCCCATAAATTTGAATTAAAATTAAATTAAAATTAAAGTTTTGTATACATTGATAAGAGAGAAATGACAAGGAATATTCCCAGGATTCCTGTATTGACATCAAGGTCGTTGATCTGGATTTCTATCTTTGCTGCTCCGTCGGTGTTGATGTGTAGTCAGAGCGTCGTTCGCTACCTCATCACGGAAACCAGGCAGATTTTTTTCTTTCATTGGATACTTTGGAAATGTACTGCATATATTCTACTCATTCACCACAATGTTAAGTACATTTGAACAGGAGACATTAAAAACGTCGAAAAAATATCATGAAACATATCATAATCTATCTGGAGGAGAGAAAATTCTTTGAAATGTACCCAAACGTAGCATATTTCATCATAACACTAATGATTATTTCTGAAAACTTCGTTGTATTATTCAAATTTAACCAGTAGCGTCTACTTCTTGCTCAGTATTTAATTGTTGTATTCTTTCCACTTTTATTATACAGTTTACAGTCCTCATGTTAAAAAAAAACACATAAAATTCAATTGGTACATAGTTATAAACTTTCCAGTGCTAAAGATCATTACATTCTAGAAAGTTTCCCAGAAGACATTTAAATTATCTTTGTCTAATATACAAACTAGTAAGGATTAAGAAACTTGATTATCGGATCAATAAGTTAATTAAGGTCTAGTTGCATAAAAAAATTAATCCTGAGATTAATTAACCCTCGAATAGTCATAGATAAGAATTTTCAGATGGCGAATCCCATTCTTTCTTAATTTTTACTGCCACCTGGTGTCAGTCCACAAGAACTGGGCATGCTAGTAAGTCATGCGCAAAACCTACACTTTTAATCTATTGCTGACCCGTAATGTGAATGTATCAGACACTCAGCTTGCACTCCTTGCTATTTCTCAGTTCCTAAATTGAATGTAAGAACAATCTAGGATTATTTCATAACTAGTTCGGCTTGATTAACACCAGGTGGCAGGAAAGTGTTGAGAGAATAGGATTCGCCTTCTATGAATGTTTCATCTATGGCTCATAGGTTAGTTCGTGGATTAAATAATCCCGGGATTAAATTGTTTTATGCAACTGGACCTAAACCTATAATGATTTACAAATCTTCTAAACTTTGTTATTCCGCAACATAAAAATCACACTGTTTTTCCTTACCATTATCAGTCCTGATGCTTGGAATTCCCTCCGGGAAAATGTCACTTCTGTTATTAGATGTGAGGAATTTTGGAGCATAGGGTTAGGCTTACTTATGCTGAAGCAACTGCTGAGCAATTTCACTCACCTCTATTACTAATAATTTGTTCAGTTTCTAAATTTAGCATTCTCTTTTATTTCTTTACCTTTACCATCTAATTATTATCACCTTGGTGTTTAATTCTTTGTACTTAGGTTTCAGCTTATTATCGTTGTTATATACTATATCCATATATTATTTGTAATTATTAATAAAGGTTATGTGCTATAACAGTCTATGGATTCAATGTAATAATAATAATAATAATAACCATTAAATGGAAATTTTCCTATTCCCAGCTGGCTGTGTTTCTCCATTCTCCTCAATGTCATCATTTCAAAGCTTCCATATTTGAAATTATTGTTTGAAAATTCATGTTTCATAACGTTGTATGCTAAACTTATGTAATCAACCTGTCCATCAACTCTTTGCTTTCCTGTCCATAGAAAACATTCTTCTTCTTAGTAAACACATTTTCACCACTGTTATTCTTGCCTTTTCACATCTTATGTTCTTATTTCCAAGCACAATACTTCCCAGATCGTTGAAAGTTGAAACTCATTCTGTTTCTTTTCGTTTCTCATTTTTATTTGTTGTGCTTTCTTCATTTGTCTTCATCAGCATTTCATTTGTTTTTTCCCATACACAGGACTCATTTCCTTATCAATGGCCTTGACAGGCTCGTCCACAAGGAAACGCATAACTGCCTGCTGGTCCTCTAAGGTACATTCCTCCACCCTCAATGGCCACTGACATTGCTTACTGGTTCAGTACCCTACATGAATGTGCTGCTATCTAGTGACACTTTTCAGAAGCACTCACGGCTACTTCTTGCTGTCCCCATCAATTTGTTACCTATTTACTGACTTTTTCTGGTATTTACTGATATACCAGCCCGTTGGTGCTGAAGCAGTTGTTACAATCATTGTTCTTGCTGTTAGTTACCGATCTTACGATTTGTTTCCTATTTTCTGCTGTAAGCAATAACGTTAAGCAGTCCTCATTCACACGGCACACATACAGCATATATTTTCAAGAATATGACCCAAGAGATATAAAATGTACCTGTAATGTTCCAGGATGTTTAGTCCATATATGTACTACAAAAATTCTCTTTTAGAAAATTACAGGAATATTAATTTTTTCTTATTATACTTTATCTTTCAGCAATTTCTTCATCCCTTTAATTCTTCCTTCAAGAAAATCCAAGATTCCGTGCTCCTTTCTTAGATGTCCATGAACATTTTTATTCTCTAGAAATGTACAGGAAATATTTCATGTATATTCCTTTATGATGACAAACATTATATTCGTTCCAGTACACTACGCATATTCCAGAAAACTAATTGAAATATTGGTAGTTAAAATGCAATATTCCTGGAATATGCTCTCTTGTGTATACATATCCAATAAATAACATTGTGGATTTCGGATCAACATTTTACAAGGCAAGTGGGTTCCCGCCATCATGACTGAGGTGTTCGCCAGGCAAATCTCGGGTTGGTATTTCAACTAAGGACCTGTACACTATATTTCCTATTCCTTTTACCGATAGAGTGCTTGCTGAGGGTTGCCATCTCTCAGACAAATGACAGGTTTAGGCAATAGGTGCCACCTTTGTCCATAATTGTAAAATTTTAAAAATTAAATTTCCTGATATACAACCTAGAAGACAAGTGTTATGTAGATTGTATAATGATATATGACATGCTAATATGAAACGGATATGACCTTGGAGTAACGCGCTCGCTTTCTGTGTAGGTGGACAAGGGCTCAGTTCCTGCCGGGGTCCATTAAACAGAGTGTTTTGGAGACCACTTTACCAAAAGCTAAAGTTCTCGTCTTTACAAGCTTACTAGCTCGTTTAGAACGTTTATGACAATTCAATCAATGAAATGGATAGATAGGTGAAATGGATGGATAGATATGGATAGACAATTCAATCGATGTTCTTGGGGAGTTAAAAAACTCCCAGGTTTAAAAGTTTGGCAGCATTCGGGCAAGGTTTCACTCTGGTCAAACGAGAGAGGCATTCAAAGCTTCATTGCCATGGAAACGTTAATTATACACAACATTTTAATATCGCTAAAACTGTGATAGTTATGTATCGTTTAACATGCCAAGTTTGGAGTGAATTGTCTAATCCCGTTCTCACGTGATGTGCAAAAATTAATATTTTGCGATATTATCATCTGAATATTGATAAAACTTTGAGGGTTTGTTTTCGATGTTCCGAAGCGATTTCCTGATGTAAGTTTAACACTTGATTGAGTATCGTTAGCAAGGAAAAGATCATTAACTAAAAAAAACTCGAATATCCTTGAGGGTAACTTATTGTCACCGTGAAACTTGGTTCGAATTGGTTCAAGAGTTCATTCGTGATACCAAAATATATGTTCCAGAATTGAGTCTCGTTACCCCGGAATCAAAGTAAAGAGTAGTGACCTCGATAGTCTTATTGACTGGGCAGATGCACACCTCCCTTTAAGAGGTTGCAAGTTTGAATCCAGCTTTCAGGTGACTGGCAAAACTAAATTGGACAAAATAAAATAAAGTTTAACATATTAAAGATTTCAGTATGGCTAATATATTTAGAATAATATTATTTATGCATGCCCAATGTAGTTGAAATAGATGTGAGTTTGTTTGTAGTCTCCTTACCATGAAAATAGTACTTCAGCTAAACTTTTAGTATCTGTACGTTGCTTTCGCATTCCTATAAATGAAATCTTGGAAAATTTGATAAATATTGGCCGAACAATGTACATTTTACTTTCGAACTCACATACGTTCATTTGCAGATACAACATTGTAAATACGAGGTTACAAAATGTCCATTTGCTCAAGGTATCCAATGTATCTATGTCAGAATGTCCTAAAGAGATTCTGTATTAAATCAAGGTGAAGGTGGAAGGTGCCTCCTAACACCTGTTAACCAGTCGCTGATCAAGACAAATCTGTGAGATTTAGACAGTGATAATAGTAGCTTTGTAAAGCTTCAAGTATCATCAGAGATTTTACATTAAAAAAAAGTAATAGAAGCATGTTTCTAAGGTGCCCAGTTGGGCCATACTAGTAAAAGAATTTAAAATATTTATTTAGTCATATAGTAAAGTTATTCTTAACATTTGAAACGAAGCATAGTTTCAGTTTTCTTTGAGTTTGTATCAATTTGAGCTATCACACAGGATCCAATTGAGAACTTTATTTAATCCTGCGGGAAGAGCATTATTTTATCCCACATTACAAGGTAGGGCTATTATTTATGTCTGAAGTATCTCTGTTGCTTTTATAACATAAAATGTAGATTAGGCATCTCACCACAAATTAGTTTCAAAGGCATTACTTGCACTCATTTTGACAGAAAAATGTTTGTCTAATTAAGGAGAAACACATTGGCCATCTTTCGTACACGTGCTTTTAATGTGGCCCATCAGCAAACATTCATTTATGGAAAAGAACAAGATTCCACATGAAAAATGATTTTTTTAATATTGGAATCAAAGTAAGTAATTGTATTAGCTTCTTTATAGATACAGCTCCCAGAAGAGGATCGTTGGCGCAGAAATATATATCGTGTTCTATGTCATATACGTATAATTGCTCAGTTTCGCTTCTCTCACTAGCTTCGTTGAAAGAACGCAAAAATACTAGAAATTTGTTTAAAAAAATACTTTTCTGAGTATATTTTGAATCATTCTTCTGATATCAATGTAACTCTCCTTATATAATATAAGTAACATACTCCCTGAAAACAAAATAAAAATCACTAATTTGTTGGTTCTATAGAAAAGTTACGAAAGAAATAATATATATCTTGTGGAAGGAACTTTTCGTTTTCAATTTGCAAGCTCACTCACATCTTACGGTTGGTAGAGCAAAACTTCAGGTCAGATACTTCAGGTCATATACCTGCCAATAGTTTCTACGGTTTTCCCAACGTTTGATGTTAACCTGGCCAGTACTTCAGCAACAATGCAGTGACGCTTTTGTTTCACTTGATGTTCAACCAACCGTTTGTCTCCCTTTCAGGCTCCATTTGCACATGCTGTGAAGTCTTATGTAACCGCGCTGTTTGTCTGTAGACAACTTTCAACTCAGAAACTACTAGCGCTAAAAAAGTTGTTGAGGTGTCGTTGGAAAGGTCTCGGCGAGAATAGCTTAAACCCATATAGCCAACTAACTCTGTGGCTTATAGAAACTCTATTGGATTCTATCCTGGGCAATATCAACACAGTTTTCATTACGAACGCCTACTTCTCGAATATCTCTTCTAATATTGTCCTCCCAACGACGTCTCCGTCTCACCAATGGCCTCCTTCCATCCGGCCTTCCAACCAGGATAGAATATAATCTTCGTTTTTGCCCCATCCGAGCTACATGGCCTGCCCACCTTAGTCGTCACCATTTCATTATTTTTACAACATATGGTGAATACTACAGTCTGTGGAGTTCTTCATTATGCAGCCTCCTCCACTCTCCAGTCATCTAGTCCCGTTTCGGCCCGTATATATTTCTCAAAACCTTATTTTCAAACAGATAATTTATGTACATCTGCTAGGGTCGTACTACAAATTTCGCAACCGTAAAGTATTACCGGCAGAATAACCGTTCTGTATATTTTCAATTTCAATTTCCTTGATATTAATCGCGATGTTAGAAGTTTTTGGACTGAATAGAAACAGGCGTTGCCCGATACTAAGAGACTTTTAATTTCTTCCATGACCTCATTTTTGCTTGTTACGTATACAGGGTAAGTCAAAATGATGTTCCCGATTTCAATGATTATTATTTTCCTTTCAATAAAACTTAAATAAACAGAGATTACATATACTGAGTGACCAACTCAAAAAGTTTTTTGTAACATATTGTAAGCGTTCAATGTGCGATCCACATGTTGCACAACACATATCTATTCTATAGCAAGTTCCTGCCAAATTCTTCCTAGCAAGTGAGAGTCAACGCCGGCCATAGCTGCAGCGATGTGCTCACGCAATTCAAAAAATGTTCTAGCAAATGATAGCACAAATACACCATCCTTGATGAAACCCCAGAGGAACAAATCACAAGGGATGAGATCTGGAGATCGTGGTGGCCATTTCATCAATTCTTAATCTCCCAATTCAATTCTGCTGGCCTGTAGTAGCCATATTGCTCACTTTGACTAAACTTCCTCCTGGTGGATGCAACGCAACTACGGCTCTGCGATAGATAGGAGGGAGAAAAACTTTTTGAGATTATATTCCAGAAAAAAAATACATCTGAAGGAAAAGCTCATTACTTTTCAAGAAACAAATGAACGAAATCGGGAACATCATTTTGACTTACCCTGTACTCCCAAGTATTTAAATTTGTTTACTTTCTATATGACTTCATCCCTAATTCTTATGTTCTTATTTCCTTCATTCCTTGTGTTTCGGCTTGTTACCATGTATTTTGTTTTCTCTATGTTTACCTGTAGACCTATCTCATCGCACGCTTCTACTAAGACATCGGTGTTGCTTTGTAGTGCATCTATATCGTCCCCTATTAAATCTACATCATCCGCGTATACAAACAATTGATTAAAACCATTTAATGATAGCCCCTTTTTGTCCCCTTTAATTTTTAAAATTGCATATTCTAACGCAAAGTTAAACTTAAGGCATTCTTCATCAAACCAAGGTTTGTTTTCCTGTTGATTCTTCTCACTTACACGTTCCTTCGCTGCCCATATAGATCGTACAAATTACAGGGGCTGTGCCAGAGATGCGGGTAATTTATAACTTTGGAACTACTAGACCTAGGAAAGTGTTTGATGTGTCTTTAGAAAGGTATTAGAGAAATGAGTTCAAATCCGTATCATTCATCCAGATCACAGGGGTAGTTCGCGAGTTTTGGGAGGAAAAACTTTCAACTTAGGAACGACTAGGGCTAGGAAGATGGTTGAGGGGTCGTTGGAAAGGTCTCAGAAAGACAAATTCAAACACATATCATTTGTCCAGATCGCAGTGGCGGTTTCAGAGTTTCTGTGGGGGCTTTCAACTTTGGATCTTCTAAGGCTAGGAAAGTGTTTGAAGTGTTTTTAGAAATGTCTCAGAAAGACGAGTTCAAACCCATGTCAATCATCCAGATCGCATGGGGGTTCAGAATTTCGCGAGGGAATTTTTAATTTTGGAAGTACAAAGACTAGAAAGTTGGTTGAGGTGTCACTGGAATGGTCTTTGTGAAAATAGTCAAACCCTTATAGATCATTCACATTGCAGAGGGGTTTCTGGAGATGGAGGGGCAGTATATAACACAGGTACTACTAGGGCTAGAAAGGTGATTGAGGTGTCGCTGGAAAGATCTCGCTGTATTTTTTCTAACAAAATATTGATCACCCAAATAGGATACTCGCTGCTGAAGCCTCGCGGTACCACATGTAGTCCTTCGACTGGACTCCACCTAACTTTTTTCTTTTATCCCGCCAAATTACAGAAATTCGAGGACAAAACCTTTGAAAATTAGTTTGTCAATAAAAGTGTACACACTCCTTGTTAGAACATGTACTGCTTATGTAGATTAAGATTCCAAAATGAATATATTTAAAAAAAATCAAGAACAATAATTGATAACTTTAGTGATGCAGTGTACAATATTTTGGGATCTTTGTATGCAACCCTTCGTGCATTATTGTATTGTGGGTGGTATAAGCATGAGGCAGATTAAATTGCATATTTTTAAATTATAGCCATGAGGTATTTCAGGCTTGGATCGAACATGCAGATATATACAAGGTGTTTCAGAACGAAGTACGTTACTTTCGGAAGGTGATTCTTGACATCGAAACGAAAGAAAAAGTTCCCGTAAACACGGGTGAAATTCCGCTTTATTTTGAAGGTACAGCGTTTTCAACTTGGAGCCCAAAGAAGATGCTTACAATGGAAAAAAGATGATTAACTATCAATAAATCAGAAACGATGCATTGAATGAAACTTTCGTTTGCAAAAATTTGTTTCTAACAACGTGTCATGTTTGGAACCCCTAATGATGATAAACAACATACGTAAAGCACACACGGTATTATTGCAAACTATCAATAAAACAAGATGAAATATCTTTAAAAAATGCGTAGTTTATATAATCTTTTGTGTGTTATGCATAGTCTGCAACACTGTGGTGTGTGCTATATGTATGTTTGTTTCATTACTTGGGTTTCCAAATATCCAATAACACGATGTACTGCCTGTTGAAAATTTTAAACGTTATACCAAGGGTGACAAGTCGTTTTCCCCGCCTCTGACTAGTGCTTCCATCAGGTGGCAGATGACAGTACTAGTAACAGGTAACTCCAATACGTAGCCAAATGGCTGACCGTGAGATTTGGGCATTCGAACGTATGAATCAATAAGATACGTCTTTTGTAACAAGGTAATAATTTTTCATTTCTGCGTTATGCACGCTAACCGTGACGAATATTGTTCAGGTTAATATTATTTACGGATGTGACGAATTTTCAGCATAAACACCTCTAATATTATCATCTCAACTACGTCTCGGTCTTCCCAATGGCCTCTTATTCCAGCTTTTGAACCATGATATAATATAATATAATCTTCTATAATATAATATAGAATATAATCTTCGTTTTCCCCCATCCCACTTACCCATTTTAGCCGTTGTGATTTCATTATTCTTACAACATTGGGTAAATCGTACAGTCCGTGGAGTTCTTCATTACGACAACTCCTCCATTCTCCGGTCGTCTCGTCCCGTTTTGGTCTGTGTAACTTTCTTAAAATCTTATTTTCAACCACACTTAAGCTACGTTCATCTGCTAGGGTTGTACTCCAACTTTTGCAAAGGAAATGTATTACTAGCGGAATTGGAGTACTGAATATTTTAAAGTAAAGCTTTCTTGATATTGACCACGAGGTTAGATGTTTCTTTACTGGATAGAAACATGCGGTGCCGATGTTGAGGGACTACTTATTTCTTCCATGACCTTGTTCTTGTTTGCTACATATTCTCCCAAATATTTAAATTGGCTTATTTCTCTATAATGTCATTATTAATTATTGTGTCTTTATTTCCTTCATCCTCTGTGTTTCAGTTTGTTTCCTCTACGTTTACTGTGGATCTATCTCATCGAAGCTTCTACTAAGACATCTGCGTTACTTTGCAGTGCATCTATACGATTCATATTAAATACATAATTCATCTCGCCTATAAGAACATTTGCTTCAAGTGATTCACTTTTATTCTTCGCTTTCATTTTCAGAATCGCATATTCTAACGCAAAGTTAAAGAGAAATGGGGACAAGCATCACCATGTTTCAATACGCTGCAAAGCTCTAAACTATCTGATACATTATTAGCTATACTTACTCTGTTTAACGGGGCACTGAGATACTTCCTTATTAGCTGAACAGGTTGTTTTCGGTACTCCAAATCGTACCAGGATACTTTATAGTTTTTACGTTTTAATAGAATCATACAGGCTAAAAAAGGTGAATGTTTTATATTTTTATAGCGGAAAGAAGGGACCACTCCTTTAGAGCGGAATTTTCATTCGGATGAAACTCTCTGGGTTTGGATGAAAAAAATGTGACCTTCCTATATGAAATTTCGATGCTCTTTGGATGAAATTTATTCTTCAAACTTGAAATAGTGATTTCTTATATTTTCAGAGTGCTTTACAATATGGCGATCATGGCTACTTATCAAATTAGTTCTCCACCATTTGTAACCACGAAGGTTATTGAAAGACGAAGACATACTGTGAAATTTATCACGTTATTTAAAAATGACAACAGAGAACCTGAAAACTTTTCTTAGTGACAAAAACATCATACCAGAGTAAGACATGTACAAGAAATGTTTGAACGTTGTTTTTAAGTACCTGACGAGATGAAAGAAAAGATGAACTATTCCGTGGAAATCCACTCTTTGAATTGAGTTTGTCTATTTTCTTAAAATTAATGAGCAGCTGGTGAATCGTCCCATTGTATTCGCATTTCTTCTGTAATATTTGTCTCAAGGTGAAAATCTGATCCAATGTGGATTTATTTCTTCTAAATCCACATTGGTAATTTCCAGTTATTTAATTTACATATACACGTAGGCGTATTTACTATTACTCGACACTCTAGTATGTTGGGAGTAAAGAGATTCGGCGGTAATTATTATAGTAAGGGTTATCACCTTTTTCATAAACCGAAACTAGTACTACTGAGGTTTTCCATTTCTTTGGTGGCCCCTGCTTTCTCACTTCAAAATTAATGTATGTTTGTATAAACATTGCGGCAAATCATCAACAAAGCTGATTAGTTTTGGCATTATTATTGAACCTTGATCTGAGGCATGTTTTCTTAATAATTACAATTTGGAAAAAATCATTTTGATAATCTGGGAAAATGTCAATGTTCATTGGAGATTTACAATGAGCTATTTAAATCATTACGTCAGAGATCTACATAGTTATGAGAATTACTCAGAGACAGTGCCGGATCTAAGGGTGGAAAAGGGCAAGCGCCACGAGCAGCACGTTTAGGGGGCGGCAAACAGTTAATAATAACAAAAGCTCCTATAAAAGGAAGTAAAATTGTTTATTAAATTGAAATTGACCTAAAGGTGTTCTGAATTTGAATACCGGCGCTCTAACAAGGAACCCTCGCCAGGTGCCAGAGTACGATTTTGATGAAAACTCGTATATAGATGCAGTGCCTAGGTAAATCTTCACAGCCAAAATTATAGGTGCTGTTGTCAACAAATAACGACAGGGGAACCCGAGAAAAATTGAACGTAGAGAGCAAGTAAATCGAATAAAGAGTACGTAAAAACGCATTTTCTTTTATAAACTGTTAAAATATTGAAAGCAACTGGATATTAATGAATACTAGATATGCATACTGGATGGCATGACGACAATGATTACCATTTTGACTATGCTTCAAAATTTTTAAGTAGTAAGTGGGTCATGTGATATATGAATCTGTGCTGGAATTTTCCAAAATACCCAATGATGAAATCAATTTTGGCGTAACTCTAATAATCTACGAAATAATGACACGTGAAATTGGCCTGGAGAAGGTCACTTTCAACTAGCATTACGCCCTGAAATTGGGATTTCATCGTCCGTTAGTGTATTTAAAACTTTATAGTGTACTTCGTGTTGCGGCCGTGATGATCATATTTTATTGCATAATGGTAACTTATGTAGCCGTTTTGTTTTTGTTCTTTCAACTATTTCAACAAAAGCGTTTTTTTTTTCATCATTCACTCACACATTCTCCAAGTAAATTTCACGTGTCATTTTGTCATACAGGATTAGAATTATGCTAAACCTAACCTCATGATTGGGTTTTTGGAACATCCCAGCACAGATTGATATATCACAACACTCATTTACTATTTTGTTTTTAAATTGAAGTGTAGTCAAGATGGCGGTCACTGTCATCATACCATCCAGCATATATCACCTCCTATTCAATATCCATTAATAGCCATTTGCTTTCAATATATTGAGAGTTAGCTGTTTGTACCTCGTATCTACAATTTTTGTCACTGGAAGAAGTTATCTTTTTATTGAAAGGAGAAAAAATGGTAGACTTTCTAGCTGGAATTTCGTAACAAATAAATGTAGAGGTAGAATTAGACGTTTATTTTTCACTAAGTTTGAACTGGGAAGTTCGCAACAACTTTAGGTGGCAAAAATTGTAGATACGACACATCAACAGCTAACCCTCGATATGTAACATGTTATAAAAGAAAAGGCGTTTTCCGTACTCTGTATTCGATTTACTTACTCTCTACGTTCTATCTTTCTCGTGTTTCCCTGTCATTATTTGTTGACGACAGCACCTATATAATTTTGGCTGTGAAGGTTTACCTAGGCACTGTACCCACATACGAATTTTCATCAAAATCGGGCTCTGACACCTGGCGAGTGTTCCTGACAATTTTATGTTATTAGATACAGCCTACCTTTATCTTTAACATTCAAAACCGCGATTCAAGTCAGATAGGCCTTACTGAAATTTTTAATAGCAATGTCACGACAGGCTCCAAGGATGATAACAAAAGTAGACTACGTGATGCGAGACAATGTTGTGGCCGCTGCGTCTGCCGGTCGTGTTGTTTGGCTAAAAACGATGGAAAGGGCGGCAAAATTTAACTTTGTCCCCTATAGGAAAATTTCTAGATCCGGCACTGCTCAGAGACTTGATGCATGGCAGATAAGTATACTCAAAACAATGACCTTAAAATTGATCAGCATTGTTAAGTACTTTAGTGACGAACTTATACTTGTCATTGGAGGGGACACATGCTATTTAGTGATTCATTTTTCTTTTTCCACGTAACATGTGCATTGTGCATCGCAATTCCATAGTACTTGCTGTCGACGAATACACACAATGCTCTCACTTTTAATTCAGTAAACTTACCGCATCTGGTCTTCTATACTACACACTAAATTCAAAGAGCGGGATATTTTATCTTTCGAGAGAGAAACGAGAAACCACTCTTTTAGAGCGGATTTACATCGAGAAAAGATGAAAATTTCGGCTCGAACAATATGGCATCTATGGTAATTCTTTCCGATTGAAAAGTAGACATAAGCTTGTTTTAGATGAATTTTCAGCTATTTGGATAAAATGTTCATATTTTAAACATGAGAAAAACGCAGTAAGATGTTGAAAATGTTAAAAGAAGCAAAACAAAGTATTTATTCATAAATATCAAGAAAGACAAGTAATATACTTATGAATTAACAGGAATAAAAAAAAACTTAACCTCGGTGTGATTTGAACCCTTTATCCTTCGGCCTGCTATCCAACGCTTTATCTTCTCTGCCAGCTGACCAACTATGAGAGTACGCATGCGAAATGGTTTCTTTCGTATCGCCATGTATTTAAGAATAGCTTTCAAAGCTTTCTTGTATATATATATATATATATATATATATATATATATATATATATATCTTGCTTATGCCGTCTTCTGGTATGTTTTTGTCACTAAGAAAAGTTTTCAGGTTTTCTGTTGTCATTTTTTAATGAAACGCGATAAATTTCACAATATATCTTCGTCTTTCGATAACCTTTGCGGTTAGAAAAGGTGGGGCTATCCATGATTCATAGTGAACCACTCTGAAAAGATGAGGAAACGCTTTTCAAGTTTGAAGAATAGATTACATAAAAAAAGCACGGGAATTCCATTTAGAAAGATCACATTTTCAATCCAAAGTGAGAGCGTTTAATTGAAAATCAAGCTTTTCAATGGAAAATTCCGCTCTAAAAGAGTGGCCTCTCTTTTATCTCTAAGAAGATAAAATATATCGCTCCTTCGAAATTTGGTGTGTATAATTCCATAGATCTTATGAAAATAACGTTCAGCTCTGTCATATTGAGACGTGTAAAAATACATATTTTGTACTACCTAAAGTTATGAAGTGTAATTTGATTAGACAGGGATTACACTGATTAGAAGTGATGTCATATCAATTAATTAGAAACTCCATATTGTTTCGAATATCTTGCTATTGGAAACAGAACTACAATTTATTTAATTGTAATAAACACGTAACACATATCACATATCAGATGTTTTTTTCCGCTCGTTGGTACAAGGTGATTTTGTTGACAACACTAACAGCTGTACTAATACTATTACTACCATTACAACTACTGTTACACTGCACAAACTACCTTTGAATAGTGGGTACAAAATGCCGATTTTGTACCCACAATTTTTCAGAGTCAGTGAGGGGTACAGGGATTCATATTTACCATCGGTTTCTTTTTCTATTAATGTAACTGGGAGACAAAAAAAAAAAACGCCCCTGGAAACTCAACCCTGGGTTCGCCACCGTTCAAATATTGTGGGTACAAAATCGACATTTTATACCCACTATTCAAATGTACATTTTACAAACTACTACTACTACAACTACTTCTACCAATACAACTCACTCACACTCACTCTATGGCTTACGGAACTCGCAAGTTCATCGCCTCAGTAACAAACGATCGCCATTAGGTTCAATCCTGAACAAGATCAAGCCAATTTTCATCACAAGCCTCTACTTCTAGAAGATCCCTTCTAACATTGTCCTCCCAACGTCTTCCTGGTCTTCCCAATGGTCTCTTTCCCTACGACTTTCCAATCAAGATGGAATATAGTCTTCGTTTTTCTCCCATCCGAGCTGCAGACCTCCCCATCTTAGACGTCGCAATTTCATTATTCTTACAATATTGGGTGAGTCGTACCGTCAAGAAGTTCTTCATTATGCAGTCTCGTCCATCCTTCAGTCATCTCATCGCGTTTCGGCCAGTATATCTTTCTAAAAATCTTATTTTCAAATACTCGTAATTTATGTTCTTCTGCTAGGGTCGTATTCCAACTTTTGCAACCGTAAAGTATTACTGGCAGAATAACCGTTCAGTATATTTTTAATTTCAACTTCCTTGAAATTAATCGCGAGGTTAGGAGTTTCTAGACTGAATACAAGCATGCGTTGTCCGATACTAAACGACATTTTATTTCTTCCGTGACCCCGTTTTTGCTTCTTACATATGCTCCCAAGTATTTAAGTTTGTTTACTTTCTCTATGCTCTCATTCTTAATTGTTATATACGTAGGTTTGTCAAAGCTAACAACTGGACATAATTTTATATTTATATATGTCAATTGGGGAACATAGATGTAATATAGACTGATTGGTCGTTGATTCGATCCCTGCTTATGCAATGTGGGCTTTGTTGTGGACAAACACCGTGTGCTTGGGTTTTCTAGGGTTTCTTCTATTTCGTCCCACTTTCTTCATTCCCCTAATTCATCCCACCATCATCCATCCAGCGTAAACCAAAGTTATTTAAAGGTCTAAAAAATTAAGTTCAAACTAAATCGGAGGAAGATTTCACCAACCTTTTGTTTCACCAAAGATTTTAGCGAGATGTATAAGACTAAGAGATTTATTATTTTTAGATTAAATCGAGGTCCAATCCTTGAGAGCTGTAAACGAACAGATAAATTTGATCGTGTCATATAATTCAGAAATAACACACACACACACAAGAAATCAACAAAGAAAGGATCTTCCCGGGATATGGGGATTTTCTGGTATAAGTGAGTGCATAAACAATCTATATCAAAGGATAGCAAGAGACTGGTGTAATTAGTGAACGCTTATTTTCTTGGATTTTCAAGAAACTGATGACACTGTAAACAAAATTAAGGATCACAAAAGCTTTCTTTTTTGAACATGAATACGAAATATATTTTGGGCGGGCGGGGGAACCGCTGTTAAGTTAAAAAAATGTCCACCGTTTGTAGCCAACATCCACCATTTTATCATAACTGGTAATTATATTTTTAACTTTGGCCTGAGCCAAAGTTGCTTAAAAGCCTTAAAATTCAAATTCAATTAAAAAAATATATTTGTAACTATACAAAAGTCACAGTACAACATTGAATGCACAAATAGTTAAGGAAAGGAAGCATCATAATATCAAAATGTGAAATGGTTAGAAAAGGCTAAATTTCGGAGTACATGATCAACGTAGGCACCACCATATTGATGGAGGTCAGTTTTGTTCAAATTGCAAGTTTGTCTTGTGACATACCAAACAAGACGAAAATATTCCCAGAGAGCCATTCCATGTGTTAGATTTGAGCAAACTGTTACGGTGTTTGAATTAAGACGTTGCTGGGTAAATTAATATATGTACTACACATTTTCAGTGAAGATAATTCCTACACCGTAACAAGTAGGTCAAATACAATAACAGTCATGGCTTTGTGGGAATATTCTCGTGTTATTTGGTATGTCGCACGACCCACTTGCCATTTTAAAAATGACCTTTATTCAATATGGCGGATTAAAAGATGGCGGCCACGTTCATCGCCTACTACGAAATGTAACCCTGTCCCACCGTTCCACATTTGTGTAATACTACGCTTCATTTCCTCGACGGTTTGTGAACTTTCGAATCACCCTTTATGTTATCTCCCTACTATACATGTATGCAATTTGTGATAAAATAGCATGTGATGCGTCTTTTTAAATGTCATTTTCGTCTTCAACACACCGAAATTCAGCCAGGACATCTAAAATAAGGAAGAAAGTTCTTTGACTGTTGATCAGTGTAATTATCATACTGAGCGGTATTGAAAAATGTCTCACCATGAAGATAAAAGAACTTGATAAAAAAGGAGAGAGGCGTGAACTAATAATTTACTTATACAAGTTTGATGGTAAAGCAATCAAGGATGTTAAAAAACAAGTGCGCTATGGGACAGCCTATGTGGTTGACACACTTTTTCATACAGCAATATGAAACGCATTAGCGACAGGGTTCCACAATGTAATGATCACGCATTATTTTGGAGCACACTGTACATGTACTCTGCTACTTTACCACCGAAATGTTATCAGTTTTTAATAGTTCCATCTTTGTCTGTTTACCAATTTCAACATCATTGGTTGTGTGTTCTTTAGAGTGATACATTTTAATACCTCTTAGTGTAGTAATTATCTACTTCAAAGCACACAGAATACCAATTAACTGAGCCCGTAGCTGAGCTGGTAAAGTGTTGGTTTTTCATTCAGAAATCTTGTGTTCGTGGCCGGTGGGCGGCCATCTTGACTGAGATTTATCCAGTGTATTTCTACGACACACTAGGCTAGTATCGGGATGGTATCTCCAAACTAGACCCTGGCAGTTTCATATTCCTCCCCATTGATGTTGCTTGTCAAAATCAATTTAATGAAATTAAAACGAACCGGTTGCTGTCATCAGAACTTTCATTTGATTCATTTTTTTTACTTTATAGCAAGATTATAATAAAAGTTCCCATAAACCGACAAGATCTATTACTATTCAATACAATACGCGAAGGATTGAATTTGAAACGAATTTAATAGGGCCTTTAGGCAAGTTTAGATCAGGCCAGAATAGGTGTAGACCAGGGCCTAAGTTGTAGGAATTAGAGATGGAGTGGGTCAAGTGGGTCACGTTTTTAGAGCGGATCAGTGGGTCAGCATGGCTTGACTCACCACGACCCACCGACCCACTGACCCCCGCTCGACCCACCACGATCCACTGACCCACCGAGACCCACTGTCTTTATTGTTTTGGCTACATCATTCGCTCCCCGATACAATGCTACAAATCCTCAGAAGGCGCTGGCTCTTCCCAAGGAAAGGCAGAGCAGGAGGAAACAACTCCGTGAGGAATTTTTGGACGAGCAGTGGAGTCTCTACCATCTTGAGCATCCCTCTGTTTACATTCAAAGTTAGTGATTGACACTTCCACTGGTCATGCTGCAGTGCAGGGATGGAAATTGTTGAAATCGAAAATATCGTACGCAAGCATTAAAATTATCGTATTTTGTCAAAAATTACCGTACACACTAATTCAAATAATAATCATTCATTATTATAAATATAGTAATATTTATTATTATTATTATTATTATTATTATTATTATTATTATTATTAGTAGTAGTAGTAGTAGTAGTAGTAGTAGTAGTAGTAGTAGTAGTA
>JAGDQP010000026.1:146537-188816 GCA_022664845.1 Lepisma saccharinum
TATTATTATTATTATTATTATTATTATTATTATTATTATTATTATTAATAATAATAATAATAATAATAATAATAATAATAATAATAGTAGTAGTAGTAGTAGTAGTAGTAGTAGTAGTAGTAGTAGTAGTAGTAGTAGTAGTAGTAGTAGTGATGATGGTGGTGGTACTGGAAAGTGTAATTGAAGTACTAGTGATTATATTATTAGTAGTAGAAGTAGTAGCAACAAAAAGTGTATAATTTTCTTTATTTACCAAACTGCGATCCATTCTGTGCCGAGAAATTACGTAGCTAATTATTAACACGTTTATATTAACTCGCTTTCTTGTCTGTCCGTTCGATACAAATTTGGTAATCGATTTTAAACTCACTTCCCATCATCCGATTTCTTTAAAATTCCTATAAACTTGCTTGCTTCCGATAACAATACAATATTCAATCATTAGATATACGCCAAAATAATCCAGTTAAATGTAATTAATTAGTTAAAATAATTAGAAATTATCCTTAAATGCACGCAACGCCGCAACTATTTTGTGAAATTTGGGTTGCCTATCTCACAGGGAGTTTAATATTCGTCTATTATACATAAAAAATAATAAAAAAGGATTTTTAAAAAAACACGCTTTTTAAGATGAACTAAAAGTAAAAAATAACAAGCTAAGTAATGGTTTAATTGTTGACGAAACCAAACCACTCCGGTATAAATTAAAATTATCTTCAAACGTATCCAAAAGAAAGAGTTAAAATCATAGGGACAAATGGAGGTTAATAAGCGAATGCCGGGGCCTGCCAGTTTCAGAGTCAGTCATGGATTTTCCCACAGGTGTCCATGTTTATTCAAACGGTGTATGGTTTATCTCTGTCGAGCTTGTGGCTACTGAAGTCTCGTAGGGGCACAAATGGAGAATACTAAGCGATTGAAAAGAACCTGCCATTTTCATAGTCATATTCATTGTTTTCCGTACCGTTGAAGAACATGAGGAATCCAACGGTGTATAGAGCATCTCTGTCGGAATTGTAGTTTCTGAGATCTTGGAGAGGCACAAATGGAGAATACCAAGCGACCATTAATAAAAGGACCTACCAATTTTAGGGTCAAAGTTGTAGGTTATTCCATGATTACAGACCATTATGAATCCAATGGTGTATGGGTTATCTCCGTAACATTCATAGTTTCTTCATCGTTTCTGACCATGACGAATCCAACAGTACCGAAAATACGTGAAAACCATTGAGGTACATCGCTTTGAGTCGAAATGTGTTGGTTTGGTTTAAATATTCCCATAAACGCCGAAGACATAGGGAAAAGTCCATTTTTTCAATTTGGCGGATGAAGGTACCAAAAATAAATGCAAAACGTTGAGGTACATAGCTTTGAGTTCAGATATGTTCCTTTGGTTGAAATTGGTCAAGAAACACCGATGATATAGGGTCAAAGTCTATTCTTTCTAGATGGTGGCCGAAGGTACCGAAAATAAATGTAAATCATTGAGGTACATCACTCTGAGTTGAAACATGTTGGTTTGGTTGAAATATTTCCATAAACGCCGAAGATGAAAGGAAAACTCCATTTTTTAAAGATAGCGACCGGTGGTACCGAAAATGCATGGAAAACAAATATTCAAGTACATGGATCGGAATCAAAATATGTTGGTTTTTGTAGAAATAAACACCGATGATATAGGGAAATGTTTCTTTTTTTTAAGATGGCGGCCGAAGGTACCGATAATAAATGAAAACAATTGAAGTACTTTCTTTGGATCAAAATATGTTGGTTTGGTTGAAATTTTCCCATAAACACCGGAGATATAGGAAAGAGTCCGTTTTTTCAAGATGGCGGCCGGTGGTACCGAAAATACATGAAAGCCACCTAAATACATTCAAAAACGATTTAAATATATTTAAAGCGATCAGAGTTGAAATGTGCAGGTTTAGTCGAGATATTTCCAAAAATACCGAAGATATAGGGAAAATTTCATTTTTCAAGATGGCGGCCGAAAATAGATCGAATACATGGAACCCCTGAAGTACAGTCGTGCAGGTACAAAATATTTAACCAATGATGCATGTCGTTCTGAGTCGAAAAAAAGTTTGTTTGGACGAAATATGCCTTCTGTATGAATATTAGTCTCCAATCTTTTATTCAACATGGCGACTTTTTGATCATTAATGTGTTTCTCGTACCCTAATCCTGATAATTTACCTTTACACCAAATTTCGCTTGACTAGCTCATGCGGTTATCGTAACCAGACCCTGCCGGGACTCCGCCCCATGGTACAGATCTACCCCCATACCTCTAAGGAGCTGCGGCCCCATAGGGAAGGTTTGCCCAATTTATTGTAACGTACTTTTGGACATACACGTTCATATCAAATTTCGTTTCTCTAACTTCAGTGGTGTGGAAAAAGGGGGTTGGGCGGCCATTTTTTATTAAAGATGGCGACTTTATAACGTTTTCATATATTGTCGTGAGCTATTTGTGATGGTACACCTTCATACAAAATTTCATTTCTCTAGCTCGAACGGTGTGGAAAATGGTTTTGGGCGGCCATTTTGAATCCAAGGTTGTGACTTTTTCAAAATGTTGTGATACTTTCCTAAACTACTTGTGATAATACACCTGCATGCCAAATTTCGTATCTGTAGCTCAAACAGTGTGGAGAATGGATTTTTAGGGTCCGCGATTTTGGATCCATCATGGTGTTCTTGGGGACAATTTGTAATGTTTTTGTAACCTACTAGTGATGATGTACCTTCGTACCAATGTTCGTTTCTCTAGCTCCAGCCGTTTAGGTTATGCCTTCTATACAACAATAAGTTTGGCAGCCATTTAGATTCAAAATGGTGACTTTTTCAGCATTTTGTAATATTTTTTTAACCTACCACTTATGATGTATCTTCATACGTATTTGGTATTTCTAGGTCCAGCGAGTCAGAATATGAACTCTAGATAGAGATAGAGAATACTAAGCGATTTAAAAGTACCTACCATATTTAGTCAAACTGATAAGTTTCCCCGCCGTTTGAGACCATGACAAATCCAACGGTGTATGGTTCATCTCTGTGTGACTTGTAGTTACTGAGATCCAGGGGGAAGGGAGCGAACAGACAGACAGCACAATTCCTATATCTTCCCTTATTCACTGACGTTCATACGGGTGCGCTAATAAATTGAATTAATCTTATGAATCGGAAAATAAAAGCGTGGATGCTCTTGCTTACCTTATCATAAAATCACAATATCTAAGAGCACCCACGCTTTTATTTCCCGATTCATAAGATTAATTCAATTTATTATCTTTTACCTTTTAGTCCATCTTAAAAAAGCGTGTTTCTTTTAAAATCCTTTTTTAATTATTTTTTTACATTATTTTCTTTAGTTTACAATGGTTCGTGTTGCCCTCAAATCTTGCAACGTTAATTTAGCTCATTTCCCAACGCCATACAATGAGGAAATTTTGCACAGCGACGTAACTCGGGTGACAATATAATATTCTATTGTTACTTTCATATATTTATATATTTTAAAACCATATTTTAATATCATATTACTAGGCTGAAACGCCGTGGCGTTTGACTGGTTGGAGATCACTTTATCATTTGGGTAAAAAAATTATAATATACTTTTAAAAAACATATTTTTCTTAAACAATTCGTACTAAAAAGTAAAAATAATTTTGTTTATGCATGAGTGAAAAGAAAGACATGGATCGCGCCCTCTATTGCTGTCACTTTATAAATTCTTCAATTAGTGCACCCCATACTTTTCTTTTTAATCATGCATAAACAAAATTATTATTTTTTTACTTTTATTACGAATTGTTTAAGAAAAGTATGTATTTACAAAGATTTATTATTATTATTATCACGTATTTCTCAATACTGGTTCAGGTAGCAGTTCTAACTACCTAACTTTATGGCTTACGGAACTTGCAAGTTCATCGCTGCACTAAAATGTTCGTTATTGGAATGTATCCTGAGCAACATCAAGCCAGTTTTCACCACGAACATCTCTTTTAATATTGTCATCTCAACGACGTTTCGGTCTTCCCAACGGGCTTCTCCCTTCGGCTCAGCAACGACGATGGAGTACAATCTTAGTCCTTCTGGTATCCGAGCCACATGTTCTGCCCATTTGAGCTGTCGTGATATAATTATTATAGCCATTATATCCGGTGAATCATACAATCTGTAGAGTTCTTCACTATCCAGTCTCCTCCATTATCCGGTCCTCCTGTTGCAAGCCGTACAGTTTTCTCAAATTTATGTTCAACTGCCAGAATAGTACTCCAAGTTTCGCAAACGATAAAGTATTACCGTATCTACTATTCTAAAAATATTACTTCTACTGTTCTAAAAATTGAGAAACAAATATTTTAAA
Source organism: Lepisma saccharinum (assembly GCA_022664845.1). NCBI lineage: Eukaryota > Metazoa > Arthropoda > Insecta > Zygentoma > Lepismatidae > Lepisma > Lepisma saccharinum. The sequence goes on from JAGDQP010000026.1 coordinate 150,922, forward strand.
ATCCACACAGAAAAATTGACAGAATCTGTGATCAGTTTGAACGTGGATCTCCCAATAGTGTAATGAATAGCATACATGACCGGAAGCTGGGACATCCGGGTTCGTGTGTTAATTTTTATGTGTTAATTTCAATATTTACCGCACACATGGCGCTCTTGGGAAACAAGTTAGGGATGCGATTTTTACCAACAATCACTAAAGTTTTAGGTTTTGATAGCATCTCACGTGCAATAGTATTCATTTTTATGAAATAGATTGGCAACACTGACAACTGGAGTGCTTTGGGTCGTGAAAGCCCACAATATTTTCCTGTTGTGTTGAATAATATATATACCAAGTTTGTTGCTTCTATATGTGACGTAATTGAAGTAATTTCAAAAATTGAATTGTATAACAATAGGTGGCAGTATTGACAACTAGGGTGCTTCGGGACGGTGACAGCCACGGATGTTTTGGTATTATATCCAATAATCTGTGCCTATTTTAAAAAATAAAAATAAAAAAGGGGCAACACTGATCCACAGCTGGCGGATCAAGACTGTTCTGGCGGATCTGGGCTGGTATAGCCAAGGCCATTCCAACGACACTTAAGCCACGTCTCTACACATTTAGTTCATGAGAAATTTATCTGAACATGGGTTGGCAACACTGACATCGGAGTGGTAGGGAACAAGACAGGGTATGTTTCTATTATGACGATTAATGAGTATGTTAGTTTCGTGCTGCTACATCTAACGTAAAAGAAACAATTAAGAAAAATAATTTTATATTATATATATTGCCAACACTGCCAAGAGGAATGTTTGGAAGATTTAGACACCCAAAAATATTATTCTATTGTGTCGCATAATGTTTATGCCAAGTTTGGTGCAGATAGGTCTAACAGAATGAACAATTGAATGTTTTGAACAACTGATTTTTAAGAAAATTTGGCAACACTGAATGGCTGCACTAATTAATACGATTCTACCGGCTCTGAGCTAGTTTTAATAATACCTTTCCGACAACACCTCAACCACGTATATACATCTTGTGGTTCCTTAGATTTAACTTCTGAACATTGACATGGATTATAAGGTCACTTTTTCTATAGCTTCGCTATCAAGGGACTATGGAAGGTAATAAGGTATAAATGTTTTATGAAGGAGAGAAATAATTTCCTAGATAATGCTCCATGTCTAATAAATTAATGTTTCTAATCAGTGTAAGTGAATTAATTTAAACAACTCATCAACAGTGCTTTTCCGCGTTAGAGACAGGCTCTGCGAAGTTAATTTATCCCACGCCGGAATTTTCATCAGTTCAGAACATATTCCAAATCTCATCTGGAATAAACTAGTCTTTGTTGTGATTATATGAACTCTTCGTTTCAATTTAAAAATCCATTAATAATTGGATAGATAAGTCGACACTGATTTCTTATTTTGCATTATGTATTTTTCGACAAATATTATGACTTTAAACAAAGAAGCTAGTATTATATTTCTATGTTTCCTTTTCCTCTTTAGACTAAACTCTCTTGAAATACTGTTCTGTGGCTGTATGACTGGAGTTTCATAACATTTCAATGAAAAAAAGTTACCTAACGAATATCTCAGCTTTGCTTCTAAGCACTGTAATATTCAATTTCCTTTATTTTTCCATTTAATTAACAAAAGGCGGTTATCTAACTAGTGATATCACTTTTCTTAAATAATGAACACTACTAGTGGAAGATGAAACTGTCTGACTTGTCAAGTCGGATGTCGACAAAAGTCTCTTACGTGAAGTTCCATTTCCTATTCTTCAATATCTTCGTCTTTTCTTGAGGTTTGTTTTAAGTTCGTGTTCCACCCTTTCCACTCTCCTTCCCTTTGTATCTTAATCATTGTCCTTGCTTCTCCTCTCACAATCTTCTCTTGGCTTTCAATTTCAGAAATGTACTCTGTCAGATAGGGTTGTTTCTTATTCATGGGTGCACGTGGTAAAATGTATTAGATTGAACTGAGTTTCTATTCTTTCTTGTATGAAGAAGTCTTTTGTGTCATTTGTCTCTAATGTTAGAAAGATTTCTTTGTCTTCCCCATCCCCTACTTCTTGCTTGTACTTAGTTAAAGTTATTAACTTGGGAAGGAGTTGCAACAACTTTATTTTAATAGAAAAAATAAAGAAATGTTTAGAGTTAGAATGGTCCGCTCTTTCCTAAAGCTCTAGATATTATATTTGTCTGTTTGTATCCGTCAGTCTATTTTCTAAAACCGTTCATTGGCCTTTGATCAAATTCTGGTATATATATACCAAGAGTAACTTGCGTATTGAATTATTAGATTTAAATAACTTATAACTTATAATCACCAATCATCGTAATTTTGCTCCTTCAATAGAGGCAAGGATCTGGGCCATAGATGCCTAAAGGACATAGATAAATTCAAATTTCAGTAATGGCAGGCATTTTAATAAAATGTTAGTTTTCTTAATTTGTATTTCTTCCTACAAAATGGTTTTGTCTTTTTCTTTCTTCTCTTCCTCTTTATTTCTTCCTGCACCAATACCTTCAGCTACATGGCTCATTTATTTCTTCCAGCACCAATACCTTCAGCTACATGGCTCATATTTCTTCCAGCACCAATACCTTCAGCTACATGGCTCATTTATTTCTTCCAGCACCAATACCTTCAGCTACACGGCTCATTTATTTCTTCCTGCACCAATACCTTCAGCTACATGGCTCATTTATTTCTTCTAGCACCAATACCTTCAGCTACATGGCTCATTTATTTCTTTCAGCACCAATACCTTTAGCTACATGGCTCATTTATTTCTTCCAGCACCAATTCCTTTAGCTACACGGCTCATTTATTTCTTCTAGCACCAATACCTTCAGCTACACGGCTCATTTATTTCTTTCAGCACCAATACCTTCAGCTACACGGCTCATTTATTTCTTCCAGCACCAATACCTTTAGCTACACGGCTCATTTATTTCTTCCTGCACCAATACCTTCAGCTACATGGATCAACATGCAACATTCCTAATGATTAATAACTGCCCTAACATCTAACTCCGACTAACTAGCGACTACTGACTTGCTAACCAAGTAAACGACTGCTCTCGCGACTAAAGAATGCTCTAACATAAGGGTCTTCAATTATTTTCTTTTCCTGGGGTCCGGATTGATGGTAACATCGCAACAAAAATATCTATTACTGGCCATTCGGGTGAAACAGTACGGTTAGAACGTACTGGTTACTCACAATAATTATATGGAATAATTGCAAAAATGAAAAACGCATATATTAGCATGAAATTACATTTCAACTCTTTAAAAAAATCAACTAGTGAACTGTGTACATATAACATTCAAACACTACTCATGATATCCTATCAGCACCAAACGTGAGGTGTAGAAGAAAATCGCTAAACTCTGTAGTTTAAAAAATCAATTCTAGGCTCTGAAAAAAAACAATCGGGGAGTCAATAACAAAGCAACAGCAGGGTTTTGAAAGAATAAACCTGAATTAGAAGACTTTTCGCAGTTCAGTGCTTTATATGTATACTGACTTTATGGCTTCTAAACTAAAGTTTGGCGACCTAAACATTTTGAAAGCGGTGGTTCATGTTTCCGCAAAATTATATGTCACGACTTTAATATGTCATCTAGAGATTAATTAGATCGAAGCAACCATTAATTCATCTTGCCAAAGGATCTCCTAGTCACAAATGTTTCCGGGTAGAATATTTTTCGTCGTCATCATTTACAATAAATCGTATTGAGTGGTAAATAAGACACTTAAGTAATAAAGCGAGTTACATATTACAATCCCTTCAGACTGTAAAATTTCATTGTTTTGGAGAAAATGCCGGCGGTGGTGCGGAAGTCACGTAATCCAACTATTGTAGAGATAATATACCCAAAATAGCACAATGACGTTCCATGGACAACGTCCAAGTGACATCCAAATGTTCTCTTTGGTCCCGAAAACGGGATTCCCATGAGATACTAGGACATATTTGGAACACATAATTATGGGGTATCAACGGGACGTTTATAGGACATCCATGGGTTTATTTGATCAGAAAAAGAGGCGAAAGGGATGCATTCGTCCTCATGTCCTCATGCTGTTTCTATGGGACATCTGTCTGATGCCCCATCAGAATTATTTTGGTATATTCCAGCCGGATGTCCGCGTTAAGTTTAAGACGTTCTTGAAATGTCCCATGGGGATTTATGCTATCTGGGTAATGCGGTGAGGAGAGGTCGGTCACATTGTGAGCGGTAACGAAAGTTCTGTGTTCTCATACTCTGCACTAAATAAAATCGCGAGTAGTATGACTCAAATCCCACGTAATTTGAAGATCCCGTTCTTAGAAAATGTCCTGCTCGATAACAAGTTACTTGAGAAAGTATTTCAATTTTGTCTCAAAGGAAATTGAAACAACTACCTTCAGAGCTAACAGAAAAATGTTTTAGTAAGTTTAAATTCATCCTCGAACGTAACCAAAAGTACTTGCCATGGCAATCCACAAACTCCATAGCTTGAACAGAAGTGTGTCTTACGCAAGAGGTCCTAAAATGTTGCACCAAGTTCAAGTTCAAGTTCAAGAGATTGATCCTGGGTTAAGTTCTGTAGAATGTTGGTCTTGCAAGTGCGTGGCCACTAGCAATAACTGTGGAGATGCATTGTTTTGCTGTTAACACCCATTGTTGTCAGGATGTACTGTAGGTATGAACGGGTATAGATGGTCATAGTTCATACCTCATGCTGATAGTAGTCCACGTACACCTATTGTTCAAGTGAAGGTAAACTAAAGACATTCAGTACCAGCAAGGATCGTAATTAATTAGCATACTAGGGTTTTACGTCATGCACCTCTTATTTTCAATGAAGTCTTACAATTCAAGGGATCGGGTGGAGATAGTGTCAAGCCACATTTTCTCACTTGTGAGAAAACCAATTTTCAAAGTTTAGAGGAATCCACAAATCGTGCTTTGTTATCGGCGGCCATACTGCTGTTTGCAAATTGTTAACTGATCAATTCTAAACCCATTAACCATACTAGTGGGTTTACTTGATATTATGTGCCTACATATTTTTATATTTATTTTAGAGGCGCTGAAGAAATATGTTGCTTGAAACTTTATTGACCCAGAACTTAAGTGTTATTCCTGAGATTTGACACTAACATTGGCCACAGTGTAATAGATATTTTAGAGTAAAATACGAAAATAATATGTATTTACAAAGTATTTTGATTATTTTCAGTACTAAACATATACAAATACATTGCCTACACAAATACAAGATACAAATACGAAAATGGAAGGAACAACTGCGCAGCACAGAGATTTGTTCTCAAGTCACTGTTCATAGCAGAAAATATTTTCTCCCTTTGTTAGCGCACTCGTATGAACGTCAGTGAATAAGGGAAGATATAGGGTTTGTCCTGTCTGTCTGTCCGTTCCCTTTTGGATCTCAGCAACTACAAGTCGGACAGAGTTGAGCCGTACACAGTTGGGTTCACCATGATCTGAAACGGTGGGGAAACTTATGACTTTGACCCTAAAACTGACAGGTCGTTTCATTTACTTAGTTTTCTTAATTTTTCCATGTATTTTGACATGGTATGTTTGTCCCCCCTCGATCTCAGTAACTACAGGTCACACAGAGATGAGCCATGCACAGTTGGATTCGTCATGGTCTTAAACGGTGGAGAAACTTATAAGTTAGACTCTAAAAGGGACAGGTCCTTTTAAATCGCTTAGTATTCTCCATCTCTACGTAGAGTTTATATCCTAATCCGCTGGAGCTAGAAACACCAAATATGGTATGAAAGTACATCATAACTAGTAGATTAAGAAATATTATAAAATGTTGAAAAAGTCGCCATATCTGATCCAAAATTGCCTCCAAACTTATTGTTGTATAGATGGCATAGCCTAAACTGCTGGAGCTACAGAAACAAAATTTAGTACGAAGGTATATCTTCACTAGTAGGCTACGAAAACATTACAAATTTCCCCCAAAGACTCCATCATTTATCCAAAAACCCCGAACCCTAAAAATCCATTTTCCACACCGTTTGAGCTAGAGATACGAAATTTGGCATAAGGTGTTATTACAAATAGTTTAGGAAAGTATTACAATATTTTGTAGAAGTAGCCATCTTGGACTCAAAATGGCCACCCAAAGCCATTTTCCACACCGTTCGAGCTAGAGAAATGAAATTTTGTATGAAGGTGAACTATAAAAAAATAGCTCACGGCAATAAAAGAAAACGTTAAAAAGTCGCCATCTTTAATAGAAAATGGTAGCCCAAAACCCATTTTCAGCGCCACTGAAGCTGGAGAAACGAAATTTGGTATGGAGGTGTGTAACCAAGAGTAGCTTACAATAAATGTGGAAACCTCTCGTATGGGGCCGCAGCCTACTGGGGGATTGGGAGTAGATTTGTACCATGGGGCGGAGTCCCCAGCAGAATCTGGTTACCATAACCACATGAGCTAGTCAAGCGATATTTGTCGTAAAGGTAAATCATCAAGATTAGGTTACGAGAAACACATTAAATAATCAAAAAATCGCCATGTTGAATCCAATATTGCCGACTAAGATTCATACAGAAGGCATATTTCGCCCAAACAAACGTTTTTCGACCCAGAACCAGCTGCATCAATGGTTTTAATGTATTTTCTACCCGCACGATTGTACTTCAGCGGTTCCATGTATTTATTTTCGGCCGCCATCTTGATAAATGAAATTTCCCCTATATCTTCGGTATTTTTGGGAATATCTCGACAAACCTGTACATTTCGTCTCTGACCAATTTAAATATATTTAAATCGTTTTAAAATGTATTTAAATGGTTTTCATGTATTATCGATACCATCGGCCGTTATCTTGACAAAAAATGGAATTTTTCCTATATCTTCGGCGTTTATGGGAATATTTCAACTAAAGCAATATATTTCGACTCCGATCCATGTACATAAATGTTTTTTATTCATTTTGGTTTAACCGACCGCCATATTGAAAAAAATATACTTTTCCCTATATCTTCGACGTTTGTGGGAATATTTAAACCAAATCAACATATTTCGACTCAAAGCGATGTACTTAAATGGTTTTTACATATTTTCGGTACCGTTGAATTCGTCATGGTCAGAAACGATGAAGAAACTATGAATGTGACAGAGATAAGCCATACACCATTGGATTCATAATGGTCTGAAACCCTGGAAAAACCTACAACTTTGACCCTAAAATTGGTAGGGCCTTTTATTAATGGTCGCTTGGTATTCTCCATTTGTGCCCCTTCTAGATCTCAGAATCTACAAGTCCGACAGACAAGATCTCTACACCGTTGGATTCCTCATGTTCTTCAACGGTAAGGAAAACAATGAATATGATTATAAAAATGGCAGGTCCTTTTCAATCGCTTATTATTTTCAATTTGTGCCCCTACGAGACTTCAGTAGCCACAAGCTCGACAGAGATAAGCAATACACGGTTGGAATAATCATGGACACCGGTGGAAAGTCTATGACTGACTCTGAAACTGGCAGACACCGGCATTCGCTTAGTAACCTCCATTTGTCCCTATGATTTTAACCCTTTCTTTTGGATATGTTATAAGATAATTTTATTTATACGGGGGCGCTTTGGTTTCGTCTACAATAAAACCATTACTTAGCTTGTTGGTTTTTAGTTCGCCAAACCCTTCTATAAGTAGGCAGATTTGGAGCAGACGCAAAAAATAGCCTTGTGCAAGGTATCCAAAAACGTTTCTGCCGTATTTGACGTCAAATTAATCATGCGCTCATAGAGAGGGAAAAAATAACGCACACCAAGAGATCGGGAGTTAATCTGACCATCGACCTTCAATAAGATAGGCACGGTGCTCACACACAACAGTCATAGCTCGTCCAGTGTGAAATAGAAATGGAAGTATCGAAGAATCTTGTTCGCGCGTGTTTTTTGTAATTCTTTAAAGTGGACCTGTCAGCTGCCGTATCAAGTCGCCGCATACGCCAGACATTTGGTGAAAATGCCTTGAACGAACGCATTGGTTCCAGTAATTCCGTTCGGGAAATGTGAGCCTTGCTGATGAACCTCGTAGTGGACGCCCACATGTGTTGGATGACGGGGCCTTGAGAGCAGTCATCGAGGAGGACAGTGGTCTAACGGGTGATGATCTTGCAGAAAGGTTCCATGTTTCCGCTGAAACAGTCAGACTGCACCTGCATGAGACAGCGAAGTCATACAGGTTAAGCAAATGTGCACACTACACATTGTCGGCAGCCAACAAGGAACAACGAGTAACAGCCTGTTTGTCCTTGCTCACTCGGCACTTGAACGCACCCATATTTGATCGCTTGCTCACTGGTGACGAAAAGTGGGTCCTCTATGACTCTCCCAAGGGTACCAGACATTGATTGTCACCACGTGACTCTGTTCCTCACACCTCAAGGCCACCTCTGCACCCACTAAAGGTTATGGTATGGTGGACGTGTCTCCAAGTGGTGGATTATGAGCTCCTTTCACCTGGTCAGACCATCACTGCTGACCTCCTCTACTCACGTCAGTTGCAAAGGGTGCACCGTGCATTGAGCCAGGAGTGAGTGAATCGAAGTGAAGAAAGGAGTGAATCGCAAGAGTGTGTTGGTCATCCATGACAATACCAAGCCACATGTGCAAAGGGGACCTGGGACCCTTCAGCAACTTGGCTGAGAGACACTGTGCCATGCACCATATTCACCGAACCTTGCGCCAACAGATTACCACCTGTTTCATTCCTTCGACATTCACCGGCGTGGAAGATCCTTCGTGAATGAGGGAGACCTGGAGAACGCACTAACAGACTTCTTTGCCTTGAAGACCGCAGACTTTTATCACCAGGGTATTGTGCAGCTGCAGGAACGTTGGCAAAAGGTGCTGGATGCTGATGAAGCTTACTTCGAAACCTAAAGGCACGTACCATCAACTGTATTGCTCTTTGTTTATCACTGCTCTAGAACGGCAAAATATTATTTGGTTACATTGTATTTACAAAATTGCAAAAAGATAATAGCTCTGATTTCCACATTGAATTAAAACACAATTTTATAGAGAAGGACAACATAATAATCTCAGCACGATACTATTTTTTTTTATTATTGTAATAATCAAGGTTAGATTAGGTTAGGTTAGAAGGTTAAAGTAGTATTGTGTACGTGCTACTCGTAAGAATACAATGATGGCTGTCATTTTCCTGGATCCTGAGCGAGTGAGGCAAGCCTACGAGATATAGGCTTATGGCCAACAGTTAGAATCAGGTTCTAAAGTGTATTTCAAATAAACATTAACATGATTTTTCATTAAAAGCGGCCGTAAATCAACCAGTACAACACTGGCTTAGGATTCAGTACGTCCCAGGTTAAAACCTGGTGGCCCCCTATTCTGACTGTGGTTTTCCAGGATTTTCCTTTGTAACTCCGTGAAAATGTCGAGATGGGACCTTCGACTTTATGGATCAGGCGCCACTCGTTATTGTTAATAATACAGTGATACTTTATGAATTCCTTAACTATTGCTTTCATCCTTCCTTTTTCTCTATCTGTATTTTTAAACTTAAAGTTGACGTTTTTTCTGGGTTAATGCAATGCCAAGCCACAGCACTGATAATATATAAAAATTTAGTAACAACAAAATGCCAAGCATCTAAACAGTTTTTCTGTACTTTCTTACAACAAATTTGTGTTTATGTAGAAACAAGCTTATTAAAGGTCGAATTTTATTAGTCTTGTTAAATCCATAGGTGAATAGAAAACAAAAAAACAATTTATTATCGGGACAAGGACACTTAATACCAACCAACACTTAACATAAGGTATTTTACGGGAGAATATAGTGCCAAGCCACACTTACATTTTCATCATTTTCTGTGCTTGAAGACGTACAAGTCCGGTCCATAATATACTCGGGATCTTCATCAGAACAGCTAATGTTGGATCCTGGAACTCATAACGAAGCTCCCTCTTAAGTAGCACCATGTTGCATTATGTGACTAAATGTTGCTCAGCATTATTTTCCACCAACAAGAAGTGACTGAAGTCAAAGATGAAATACCGTGCAAGTTATTTCTTCTGCCATCTGTTGAAGAAATAAACAACTACTACAAGTTAATTTGTGAATCGTCACAATTTCTACCGACAGAGGTAGCCAACTATTTTTTAAAATAAGATGTGGCTTGGCACTATCTCCACCCGACCCCTTCAGTTGTTGGATCGTCCTTGCATCGACATCCCAAGAGATGTTTTGAATAGGATTTGAAATTTGCAATTGTTGATGTCCAGATTTGATTTAATTTATAACTGTTACCTTTATTGAAGTTCTATTTCAATTCATTCTACTACCATTCCCTCTAAATAATCACTGCTTTTGTGTAATACGTCCGTTTCCTGGAATTAAATGGGGTCTCCACATACATACCAATGTTCAGCCACCCTCCATATTATCCTTTCGCAATGTGGTTGATGCTCTTTAATTCTAGTTTCAATATTTCTTCCTGTCTGACCAATATATAACTTCCCAAAATTACAAATAGTTTTGTACACCCCTGGAACCTTATATAGGAGATCTCCTTGACAGAGTGCAGTTTGCTTTTGGTTTCCGCCAGTGGTCTATATATGATTCTATATATGATTCTAATTCCATAATTTTTAAGTACTCTCCCTATTCGGTTACTAATATTGCTTGAATACAGTAAGACGAATTGAGCGACCATGGATCAGTGGTAGAGCGTTGACTTAGCATTCGGGAGGTCGTGGGTTCAATCCCGGCGGCCGACCATCTTGATTAAGAATTTTGTAGAGTTTTCCTCAGCCACACCGGAAAAGTGGTACTTTCAACTGACTATGCCTTTCCGGATTCTTCCCCTCCCCTATCCCGACCTGAGTATTAGATGACTAAAGGCCATAAATAAAATTCAATTCAATACGGTAGGATGGCAGTTCCCTTTCCTTACTCATCGTTTCTTTTCCTTGTCTTTATGTAAACTTTTCTGTTTCTAATCAATTCTTCTTATTGTTTTCTCAATCTGCTGTATATGGTACCCATTTCTAAGTAAGGCGTTTTTAATATGTTACATTTCTTCTTTCAAATGTTCCCTGTCAGAAATCTTGCAAGCTCAATGACTCAAGCTTGAAATAACTAAATCCCATCACTACTAGCTGTTATTTCAAACCAGATTCATCGAGTTTACAATATCTCACGTTCCTCTTCTTCTGTTTTCTAATTTTTGTTATGTAGGGTCGTGTTGTCTACCAACAGTATAGGATTAAGGATAGGGTTAAGTGTTGTATGTTATTAACCAAGTATTGCTGCTATCAGTCCAACCGCTGTGCATTTCATCAATTTGTGCCAGTGCGGGAAAGTGGTAATGGATAGAACAGGAGGAAAGAACTTGTAATGGACAACATCCAACGCTGTCTAGCACACTAACAACATAATCTCTTGTGATGTTACCTTTGGTCACTGTGCAATCACTGCCCATTTCGCTAACAACTATAGCACAGAAGGCACATCATCACACATCACAACGTGATCAAGTAGGAGCTCTTTGTGGGGACAAAGTGACAAGATATGAACCCGCTGCTATTTGAGATGCTCCGTTTGTTCTCATATGATACCCACGTGTCCATTTCCTTCACTTCCCCTATTTACTGTAGACGATCGGAAATTGTTCATCTGGAAATGTGGTACTGTCGGAGAAAAGCTGCATGACATTATCTTCATACAGTATTTTTAAGGCGTCATTATCTACTCTTGACCTGCATCTTCTACTTTCTTCAATTTAAAGACTTTGGTCCACGACACGAAAATTTTAAAACTATAAATAGCAATGTACTGTAGGTTCTGAAGTTGAGTCTATGTCCCATGCCCTCACCACATTACGATACATTTTTCATCACCGTACGTTCCAGTTTTAACGTGAAACAAAATTGGCCGTAAATCACTCTGTTCCAACGTGCTGCACAGAGCGCTGTAACACGTCCTACGACATATACAGTTACACTTTATATGACGTAATAGCTACTTGTAGCTGTGACCTTGAACATACATTATTTAGGGTTCAATCGGTGACGCACAATAGAAGGCAGGGAGAGTTGATATGGACCTTTGGTACTTTGGTCAGTTATTTCTGAACAACCTGGTTCAGAAATATTGCTACCATCTTAAAATAAACGATCCCGTATCAAGATAAAGATTTTCGGATGGGAAAGAGGTCTTGTGACATATTAAATAAGGTGTGAATTTTCTTAGAAATCAATTGCTACAATTACATTTGATCTGCATGATGTGGTAAAAAGAAATATTAACGCAAGAAGTTGATACAACTACTTCCAAAATGCACAGCTTTTTGCTTTATTCAAAGTGCTGTAAATACACAGCAAAAGGTGATCGGTCTAGTTGTTATACACTCTTACAAAATGTCTGGTGTAATGATTTTACTAGCCTTTAGAAGATGTTGCTCAAGCTTGCATTTTCCTAGCATTTTCAGCAACAGCATACGCCAGTTGTTTTTGATGACTTCACATATAGAACTCTGGTGGTGTGAGATCAGGTGATATGTCCAGCTAATCCGATGAACATCACATCGTGGACCAACATTTGCTCCGCAGTGTGATTAAACCTCATCGCGCTGGAAATACGAGTAGCAACTACCATCTACAATTAGAAGGGAAGGAAACGCTGCATCCTGAAGCATTTTAAGGTGCCTCTGAGCACATAGTGTATAGTCAATAAATATAAGTCCGACAATATGGGTGTCACATGTATCATATCCTTAACACCAAACACAAGTTTGGATGATTCCGTCCAATGAGAGTTGCTGTCATTACGCTACTTCTGGTTATGACGGTTATTCGAGTCACATGCGTAGAAATTGTTCTTGTCACTCAACAATATGCTCTGTGCGAATGAAGGATCCGCGCATTTATAAGACTCTGATACAGAACCCGTCACTTCTTTCGGTTCATCCTTCGACTATTTCGTCTACATATTGACCTTGAAAGAATGCCCTTTATTGCCATGATGAATCCGTACAATCAATGACTGGTTGATGGTAACTTCTGTTCGGAGACGCCGTGTGCTGCGTTGTAGACTTCTGGCAACCGACGCAAAATGATGTTGAGATTCAGGCTACAGTTACGTAGTTTGTGTTCAACAGTCTCAGTTTCTCGAAATTTGGATAATGATATCAGGTATACGATAGTGCCGCGTTTACACGGTATTTGTAGGTATTTGGGGGTATTTCTAGGTGTCAGTTGTTGAAATCTGCGGCTATGTTATGGCAGCAACGTTCCTCAGACAGCAGGATCACACCATTCCTCTCCTTTTCCGCCAATGCCATCTCAAGTTACCTGAAACAAACAATGATCATTTTCAAGGTAATTCTAAATGCATGTGTAAGTTACTTATGAATCACTACGCACATATTAAATTTGATTCGTTTCTGAGTAAGTTATAGTCTTATTTGACATGGAACATTACCCCCTTTCCGTTTACAAAAAAATACCTTGGGATTCTAGATGACGGATTTCAAAACGTGGTCATGTTTCGGATTTCAAGGAAGCTGAAATATCACCCGTTCTTTCAAGTTAGAGATTGAAAAAATTCTGTGTTGACACAGAATCGTGAGGCCACCTTGGGAGCTACATGAATAACAAAGTAAGGGACTCCGGTCTAACGAAAACAGTGAAAACGGTAATGGGGGTTGTTACGCTGACTACTAAGTAGTTCTTTGAAAACATGAGCCGCCTAGCAAGCTGTTATGTATGGACTGTTGGGAAAGTTACTTTAGTGTTTCAATTTTAATTAAGCATTTCAAATATTTTTGCTTATTACTTGAAGCACATGTATCTCAATGCAGACCTCGTAGTCTAAGTATTAACGTCGCTGATCGACAATGGGTAGGTACGCGGGTTCGAACCATGCTAACTGAGGGTCTACAAAGTTACCCCTTCAGTGTCACCAGGAAAATGTTGGGATAGCACCTTAAATTAGTTCTTGGCCGCTATCCTTTCTGTCATTTCCCCTATCCCGGTCTGAGCCAAAGATGCCAAATTACTATAAATTCAATTCAATATATCTCGAGAACGGAAGTTCTTTATAATGAAACAAGGACAAGATCATTTATTTTTGTGTAAAAGTTGAAATTCAAACCTCTTCGTTTTGAATTAAATGTATTTATGTCCAGTAAATTAAAGAAAAGAACTAACGAATCACTACTGAAACAAAAATCTGTCTTTACAAAGATTTAACAGTGAACACATGTTTATCAAGACAGAAGACACTCTCAATGGCAGAATATATATTCAGAGGAATTCTCTAACGTTGGTACTGTCATTTAAACACATTTGCATTACAAATGTGGAAGTCTGACAACGACTAGTGAGGGAGGTGAAAGATACAGAACATTCCTCGGTATCAAGTATTTCCATATTCACTCTTAAGTTCGCGCGTCTCAAGATTAGAAGAAGAAGAAGAAACAAGCTATCTTTGAAACGAGTTGTAGATTTGTAACAGATTTTTGTTTTTGTATTTTAATATTTTTTTTTTTATGAAAAAAAGGTTTCATGGCAGAGTTTTATATAATACACTAATGTGTAAGTTGACATAGTGATCATTGCAGTTGGTGTGTCTTTCCGGGTGCGGGGAAGGAGTGGGGGGAAGGTTTGCATCCTTAAACAGAAGTGGAAAGGTCAGAGAACTGGTACAAAGCACGGAAGATGAGAGAGAGAGAGAGGTGTTTCTGTGTGTGTGTGTGTGAGGAGATCAGAGAGAGACAAGGACAGACGAGGTCTGAAACTGTATGCTGCAGAACCCAGTAGTTTTTGGGTGTGGCTTGGTTTGAAGTAAGAACCACGTGTTTCAGCTGATAGTGGGGCAGTTTTATGTGGCTGTGTGTGAATGCCTATTGGTGTGAGTGTTCGTATATGTGTAAGTCTGTCTTTTTCTCCGTCTCTCTCAGCCAGGAGATCATGTCCAGTTTTGCAGCTTATCGTTTGCGTGGATAAATGTCTAATGTGCGTCAGTATTTGGGGGTGGGGAGTGCAAATTAAACTGAGTTTCATCTTTTATTTTCCTTTTTTTTTAAAAAAAACTAGAAATTGTGGGTGTGTTGTGAAAGAGAAAAAAAAGAATAGAAAGAAAAGCTGCTGACAGCATCACACACGCGCGATAGGTGTGTCGTTCTCTCTCTCTATGTATGTATGTATGTGTATTTGTGTGCGAGTATGTGTTATGTGTGCTTCCTGGCTGCCTGCAATGCCCCATCCTACATGGGATCGTCTGGTTCTGGGAGCCAGGGCGTATTGATTCTTTGTGCCCCCCGTTCTTCCCGAATCCCGTCTCGCCCTGTTCACCCCTTTCCCGCCTTTCCAACTCTCTCGTTCTCTCTCTGTATGAGAGAGAGAGAGAGAGAGAGAGAGAAATTTCGTTTCCTTCCATCATCCTAAACCCAAAGCAGCCACCGTTCTGTTCAGGACCAGAATCGTCCGCAACAGTACCAATATGGCGTCTGCAGAGCTTTTCTGTCAACAGTGTTGCCAACTAAAAAATATGCAAAACAATATTTTATTATTTCCCCATTTAGTATTAAATATTTTCAACAATAAAAAATGTTTCGTATTCAACAGGTTTTTTAAAATAAAATAATTACCCTCTTCCTTCCATAATTGTAGAACCTTTATTTCCTCAATGTTTCCCCACTCTGTGATAGAATCAATAAAGCGCAATATTAAAACGCATTTTAAAACACCAAAATCGTTGTTATTTCTAGAGAATTCTGTTAAAGGGGAACAATGATCATGTACGTTTCGCGTTCAGGGTGTTGATAGGTAGGATTATAGAAATGATATTTATTTCACATTTCACCGCCAAAGAGCAACAGACAGAAATTAATCTATAAAAATCTCTTTCTGAAGTCTATTTTTGCACTTAATTTTGCATTTGCACGAGTTTCAATATTGTTAAATCATGCGTTTTCTCAAACTTGTAAGAAAAGACCCATGTTTAGAGAACAAGTCCGCCATATTGAATTTCTTCTTTCCACTTCACAAAATGAGTCAACTTTTTTGGTGGTGTCTTTAGAACCAGGTGGGGAAAGGAAGAAACTGTGCTATATCTGGTATGGTTGCTACAAAAGGTATGACTTTTAAATATTCTAAAAGGTTGCAAATATTCACTACTACAGCAAAATCGTGTCAAGTCATCTGTTTTTTTTTAAAGCAGATGGATTAGTATTCCTCGTTGTGGGGGCAGTAATCTAACAACATTCAGAATATAACTTTATATTCATCGTGTGATGTTGTTGATGACAAATGGACCATTTCTCTTCTTTCCTTTTATCCTAATACAGGCATTACGTCACGTTAGTATTAAAACTCCTTATGATTAAAACTCAAATTCTGTCTGTTGTTCTATGGCGGTGAAATTCATAATTGCGCACACGAAATCCATAGACTATACCTGATCCCAAAATTTTGATCCTAAGAGACGACTCTTATTTTCCCTAGTTGCATTAATTTGATATTAAGGATATATTCTAATTCTTTATAGAATCCTCATAGCTTTTATGCCATTTTCTGTTGCATGGATCAAAAATATAGTTGTTTATCACGACCACTCCTATCTCACTCTATGGCTTATGGAACTCGCAAGTTCATCGCCACAGTAACAAACGTTCGCCACTGGATTCCATCCTGGGTGATATCAAGCCATTTTCATCACGAACACCTACTTCTCGAAGATCTCTTCTAATATTGTTCTCCCAATGACGTCTCGGTCTTCCCAATGGTCTCCTTCCATCCGGTCTTCCAACCAGGATAGAATATAATCTTTGTTTTTTCCCCATCCGAGCTACATGAGCTAGTTTTTTTAAAAATATAAATAAGCATATGGAATTTTATCATAACACCTTCACCGTTTCACGTGTAATATTCGAACAAGGATTGAGGTGAAGACGAAAATAACGTTCACTGACTGTAGGTTGCTACGTATAGCAAGTACCATATTTTTCTTTATGAACAAGTTCAATATATAAGTTCAGAGATGTATCCAGACACATTTTTAAAGAAATTATTGTGTTCTATGGATATAACTTAGAAGCTATTAATAGCATTTAATCCTTGGCGGTGGCTCGTCTTACTCAAACTGAGCCCTCGCAGTTCAGTTGGTAGAGCATTAGTTTCACATTTGGAAAGTTTTTGATACAAGAGGTCGATCATCCCGAATGAGGTTCTCCCAGAGCCGAGATGGTAACTTTCAACTAAGGTCCTGACCAACTCCGTTCCGTATTACTCAAGAACGAAAAAGATTAATGTGTTAATTATTGACGTTAATCGAACTTTTACCTGTTTTCGTTTTATCTGTGTTCATATTTAAATAATTTATGACAAATAAACATTAAAAATAATAATAATATCTCTGTTATCACTCCCTATAACAACACTTAATTGCATAAATTATACTGTCCATACAAGCGATTCTAGCTTATAGCCAACGTCATATAATGCATGTAGAAAAAGGATGAGAATGTCGCCTGAAATATATTTCAAAGAACTGCAATAAATCTGGAAGGATTTGTATCCTATAAAAAATACACCATGGTTAAAGCAACTTTTTTTGCTACTCTGCACATAATTCATGCTATTCTATTGTACAATATAATGCTAATAGTAATTTTAGATATATTGCTGTATTGCTTATCAGATAATTAATAATTTCTCAAAATATTTAATGGAGAGTATTATTATACAGAGAGACTTCAGTGCGAGCGGTCCCGGGTTCTATTCCCGGTGGGGGCTCAAAGGTTTGGTGTTGACCCAGCATCGTGAGGACAATTAAGGTGCTGCTGTGAATAAAAGGCAGTGGCGATCACAGTTGAGAGCTTCGACTCTCCTTTCCCAACACGTCTGGTCAACGTGGGAGCAGTAGACCAACTCCTCCCTCCAGGAGAGGCCTCATCGAGTAGTGGATTCAATATGACTGTGAATTATGATAAAGAAATATATTTTATATAAAGTACACTATATTCGTTAAAGTATTAACTAAATTTTGTGAAACGCACAGAATATATGTTGACCAGTAAATATTCGTGATGAAAATGCAAAATAGTCAATTGAGTCAATAAAACTAGTGTTTTGTTTGCCTCCTGAAAAAAAAAATGCCGTTTTTTCCGGACTGTACATCACTATATTGGAGTGTCAACTGATAAATTTGTTTCAATGACAGGCTAAAAGATGTGGTCTTGTTGCCTGTATTAGCGTAATTACGAATTCGGATGAAGTCTTGGAAACAATGAAATGCCACTTGCAAAATCTTAGAGTACAGTTTTTGAATTATTTTTTTTTAGAAATTGAGGAAGAAGATATCACTTATAACTGGATTACAAATTATTCTCTTCCACTGTTATGAATTTGTCTGATGATCCTTTCAAGTTAACAAGAAACCCAATGGAAATTTCCGTTGAAAGTTAATTAAATATAAAGATTGAGAACTTGTCAATTTGCGACTTTTGGAATTATACACGCAACAAGTACAAGGAATTAAGTGACATTGCCAATTCACACCCTTTCTATTCCCCTCAACTTATTTTTTTGATCAGTTATTCTCTGCATTGACATCAGCCAAAACGATACAGAAATCGCTTGAATTTGTAATAAGATATTATCCTTGCACTCACGAAGATTTGATCAGGGGTCAAGAGGCTGTTATGCCTTAAACACGCTCAATTATATCATTAACAGCTCAGTACTACATTAATTAACAATTTAATAAAATAATATCGCTTTTGTTTAATTGTTTATTTTCAATATATTCATTCTTCCATAGTTTAAATAAAACTGGTGACTTAAAACTAAAATTAATTAAACCTGAAGTAATATATTAAATACTTCACTTAATTTATTTTGGATGTAATTATGTATAACTGGAATTATGCATCAACAACTTTGGGGATATAAAATTGGGAGAAAAAGTTTCTCTGGGGTAAGCGGGCACAAAGAGGTTCAATATCACTGCTCTAGATGGACGAAAGAGTCCAGCAGGCTATGATCACAGATTTGGAACGGCACGTAGGTCGTGTTCTGCTTTCGACCTCATTCATTGAAAATTTTCAGTGTTTCTCTTAGTTTCATCTGGAGGATTCCAGTAACGTACATAGATAAAGACCCAAGCCGCTATCTTCACCTACCTGCTCCTGAAGATTTCTCACCTAATACTCGTGACGGGCTTAGAACTTATCTGCCTGTTTTAACCATAGATGTACCTGAACGAGCTAATTAAGCTTGAAGTTTCATAATTGCGCACCATTAATAACGCTCCTCCCCACACTCCCCCACCACTTTTTTCGTTTTTTGAAAAGTATAGAAAGACGAAATACATTATTACAACTTTGGAAATTAGACGCATTGATGCTTATGGAGATAAAAGTATTTTAAAGATTCAATTCTACCTTAGTTATTTGACAACGAGCAAAGGATGACGTTATAAACTGAATCGTGAAATAACTCAGCTACAATTGAATTCTGTAAAACACTTTTAACTTCATATCACAGGGTTCCATAAACATGCACCTACTTTCCAAAATTGTAATATTGTATTTCGTCTTCCTACAATTTAAAAAAAAAAAAAAGAAAGAAAATAGTGGGGAGCATGGAAAGGAGTGTTAAGAAAAAGAACGACAGTTTTGGACTAATGTGTGCGAGAATAAGACAAGCTACAGCCACAGTAGAGTGTAGTTTTCTAGTAAAAGGAATGCAGGGAAGAGAAGGGAGACATGATGGAAAATAGGAATCACAGTTTTAGGTTAATTTTTAAGAAAACGGAAACCCAAATTCCATACTGAATTACATCCTACCGTAATTTCATTTTTTTTATTGTCAGTGTATTTTAATTGTGAATATTTTAGATAAAATATTAGAGTTTTTGTTCAAAACCTGATTTTATTTTTCTATTTTCAAAGTTCTGATTTTGTTCTACGGTTTTTTTTTTCAAAAAGCAAGTTTTGCTTTTTTTAATATTTGATTTTTGTTGATTATAAATACGTATAGTTGGATTCTATCCATATAATAAAAAGTACGTTTATTTGTTGCCAGGCAACACAAAGATGTACTTAAACTGATAATTGTTTTTGTGCTCTGCTGGAACCATGCTCTACGTATTTAGATTTTAATCATACTATCTTTAATGCCATACCCGTCTTGTGTAGCTAGACAGGCTCTCCTTCTAATTGTCATATAGATGTAAAGAAAACGAACGGAACTGTGCTCAGTGGTAGAGTGTTGGTGTAATATTCGGGAGGTCATGGGTTCGATCATAGTGGATGACCATCCTTACAGAGGTTTTCCCAGGGATTTTCCTCAGTTACATTAGGCAAATACCGAGATGGCTCCTTCAACATAGGCCCTGACCGAAGCCTTCGTGAATCCTTTGCCCTCCTCTATCCCGGCCTGAGCCTTAGATGCCTAAAGGATTTAAATGAAAATTCAAATTCAAATTGAGTGAAGCAAACTAAATTCGATTCCCTTTAATTCGAAAGGGTCTGGGGCCCTTTCCTTAACAATTTTATAGGAGTACCTCAAAGAGTTCTTCCGCCGTCGTGTTGAAAATATTAGGTATAATTTTAGAATTCTGTCTAAGACTTAATTTTGTCATATCTCTTTCACGTCCGGGGTCCTTGTCACACTTTTAGCAACTATATTCGGAACCTTTAAAGATGTAATATTTTGGGAACAGGAATGCGAAACAGTCACCTGATAATTTTTGGTATTATATACAAAAAACGTCTTAGCAATATTTCTTAATCAAGTATATTTTCACGTATAAAGAATAAGCCCCGATTTACACAGAGATTTGAAGCAATGTACAACTCAGGTTGCCACTATCGAACACTCCAATGTGTTAATTAACTCTTTCAGTCGCCATCTTGGAAAATCAATTTTTATTTAAAACTATCTCTTCAACGAATTCACAACGCTCATCAAAGGTTCTTCTCATCGTGTCCAATTAACAATTCACTTTACCACGGCAGTAACCGCTAGTAAATGTCATCATTTCTAGAACACATTTTTACAATCCACAAAATAATTGTAAGCTTTACTCCTGCGAAGCAGGTTAAAAAAGAAACATTTTTGAAATCGTTCGAACTAGATATTATTTCCGTTGGTTTATTCCTGTTGTATGGTTAAACATATTTCAGACTGCCCTTTATTTATTTATTGTGGTAAACTCTGGAGTAAGCAGTAATTACTCTAATAAGGGATCTAAAATGTGCATAACAACACTGGAACAAATTTATAACCACCTTTAACACTAATAGATTCCTCAAATCCTTGTATAGGGTACAAGTTTGCTAATTGAATTTCCTTTTCACAATGCATAATGACTTAATTGGAACTAATATTGATCAACATACTCGTATGTAATTAAGAATTGTACAAATACAATCATTGAATGTTCAGTTATATTGCTCATTAGGTGGTAGATTATTATGAAGATGTTAGAGACCTTATATTCACTTTAAAACCTGACACTGAAGCATGTATGTATCTGTTTACAATCGAAAGCAAGTCAATGATTCCTTACGCAAGTGTACACAGTTCTATACTTTATTTAACATAATTATGTTCATTAGCTTTGCATAATCATAATATAATGTTTTTAATAAGCTTTGATTCTTAAAGTTGTAATTATTAGTTGTTATATATTCTTCTAACGATATCACCGGTTTTGTACTTTCAAATATCTTTGTAGTTGGATGCCCATTCAGACACCAAATCATTTTTAAAAACTCGTGTATTTAGACACTTTTAAATGAGTCATATCTTGAAAACCCTAACTAGATTTTTTAAAATTTATAACCGGAATGGACGTTAGATACTCCCTCGTATCATTAAAAAATGTGGATGTTAGGAAAAATTAGGCTTTGTTAGGTTAGTTGAAGTTCAATTGGCTCCTTTAAATAGTCTCTCAAAATCGCTGTTGAGAGCCTTATCCTCGGGGAAGTATCTAAAGCCCACCCAAAGACAGAAAATAAGAGTTTTGACACTTCGCTGAATTTGATTTTGCAATTTTTATATTCATACATGTAAAAAACGTCATTATGATGAATATGATTCGTCTTATTTATTATGTAAAATTACATAGTAAATTGCTTTTGATATTAAAGGGATGGAGTTGATGAAGGTGAATTCAAAGGAATATTTCACTTTTATCATAAATCTTATAATGTATTTAGTAATGCGTGTTCTTCAACTGATTATTTTTTAATTCCAAATGCGATATGCTAAACTTTGTAGGTTTATGCATTCTCCATGTTACCATGCATAACACTTGAAACATTGTATCCATCATATGGTGTTTTTACATTAAGTACAATGTTGCTATCCAAAATGAAATTTAAAAGAAAGGATTTCATACTTGAGAGTAATTACCAGCACTCATTTTATATATCAGAAGTTGTTTACATAAAGATATAGGTTATTTATGAATCTTAATGTCTAATTCACATTTTTCTCTTTTCTTTTTTCTTCTGGGTGCATCTGACTTCCATTTGACATCCATCATCTTGCTGGACATCGCTTCAACTTTGATAGATAAAATCGGTCTTCCTCCAGTGGTTACCATGGGTTCTAAGGATGAGTCGTCCAGGAGAGAATAACTCGAGGAAGAATATGCAAATGCGGGAGTTAGAGTTAAAGGAAAGATCATCGAAAAGCCTTCTAGCAAATGTGTTGGATATCGACGATGATTTTCGACATGGGACATTACAGTCATCGAGCACTACGGGGTTTATCCGTGTGTCTGGTGGAGGACATGAAGAATCACCAATAGTGCATAATTGCCTTGGACCCCATCGAGAACTCTCTCTAATTCTTAAGGAATTGCGTGTGATTACGGACAAGTTGAGAAAAGAAGACGAGGCAGAGGAAGTTACAAATGATTGGAAGTTTGCTGCCATGGTTGTTGATAGATTGTGCCTCATCATATTTACTTTGTTTACGATTATAGCAACTATCGCAGTTCTACTCTCTGCACCACATATAATAGTGACATAATGACTAGTGAAAACTGTGACAAGTGTAAAAATAAAGTTTTTAGGTATCATACTCTAACAATAAAGTGCATATAGGCAATCGTTATTGAAAGTGCATCAAGAAAAGCTAATGGAAGTTATAAAAAAAATAGTCTGTGTGGATTTAGAGAATTTTTAAAAAAGCCGAAGACGAGAGTGAAAGTTAAAACAACAACATCAACAACAATAATAATAATGAAAGAAAAAAAATCATTTGCTGTTATGTGATAGCTTTTTAAGATAAAAAGCGAAGAATTACAACACCCCATTTTTACCCTCTTAAATGTCACGTAACTGGTAAAATGATTGGTTGGTTGATTGGGCTGGTTGTTTAATGGTTGATTGTTTGATTGATTATGAATGATTGGTTAATAATTGTTATTTTACACTTTATCAACGGGTTTAATCAACTATTTCCTCATAGTTTTAATATAATAATATATATTATATTAACTTGTGCCGACTGACTTTCCAGAACGAGATATATATATATAAAAATATAACACAAAATGCCATTTAGACAGGCATTTTTTAGTTTGTTGTAGGAAGAGATGAACATCACTAGTTACTAAGAATGTGCCAATGAAATTTTAAAAAAGAAAAAAACAAACTACACTGAAGAAGAAGAATAGCAACAAAGTTAATAATACATAGGAAAGCATCTAATAATTATTATAATAATAATGTTTTAGGCGTGATAACATTTTAACAAAATATGTACAGGAAAAAAAATAATGTACAAGAACGTAGTTATGTAGTGATTTGTTATATATTTCCATGAAATGGATACGAAGAAGTTGGAGGGGGAATAATGTTAGCCTTGAAGATACGTAGAAGTGGCGATGCTCGAGGAGGGATATAGTGATGAGAAGATTATTAGTGAGTGAATGGTGGTTACAGCAAGATTAAACAATAAAAATATATATATTACATTACACACACACTTTCTATTGTTGCAATGAGGAATGTGTACGCTTTGAAAAAAAAAAGAATAACTTCTTCAACAATTTTCTCTTGCTCACTTGTGAATGAGGAAAACATATATTTGTTATTGAGTGCGTTGACTCTCATACTGTATCTGTGCACCATATTCTTCACCTGGGCTGACGTTTCAGTGAAGTTTTATTAAGCAGCAGCAAATTTATTAATAAGTTTTATATGTATATATATATACACACACAGAAAAGTAAAAAAATAATTAAGAAGTATGTAGGGCCTCTCTGTATATAAGGTATCAAAAAGTGCGCGATATGTATCGTGTATGCATCAGTAATTGTTTTTTTTTAAACTTAGGATGCATGCATTGGGTACATAAAAACCTACAGATAAATTTGAGAATTATGTATATACATATATTACCCACTCGCATATACAAACACAACATATAGGTACGATTATTTTACAGATTCTTCAAATAATATAAGAATACAACACCTGTTGATCCACTCACGTGAAGGGGAAAACAAGACACATCGTTATTGTCTGTTGTTAAAAATCATTATAAACCGTATGTTGCCAAAAAAAAAAACTATTTTAAATATATATATAAAACATATTGTGTTGACGCACAGTTCATTCTACTAATACTTGACTCTATATGCGTGTTATGTATGAGATTTTACTCTATAGAAAAAATTAAATAGAGATATTTTGGTGGGCGGGGAACATTCTTGAAAACAAATACGTTAAGAAACCGACCTCTTATATCTCTTTGAGAAATGCTTTTTCCCACTCTCTCAACTGCTAATAATACTACTGTTAACTATTGATTCTGTTTATGAAGATTACCAGTACCACGAATGAAGATTGTATACAGGTGTCAAGATAAACCAGATATTTTTTTTGTTTACTTGGGTTACGTCAAAACAAGACAAGAAATCGTCGATGTAGTTTCTTCTCCTCCGAAACAATTCTTGATCACATCATTGTAATAAATGTTTTCAACAATCTGATATCTAAATTGACTCAAATAACAACAACAACAACAACAAAACATTTAGACACAAAATACTCGTGTAAGTTTTAGGGTATATTATAATATCTTTCAAAATCGAACTTATCATTTATATTATATATTATACTCTTTATCATTTCATCGCAAAGTGATAACGAAAATTAATTGTATTGCAATAGTTATTCACTGGTACTTGAACACATGGTAGAAATAATATAATTACCATTACATATAAAGTAAAATTGCAAAATTAGTTATGCTATGCCATTTGCACAACTTAAAAGTAATTCTAACATTCAGTCCAAACTTGCAAGCTGTATACAGATTAATTTCCTGATATTTTTTAACCAATTACACAATCTGCAAATAAAGTGTACGAATTATATCTCTTATAAGATTCATTTAGTTAATTAATTTGTTTCATTTTTTAAAATTTATTTTAAATAATTTTAGAATTCAAATGACAAAGTAAGAACTACAAAAAGTAATATTCACGATTTTATATCCTTGAACTATTTAAATTTTATTTCCATTAAATGAAAATCCGACATGTATTATAGAATTTAGTATAGAAGTTCCAAATAGGATGAATTATTTTCATCTAATTCTTACAATTAATGAAAGGACACATTTTCTAAGCTAGAACTAACAACATTTATTAAAATATAGTGTTCCAGTGTTATAAGTTATATTCATGTCACTTAATCTCTCCGCCACAAATATCGGTATAAATTTGTGAGCTGTAAAAAAAATATTTGAGTAATTTTAGAATTGTTACCAGTTAGACAATAATTCATTAAGACACACAGTTCTGAAGCTTTATCTGATTCTGACAACTTCGGGGAACATTATATCTATTTACCTCCTGCGAAACACAACCCGAATATTTTTCTTAGTTTGATAGGATGTAGAAATAACCGATAAACATAAAATAAAGGGGAGAAGAATCTAACACGACACCGTGCAAAGGAGGTTTCTATTGTAACAACACAGATCGTCTATTGACGTCTAAACTTCATCAGTAGTGCAAGTGTTATATAAAAAACGAACTTAGTTGTAACTACCAAGCAGAGACATTAGAGATATTTTTTAAAACAATGGGTGAAGCTGGTATCCAAATCTGTCAAGAATGACAGAATAATATATATACATGCATATATAATATATATACACCTACATATATATAAATATACTTTCTAGTCTAATTTTAAAAAAAGGTTAAGAAAGTAGCAATAAAAATCATTGTAGTTTACATACTGTTTTTTTTTTCTTGTAAAGGGAAAGTTTGGCGTAAAGACAATTTAGGAAAACAGGGGGAAAATGCAATACGAAAAGAACGAACACCGAACGCGTGTTCTAATAACACATGTTCTATAAACATATGTTCTATTAACACGTGTTCTGTTAAGATGTGTTCTATTAATCTATAAATACACGTTTCTAAAAACAAGGAAACTGATAATTAATATTCCTGTGTAAAAAAACAAAGGTGTGAACTAAGGTCGTGGCTTGTTTATATTGAAACGCCACAAGAACAAAAAAACTAACTTCCCCCTTTGCCTTCCTTTGCACGTGAAGATTCATATGTAATGTATAAAAAAATAAAATAACAATAATAAAAACGAAACGTTAAGCCTCCTGACAACCAGGCTCAATTTGTTCCACCGCCTGCATAGTGACAATCTCAAATATCTTCTTTGCATGAATTATTACTGGTGCTGTAGCTGTCGCTGACCTAGTCAGCTTCTTAAATAAATACTATTACTATTATTATTATTGTCACAGTGACTATTAAAATGATTATTGTTATGTAGAATGTATTAAATAATAAGTAAAGAAAAAATACAAAGAGGAAAATTTCCATATTTGAATACTGATTCTTGTAATTATTATTTAATTAAAGAAAACAATAATTGATTATTTCTTGATTATGATTATGTAGTAGATAGCTTTGTAAATATCAAAGACGTTTTAAAAGAAAGACAAAGTTTGAAATTATTAAATTGATTTTTCCTTTTTAATATTTAAATACTTTTTATAACTTAAGCTAATATCTAATTCTTTTGATCTTGTTTTGATAATTCGAAATAATTTGTTTGGTTTATTAAGATCAAGTACACTGTTTCTTTGAAAACAAACATTAAATTTCTATATACTAGCTCAAATAAGAATCCTCTAGTTTTTCCCATCCTATCTAGTCCATGGTAGTACATATTGTAGATAAGAAAAACTACCACAAATTTATATAGGCAAACAGAGATATTATTAATAATAATAATGTTAAGATAAATAATGATAATATAATTATTAATAATTAAAATAAACAGAAGAAAGTCTTTCATCTTCCAATTGCTCATAGAGTCATCCCCCAAACAAATGTTTTAAGGGTAATAATATGAAGGGTAATATAACAAACGATGACACTGATAAGAATAAAATGGTATTGATGAATGATGATGATGATGGTAAAACGAAATACAAACATTAATAATCTTTACACACACATACACACAGATAAATATACACATTCATACCAACACAAGTTCACATAATAGCTATCTATATAATTGTAAAGAAAAATAATGTACATTTATATATATCTATAATTAATACAATGACAGATTTTTTCGCCGAATCATCGTAGAAATGTACTCTTTTGTTCCGGAATAGATATCTCTTTCTTTGTTTTGAAAGATGATGATGATTAGAATGCTGATGATGGTTCAAATTTTGTATTACACTGTTAAATACTCAATAGTTACTTTCATATATTACACACTGTTTCCTTCACCATGTATCTTTCATATTGTTTAGTCTTTTAGTAAAGGTATTTAAAAGCATAGATAATTTCAAGTCACTGACAGCAAAACTATATGTTTTTATTATAAGATACAATTCTTTAAATTTTCCACGCTTCCATCCTAACATTTTCTTACATATATATGTATATAACAGCATCTTCAGACACAGAGCGCGCCTTCCATTGGTTATAAGATGCGAAAAGAAGAAAAAAAAAGCAGACTTGGCTTTGTGAACTGGCACGCCCACTAACGTTACGGGGCATCTACTTGTCAATACATTTGGATTTCGGCGCATGCGCTCTTCTGTATTCAGCCGCATAGAGCCTCCACCCGAAAATTGGTTCCAAGGTACCTTCTCTCTTCTCTCTAAAAAGCCACCCACTACAAACCGAACTGCTTCTTCTCTTTGTCGTCCCTCTCCCCCACTATGTCTTTCTGTCTTTCTTTGTTTCAAGCATTTTGTCTTTCCCTACTTCACTTGACCTATATTCCTCTGTAACCGTGCCATGTACAATACGGAGAAAGGAGTTAATAGATAATTTCTTCAAAACCTACCGCATATAAAACTCTTTTTGAATTTATAATTTAAAAAAATATCAAACAAATCATAGAAAAATGATTGTTATATAAAATCATAAAACATTAACCATTACAAACATCAATAACCGAATAGTACTTCTAAGTTTATGACAAGAAAATATGTATTAAATTACAACTACATATTCCATCATGCAAGTAATTTTAATCATCATTACGTATTCTAATACCTTCTTGCTATAATTACCTCTTATCTAAATTAAAATAATCCCATTGTTAAGAAACTAAACGTATAACAAAAAAAAATTATAATAATTCTCTGAAAACCCAACTAAAAAAATAATGTGTGATTACTTTTTGGAGAATTAAAAGAGAAATCATTTCTTAACATACATTACTCTATTTTTACTTTTTAGCTACTAATTGTGTTCTATTTCTATATCTATTTCTATATCTATTTCTTCCTGTGTGTGCACATGTTTCATTTTTTATACTACCTAAGGAATACATATGATTGATCAAGGTTGGGAAGGAAAGTAAGAATTAAAAAAAACGAAAAAAAAACTACTATGGAATAGGATACAAAAAATAATTATACATATTTAAAAAAAAAGGTTTTTTATATACTAGTGTGTAAGAGTGTCTCATAGTCATCGCGATAATATCGTTTAATTACTAAATAATATTAAGTGTTTAAAACAAACATTGACAAGAAAATATGGAGTGTTATGGAAGTTTTTATAGCAGAAATTTTCTAATCATTTTAAGAAAAAAAAACTATGGAGAAATTTGAAGAGAAGAGATACTGAAATGAAGATATGTAAATGAATTTGTTATCTCCCTATCTCAGGTACGATATTTCTTTAGTTAATTGCAAAAGAAAAAAAATATATATATATAAGATAATTGGCAGAAAAAAAGAGAATATAGTAATAATAATAATATATTAATAATAATATGTTTTGTTGTTTAAAATTCCAAAGTTGTATTTCATTTTACTTGTTAGTTATTTTCCCTGTCTGATATGTACATATTATATATTATTATATACCTATATAAATACATAAGAGCTGATTTATTTTTACTTTTTTGTTCCCATTCTGTAATTAATAATTGTGTATTATTATTAATAAACAATTACATAATATTTAGATCTTCATCATAGGTATAACATTTTCAAAACGATTGACACAAAAAAATATTATATTTAATTTTTAAATAATTACGGTAAAATGGAAAGCTACAGTACTATGATTTTTTTTCTGTGTAAGGATACCAAGAAAAATATCCAACTTCGATAACAATTAAAATTCGGAATATTATGTTAATAGTTATTGATTTCATTGCTTATATAAAGTGAAAATTATGTGATGCTTTCAAAACAATAATTACACTGATAACAATCTGTTTTAATACTCTCTGCGCAAAAAATAAATACACAAAACCTTTAGAGAGAGAACGTGAAATATTGTATTTTCAAGTAGCTCTGGCGGTGGATCTCTTGTTATTACGCTTTATTTTCTCAGTTATTTAGATATTCTATTTCGGGTATTGGAACTTCGAACTTCGTGGTCGTGAGAAATAGTTGTGTGTCGTTCCTACTAAACATTTCATTGTAGCATTTAGAGTTGAAACTCAAGCATACACACACACGGAAGTTTAGGTTTAACACTTGTGTGTGTATGTGTGAGCGGGGTGCTTTTGTAAGCTGCACATTTCGAGTAGCTGTATATGAATAAACACCAACGTTGTATGGGTGCTTTTATTTGCGCGGAACTTTTCATAACGTGTGCGTGTGCTTGCGTGTGTTCGAGAGAGAGAGAGAGAGAGAGAGAGAGAGAGAGAATATTTAAACTGTAAATGCACACTTAGAATCTCACATACTGAGATGAGAAATGAGACATTTCCATACAAACGCAGTTATTTCTTCGTAAAGGGGACATTTTCGTACTAAAATACACCTTCTGCGTTACTCATGCAACATTGGTATGATACGCAAGTTTTAAATTGACTTATCTAGAAACACTAAAGGAGATAGAGCAGTAGTTATTGTAGTCACCTTATAATTTGGATAACTCGGGTTCAATCCTCGGTGCAGGATCCCGACTGAAGTTCCTCTTGACTCTCTTTGGTCACTTCAGGCAACTGCTGGGATGCTTCCTCGAATAAAGCCAGAGGGATCTATCAATCTTCCACTTGTTATTTATTGTTAGGAATATCCAGTGTAAAATGACCGAAATTGAGCTATATCCCGGAAAATATTAAATTAATAAATAAATGACTTTAGTTGTAAAATTTAATTCTAGTCTGCAGGGATTACAAAATATTATTTGTTATAGTGTCTATTCACATTGTATCAGCGCCTCTTTCAGGACATCCGTATATTTTTCGATTACTCATTTCGCTACGAGAGATAATAATGAACGTTTCTCCCTTTTCTGAGTTATCGTAATAAACATGAGAACAAAAACAGAAAATTTCGGTCTCATTTCGCTTTTACTGTTTGTTCATCCACCCGTTCGTACTGCAGGCTAGCACCTCACCAAAACTGGTAAAACGAAACTGATTTGACATTTGTATTTAGCGATCTCTATTTTTCAGATCGTTTTGTTAAAATCTGATGAGTTTACAGCTGGTAGGCCCTTTTCATTAATTTAATTTTCTTCCATTTAAACAATTCAGGTTATGTTTTACTATACACCGTGGGGCGACCCTAAGATTTTACTAGAAATGTGTTTCTGCTTGTAAAGTTCTACAAAACTTAAGACATGAAATTAAAATATGAAATACCAAAACGGTTTTAGGTTTTCTTTAGTCTATTATTCAACATGTCTTAATTTACATTCGAGTTCTGAATTTATACTAGATCTGAAACGAGTCACTGGGGTTCCCCAGTCTAGTGATTAGAGTGTTGGACTCAAGTCCGCGTGGTCCCGGGTTCAATTTCCGGCTGGAGCGCCCTACTTTTCGGCGTCCACTCAGCGTCGTGAGATAAACTGGGGAGTCGTATGAATAAAGAGGTGACGACCGCTTGGTATAGGAAACCCCTGATACGCCTGTTCGTGGTCAAGGTGACGCGCAGTGATGACCTCACGGCCGTCACTCAGGTGAACGTAGTTCCATTAACCGCGGACAGATGGCGTTAGGGCAGGCTCAAGACCTTTCGGTCTGTAACGCCAGTGGTTATTATTATTGGTGGAAACGAGTCACTGGGTTAAGAGGGTCATTCGGATCAATTTTTGACCGGGTTACCGGGTCAATCAGGTCAAGTTTTTGACCAGGTCAATCGGGTAACTTGAGTCAGGTTTTGGATCGGGTCTATGCTTGGGAACTGTCCTGACTCTTGGACCCGATTTCGACCAAGTGTCCTGGTGAGCAAAGTAGAGTTCTAAAATATTTTCTTGCGTTTAAACAGTGTTTCTTTCAGGGGTGACTAAGACTCCTAGAACACGAAAAATACTACGCTGAAAATTCCCAATTCCCAATCATAAGTGACCCTGTTTCAGCTCTTATTTATACATCATACGTCTCACATCTTAATGAAAAGAAAACGGTTTCAAAGTCAAATTACACCAGAAGTATAATTCTTTGTACTTCTGTATTAGGAATACGAAGTTGAGCTTTTCTGCCCGGATTTATTTGTGACTTAAAAGTCTCTGGACAGGGTGAACCGATGTTACATTGACGTTTGCCATTAGGGAAACAAACAATAAAAATAGTCCTTTAAATGATAAAGACTCTTCCATTAAAGTTTTATCTCGATATATGGTAATTAAAGTAGCCTTTTGTAGTATCTAATATTTTAAAGGAGTTGACACTATTTCCTGAAATTTTGTACTTGCAGACCACGCTATTTATTTTTCACGTTAAGGGATCCCAAAGCAATCAATCACAAAAATTGTCCATTTAACACAGTCAAGGTTAATTTTAAAGTTTTGCAATATTATTATTCATTTTATCTAAACAATGTTACCCCTTTAGATTGTGTTAGGTGAAGTTGTAATATGAGTAATTTTTCTGAAATAAGATCCTGCATTTGATTAATATAATTCCAAATCAACGTTTACAGTTCATTCCAAATGTAATGCACAATGATCAAATATAATCAATAATCAATAATGACATTTATGCATTTTAGCTGGATGAGAAGTGGATGTGGGAAAATAGTCAGCCATGACCTAGTTTTCAATGTACCATCCAGGTATTGACGCGGTGTGACTGAGGAAGACCATGAGGGATCCTCCGCAAGGGTGACCAACCGTTGGGATAATTTCAGGAATTTCGAATTTGGATCTGAATTTTATTTATGGCCTTTAGGCATCATTGGTTGAGGCCGGATTGGGATAGTAGAGAGAACGAGGAAGGTACTGGCTAGGTGCCTTATTAAGGTACCATCCCAGCATTCTTCTGGTGAACTGACAGAAACCCTGGAAACAATCAAAGTCGGCCACGGGGTTCGAACCCACGTGCCTACCCATTGCCGATTGAAGTGTGCATGCGACGTTACCGCCTGGACTACGAGGGATGGGGGCGGGATTTTTGAAGGTCATATCAACGCTTTATCAACTAATCTGTGACTCTAGATAACATTTCTTAGTAGAATAAGCGTGTGAATATGTTTTTAACTATTTACCGACAATTAGATTTCAAATGTGGCGTCTCTGTTACTACACATTTTTCTCTATTCCAAAGTTGATGTTTTATAACTTTCATTGGTTATATTCTATTAGCAAACATTTTCAAAATTGAACTGCATACTAGTATAAAAACCCAAGAAAAACAGAAACTGAAACTTTATGAATTAAGAAGAGGAAAACACTATAATAACAATAATGGACTAGCAGATTAGTTAAATTAAGAAATATCCACAGTCGAAAAGAATCAACTTCAGAAATATTGATTATTTATATAATTAATACCTTAAAGAAATTTCAAATAATATTTCATTCAAAAATGAAATATAATATCAACAATTGATTAAAGTTTCTTTTAATATACAAAATAAACACGCTCACCCTGTTTAATGAGTTCATCTTACACGAGGGTCATAAAATAAGTCATGACAACTATATTTTGCGTATATATTAACTAGGGTACAACAAAGTATATAAATGTCCTAAATACTCCGGCACCTACGGTAAACAAAGTTTAACGGTTTTCTATCCGGTTATAAATATCCACACTGGAGCACACAAGTTTACATGATGCTCCAAGGGGAGAGGCATGTGTTACGTATCTTTGTGCACCGTAGACGACAACGCTATTGGTCTTGATTGAATATGAACAAGGACATGGCCCCCTTTCACATCCCGGAAAACATTGAGTTCTTAAGCCAGTATGAAATCCAAATCGAAGGTTCTGTTGCTTTATAAGATGTTTCATTTAGCCTACGTGAAGTGCGTTTATCCACACAACAGCACAGTAATTGATGTTACATAAATTAAAATCGATTACAAAAGTAAAATTATAAGAAAGAAATTCTCGGAATGAGGCTTTTTTGTCATGACAGGAGCCATCAACGTTGGAGAAATGGTGTTTCTATGATTAAGCAAAATTTCATTTTTAATTTTGTAGGTTTACCTGCTTAGAAAATACAGTAAAAAAATCCTTAAAAATAAATATTGGTTGTGTATACTTAACACAGTTTAATTCTCGGTCTGACTCCTCCTGCTTATCACGTGTTTTTGAGTACACGTGGAAGCCGCGCTGTTGATAATATGGTCACTAACACCTCACCTTCCACAGTACACACAAATTATATTCAGAACTATTGCACCCGTATTTCCTATCTAACGCCAATATGTGCTTTTAAAAGCTGATTTGCTAAGTCATGATGATACACAAGTACACATGGAAGCTTTCAGTTTGTTGATGTGGCAACCGCGCCGAGTTTCCTGTATTACGTCACCAACAGCGAATAAACGGTAAAATATCTTCTGCTATTTGTGTTTTTTCTACGTGATTGGATAAAGGCTTATACATCGCGCCAACTTTAGAAGTGTGGTCGTCTTTAAAGGTCGTCCTTATTTCAAGATAAAGGAACTTGCTTGAGAATAGCAGTGGTTGTTCTTCTGGACTAACTGTATGGAAACTCAACTGGATGTATAATAATTCCTACGAAAAGGAAAACTTGTATTTTATGACGTTTTCGAAAACAGATTTGACGGACACCTGCTTTGTTATCAGCATTACCCACTATCTCTTGTACCCAACAGTAGTATTGAAAGAACACGAGGAATGTGCCAATAGACATAAAGAACACCCTAATTACAACAAGGCAGCGGGATTATGTGAAATTAACAGTGCATTTTAAAATGTGTATTCACGGGAGAAAACATGCCTTTTTGCCGTATCTAACGTCAGGTTACTTGAAGTTAATAGTGAAACTTTCTTTCTGGTTTTCGTTAAGATTAAAACGCACAAAATTGAACACCTGAACTATTACCAAACAAATATTTCTGCGTCTTCACTTGGGTACCCAAGATATCTCATGATTCCGTGGCGCCTGCCAGCTTTTCTCCTCTCACAGCTGCTAATCTCACCACAGGGTTCACGCGAAAGAGTGTTAAATATAATGTTCTCATACAAAAATTACTGACCACCAGTCTTAGTAGTTTAAACGGAGCTCTAATACCATTGTTTCACCGGAATAAAATTGTCTATTTACTATAATAACGTTTTAATATAAATATTATTATCAAGAAGACTGGTCTGTTTAAAGGGATGATCGATTAGGGAAGTTTAACTCTTAACGAACTCTAAAAATGTTGCTAATTACTTATCACAAATTCCATTATTTTAGTTTAAATTATGTCGATGGTGCGGATAAGTGTTCAGCTCTGAGGAAGTTTCGTAACTCGAAGATTCCTAACTAAGCTAACAGGTGATGTTTGGCATTGCTTTATATTATATGGAGATGATAGTAAGGTCCCAACGACTGGACCTACAGTTTTAAGGGTACTCCGAATCACACGTATCTCTACGAAGATCGAAAACAGTGTTATTTAATTACAACACAACGAGGGAATTAACTGTTTACTTTACACATAATTGTATTTATAAACCTATACAATTAATATCCCAAAGCAGATTTTAGTTTTAAAAAACTATATATTTATGTTTTTAATGTTCCTGAAGCTCTTCTTTCAAAACATTTCAAAGCCTATCTTCCCGTAAATTAATTAACTCATAAACGTGCCTGCATACTTATTAAAAGATTGTAGTACAAGGTTAGTTTTCAGTTTCCAAAGTGTATACAAAGTATAATTATTGTACAATTCTTTGTCTTCAGCAACGTGTCTTTAGAATAATTCCGTGATCTTAATTCTATAGTTTCCTGCAAACTTAAACAACTGAATAATGGGTTCGTTATTTTATCTGGAAGTAGAGATTTTTTTAATAAACAATAAAAACATTATACAGCACATATCTTTCTAAAAATGTTCTGTAAATTTCGTATCAACAGCTTTGGAAAGTTATTAGCTGTGAAATAAACAGCTTTAACTGGCCATCATGACTTTCGTTGGTAAAGGTCTCACTAGGCGAATGTCGGATAGGTACATTGATAGGATTTTGTCTCTACCTTCTCCATTCCTAATTCCAGAAGTGTTCTCGTTAAGGTGCTTCCAAGTTGTGAAGAGAATTTCGAAAAAGCGTAGCAAAGTTTCATAATTTAGTTTCTCCATTGCAGTATCTGCTTATCCTGTGTATCTTATGACATTATGATTCTTAGTCAGGACTTGAATATTTTCCCCATTATCTTGAGATAAAATTGTTCCAATCTCATATAGCGACATTCCCTTTCACAATAATTGTATTTAATGTATTACACTTGTACTGTATATAAAACTACTATTTCAATGTTATTTTATACAGACTCAAGTTTGTTTTCGAAACTAGTATTAAACTGAATGTATTTAGATAATTTGCGAGAATTCTTTGGGTTTTCTACTATTCTTCATTTTAAGAGCTTAAAATGTCAATCATTTTCATTCAAGCCTGAAAATAGCATCCGTATGTTATGGAAAACACCATCATTTATAAAAGGTGCAAATCTGATTGTGAAATCTTTAATACTAAAAAAATGTTTCAAAGGAAATGTAATTTTGAATTGTGTCATTTCAGCTTTTTGGACGCAAGACTAAAAGAAAATTCAAATTTTGTGCTTTTGTTTGTTCGATGAAATCACTTCACAAACGTAGTAATTATATTATGGGATAAAGAAAGAAAGATCAGACGGAGAGACACGTAAAAAAATATTTGGTAAATCATCATATGATGGAAAATATATGGTAACATTTTACATTAAGCCCAATGAAAATATTATATCAAATATAGTTTTAATTGGCAATATTTAAACATTTATATTACGTAACTTTGAATTACTATTACCCTATAGTTGTACTAATTTCCATTAAAGGAAAATAAACATCACGTTCTCCCTCACAGAGGGATATACATGCTGAAGATCTAAATATTACAGTCAAGAAGAAATATTCATTTTTTTAAAAATTGTTTGACAAATCCATTTCTTATCGAAGTGTAAAAGTGGCAGTATTTTTAAGGAAAAACTGATATAAATCTCCTATGGAATATAATAAAGAAATTATAACACAATATCTACAATACTTGTAATATTTGGTAATAAATATAGAAAGCCCTATTGTTTTGCCGATGGGCGAAAAAAAATATTATTTAAAAATAGTTTCATTAAATAAAGATGTTTCCTTAGGTACGGTACATTTATTTCACAATTAAATTTGATATGTGAATATGTTTTTATTTTAAATGAGTACCCTGCTTTAAAATACCATGTTAATTTGTTTAAGTTTCAGTATT
Organism: Lepisma saccharinum; assembly: GCA_022664845.1. Lineage (NCBI taxonomy): Eukaryota > Metazoa > Arthropoda > Insecta > Zygentoma > Lepismatidae > Lepisma > Lepisma saccharinum. Next base: position 188,147 of record JAGDQP010000026.1, read on the forward strand.
TCAAATCATAAAAGAATACGTTATTATATGTCATAATATTGAATATATTAAATAGAATGAAACAATAAACAAACTAAACTAGTGGAATACCAAGAGTTTTAATTTAAACGTAATCACATTGAATCATACCTTTAATAATAAAACTTTAACAATAACACAATACAAAAGGAACTTTCCCACCTTTTCAATACAATAAAAAGTAATTTATTTTTATTTTTTATGATAATAAAATAATATTATTATGGTACTTCAAAGTATTCACCCGTTTATTAAACACTTCCTTTATTAAAAATTCTAAATCTTCAATAAGAAAAAATCAATTAACATTTTATTATTTGTACTTGTTTGAAGGAATAATGTTTCTGAATAGTGCATTAGTGAAGACAAATGGCACTTACTTCGGTTTCAGTTCAACTAAAAAAAAACTGCGCAACATGCTATCATAAACATAGTTGTTTTAAAAACATTAGATTTATTTTAAAAATAATAACTGATTTTTATTGAATAGTGAATTTTTCGTTTAATTGCCACCCGATGTTTTCTACACGATATTATGAACAATTCTTAGGCATTGTAATAACACACAGATGTTGCTTCCATGCAGTGATTAGATAAACACAGAACACAACGCTAACAAGGCGTAAACATACGATAAAATAAAAACAAAGGT
>JAGDQP010000026.1:189216-218122 GCA_022664845.1 Lepisma saccharinum
ACCTTTGTTTTTATTTTATCGTATGTTTACGCCTTGTTAGCGTTGTGTTCTGTGTTTATCTAATCACAACATTTCTTAATACAATTCTCTTAGACGATATATTTTTATTCCTAATCTTTGCATCTATTCCAATATATGTCATGGAACCACTGCCAGTAAGAATGTCACAAGTTTCTTTTAGAGACTAGTATATACCGTATATTGTTTTTAAAGTAAATTTATTTCTGCTTTAAATTCCATGCATCTTTGTACGTTAGGTTTTCTTTCGGAATTTATTTCTCAAATATTAGAAGTTTTTTTTATTTTGAACACGCATTTATGGAAGGAAAGTACAACTTTGACGAAAGCCATGAGTTTCTATTTTTTTAATGATTTCCCACAAACAGTTGAGAGTTTGCATGCGAATAAGGTTCAACCCTCTTTTCAGCGAAACTGTCAAAACAAAGTAAAATGTTTTTTTTTTAAAAAAAAAAGCTCAAATATTTGAGCGCTAATTACAAACAAAGATAGTTGATAAAGAGATTCAATTGTTTGTGTTTGGAAAATAGCTCCGGAATACTAGAGCTCCTAGCCTTTCATTGCCTCGTTTTCTCAGTCTCTCTCAAAAGGTGGTTGGACCCAAAATGTAGGTGGCCCTAGTGAGGACAGACCGCTTGAGGGTGAGGATGAGTGAGGGTGAGAGATGGGCGAATATGTGAGAGTGAGGACTAAATTCGAAACGTGAGGGTGAGTGAGGATTGACGAAAATGTACACCTTTGATTGGACCACTGTCGCAATCAAAACTTCATTTGAGTCCAATAGTTCTTAATCCATGACCTTAGAAGGAACCACGAGTTAAATTTCTGCTCAGTAACGTTGTCTTTTATGAACCCGTTCTGGTATTGATGCTTATGGATTGAAAACCTGTAAGTGGCCTGAATTCACGCCTAGCTCCAGTTTCAGAGTCTCCGGGACTTTAACTCTTCCAATATTACCCGACTCCATTTAGACCTACTCGTACTTTACCTAGAAGTTCTATTGACTACGGGATGTCATTCCTCAGATACTAGGCGGAAGTCACTAGATGCTAGTAGTCTTTACAGGGTGGTTTTTTCTTACAAGGATAAAGAGTGTGACATTAAAACAAGATAATAAATTATCTTCCATGCGTGGAAAACCGCTTCGCTTTGGAGATACAAGGTATCCAACTAGGAGCTGAAAATCCACCTGTTACAATAGAAATTGAATGTTTCCCATTAGTTCATAATCAAAGTTTTAAAGTTAAAATATAACTTCAGATTCATTTCTATTCATAGAATAGATATTACAATTTAAGACGTGATGTCATCGTATTTACAGGATTGCCAACTGGTATACAGTTTTATCTTTTCTTAAATAACACCCCATCAGTGTAACAGGTATTAGGTATTCCATAGGGATGATAAAAATTGTATGTGAAACCCACAATTGTGTGTTGCCAATTGTGAATAATATATTACGTGAAATATTCAAAATAAACATTTTCAACATTCAATTCCGTATATTATTGACAATTCGCAACAATGCATCATACATATCATCGCGTTCAGGGCACTATAGATTTCCTTAAGCCTTGAAATGGATGGTATGATGATAATCATCCCTAGGGAATACCAAATACTTTGTACTGAGTTGCCAATACTGTAAGTCTCATGACATCATATTTTAACTCGTAATATCAATTCTTTTAATAGAAATCAACTCCCGTGAAAACATTTTTTACTTTAATGCATTGTTTACAGTTTATAAACGAATCGTATTGATTTCAATTTCCATGGTAACAAGGCGATTTTCGGCGTCAGGTTCGACAACCTGTATCTTAAAAGCGAAGCGGATTTCCATACATGTGGAAGATAACTTTCTTTCTTGTTACAATGTCAGTAATTACATTACAAAGTTCTACTCTATAAGTTGGAAACCCTGTATAAAGTGTGATTAAATCTCGTACCCAAGGACATCAACGTGCTGTTTCAAACTAAATTCTAAAAGACAAACATTACTCTAAGAATCGCCAAAGGCTCCAGTCACTTGATAACATGTCAGACTCAAAAGCATTGTTTTATGAAACAGGTTGGCAACACTGATAACTTGCGTGCTTTGGAACGGAAACACCAACACTATTTTTATATTGTGTTGAATAATGTTTATGCCAAATTTGGAGCTGCTGCGTCTAACGGTATGCAAGGAAATTGAAAACTTGAATATTAAAGTGTGTTGGCAACACTGACAACTGGGTGATAGGAGATGAGGACTCCCACAATATGTTTCTATTGTGTCGTATAATGTTTATGGCCAGTTTGGTGCTATGTCGTCTAACATAATGGAAGCAATTTAAACATTTTTGTTATAGAAAATAGGTTGGCAACACTGACAACTGGGATACGTGGAGACTGAGACAGCAACAAAAAATTTCTATTGTTTCGAAAAACGTTCATGCGAATTTAGGTGCACTTTTTTCTAACATAATGTAAGCAATTTGAACAATTGATTTTTTTTAAAAATAAGTTGGCAACACTGACTGACTGCACGGATCAAGATGGTTCCGCGGCTCAGAGCAAGTTTAGCCAAGACCTTTGCAATGACATCTCAGTCAATTCACTACACTTTGTAGATCCTGAGATTTTTTTTTTTTGGACACGGATAGACAGGAGGACTAATCATTATTAGCTTTGAAATCTTTTTCATAGCTTTGCTCTGAAGGAATCTAAAAGACTTTTTCTTTTACAATCTTTACAAAAACTTTTTCTCGTGCATGGGTCTTGAGTAACTTAACCTGTAAAAGAATGACGAGGTGCCAACATTGTATTGACAATAACAACTATTGTTCCAGAGACGAAAAGAAACCAGCAGTCTTTTTTTAAAAGTAGATGAACTTACAGATCTGTTTTGGGGAACTGTTTTTCATTAGTTTTTCTAAATACAACTGCTCCGAATCTCGAGATTGATATAGATTAAAAGATTCTGCACTACAACTTTTATCTTGATCTTGTTGTTGTTGTTATACTTCTTATCCTTGCTTATATTCTGCCTTTTCTTTTTCTTCTTCTTCTTCTTCTCATCCTGCAATAACAATTACTACTAATACTATTACTGCTACTTATAATAATGCTCCCATTTATTGTACTACTACTTTGAATTTGAATTTAGTTTTAAGGCCTTTAGGCAACTTTGGCTCAGACCGACTCTACTACTAATTGTACTACTACTTCTACTAACTTCAAGATGACCGAAATGTTTGTGCTTGTTTCTTGTACAAGTAGTCGCGAGTTCACTATCCGTCGAGATCTATTGAACAGAGTGGTTCAGAGTCCATTTTATCAAAAACTGTAGGTCCTGACCTTAGAAACTCACCAGTTCCTTTTGGAATTTAATAACAATTCAATCAATCAAGTACTATTACTACTTCACTAACAATGACTACTATTGTTACTAATATCGCTACTACTAATAACAATTATACTCCTGCTTACACTACTAGCACTAACAGAGAAAGACTTAGGTTTTAAACACAGTAGAATTCAAGATAAAATGGTTTCTCATGTAAAAGTTCACTTACGCGTTTCTTCTGGTCCTTGCTGTTTGTACTATGTCTACTCTCCCAATGCATAGCCAATGTGACCCAAAATCGTTAGCAAATACCGTGGTTTTGTTGTGAAATATTGCGTGGGCAAACCAGATCGAGCTGAAGAGGTAGAATAACATCTTTAGATATGAAAGTAGTGGTGTTCAAACGAAGATACGAAAATTAGTGGCAGATTTTTCAAGATTGTAACCAAAAGATAAAAATTCGAAATACAATGTGCTTCAAAAATACATATTTCGAGAATGAAATCCTGATAGTGGTATGATGAAAATATGTTATGTCCATTTGTGCCAAGAATAGGAAAAGTATAGTTCGTAGCTAGTGATGCAGAAAGCTTTCTAAGTTGACACCAAATGGCGTAATATCTCGATAAATAATTTGTAAGCCGTAGGATTGGTAAACGAAATCAAAGTAGTACACAGAGAGTGCATCTGATCAATGTTAAGAAGTGCGTCTTAAAAGGTGTTTCCATTTCATTTTTATAGAATTGAATATGCACTGTATATTATACAGTGTATCTTGTAGCAGCTGCACTCCGCTACCATAAACTTTACTTAAGTGAATTCCTTGGGTTCAATTTCGTTTGTAATTTCTTAAACCGACACGGCTAAGGTCATTACCCTAACGGTACAGTGCGTCTATTGGACGTCCATATCATGTACTAGTACATTCATTTTTATGGCAATCGAAATGCTGGACATGATGTGAACGTACACAAATGGTAGTTCCTAAGAAGGACTTTGTTTACGTTCATAGGATGTCCAGAAATTCAACGCCCTAGAAGATCATTTAGGAAGTTCAATGTACAGAAAACAGATATTTCCATGAAGGATAATGTAAATGTCGAATGGACTTACAGAGAATGGATATTCATGAGAAGGATTTTGTTGATGTCTCTACGAAGGTAATTGTGAATTTCCAATGGACGTATAGAAAATAGATGTCCATGTGAAGGACATTGTTTGACGTACATTCGATGCCCATATAATTGATGTCCCAAAGAAGGATCAGTGGATGGACGTTCAGTGGGTGTCCTTAAAATAGATATCCATGTGATTAATATTGTGGCCTCCTCAATCGAGTGTCCATAAAAAGACATCCATGTGAAGGAAGATGTAAACATGCATTGGATGTCCAGAAATTGGGCTTACTTTTGAAGCAGAAAATGGACTTGTAGGACGCTCAGCGAAATAAGTATAATTACTGAATTTTCCTTCTGAAACATACAGAAACCTAATTGGACAACGTTGATATTTGAACTATAAGTTCTCATAGGGTTCAATGTCGCTTTAACGAACTAACTTGGTGCGGAGAAGAAAATTTAAGCGGAGCTGGCGGACCATATACCTGCGCTCTGGATTACGAGAAGAGTCAAAATGGCAATGTGCTATATTCCTGGACAATAAGATCAGTACTTCAGTGGCATACTTTAACCGTTCGCTGAAGTACACATAAATAGTTTCTGAAAGTGTTGTCCAGTAATTCTCACCGGTTTGTTTCCCCCTCTTTCAAAGACAAATCTTCTTCGTGCTTTCCTATCTTCTTTGTTTCACCTTTTTTCTCTATTTCATACCTTTAGGGAAATGGTGCAGATAAAAGTCACCTACAAAAACAATTTCTATGCTTTAACGTAGTTCTTTTCTTAATAGCATGCTAGAGAGTTAAGGTTTCATTGTTCCTGGCTCATTGGGACTCGCCTCCTTGGCGTTCCTTGTAGGAGTCTGACTAGCTGATATTTCTGTTTCTATTGTCTAACAACTACATAGTGACTTGAGCGTCGAATCGTTGAAGAGGAGGTCTTTGATTTCCGCACAGATCAAGTTTTGTTCTGTTTTTCTTTCCGGAACATTCTTACTTTTTATTTGCCTTTCTTCTTTCGAAAAATTCTGTTTTTGCTTCCTGTTGCATTTTAAACATTTACTACAGCAGGCTAGGTCAAGTCAGGTTAAATATTTTACTATAATATGTGATAATTACAATACCCATTTTCTACATTTCAAACAATTCACGGAAATGGATTAGAAAAGTAAGGTTAGATGTTTTTTTTTTCTTTACATGCAATTCAAATATACTTATCAAATATTATCAACTCTCTCATCTGATTCACTCCATGTGCTGACGTCAGCTGCCCGCATATAAGTCCAGTATCGAGACGGACATTACAGTCACTGGAATACAGAATGAGTGATTAACCATTTTCTGGGACAGGAATTCTACTATCGTGTTATGCCTGTTTTGAGTCCTTCCGGCAATCTCATCAAGATAAGATAATTTATTCTGATATGAGGCGAAAAGGAAATTCCCGTTTGTTCTTTTCACGTTTCGCCTTGTAGCATAATCTGCCAGTAAAGGGAATTTCCCTCCCTGTGGCAGGGATTTCATATTATGCCTCCAGAGGATTTAATCAAGTTAGAGCAAATAACGCATGACAAAGGGAACATAGCTTTGTTTACATGCATTTTATAATGCAATTGGATGTATAAAATTGAAATTTTGCTAGCTAATCAGGTGATAGTATCAGATACGAGGGAACATATATACTACTTCTATTTTTATTTCCTGTTAGTACCGTCTCGGAGAATGTGCCAAGTATGTTCTAAACTGTCCGTGCCACTTTTGAGTAGCAAGCGAGGTGGGAAATGACTTCCTTACAAAAAATATTTATATCGGATCAATTATAAAAGATACATTGGAAATGCAAGGGAGGACAAAGCAAATGTCCTCATAAACGAAACAACATATTAGTCTGCGTCTGAAACTCACAATAATGAATATCAAAGTGCATCGATTGAAGTAAGAACGATAGTTGATAACATAAAGAAGAGAGCAACGGAAGAACCGACAAATGACGTCAAAATATAGAAAATTTTAATAATCACACTGTAAAATAATGCTGCGGTACCAGGGATAATATGGGTATTGTTAATCATTTTTACAAGAATTATCATTGTATTAACGAAACATCTGGTCATATTTACGGTATGTGACGTTTCAGCAATGCTAATAAATATTGATTAAGCATTATTAATTGAGTATTGTTAAATTTACAATATTTTTAACCATATTATTTACAATACTCACTGTCAGGGCCGAACTATTCATAAATTATTGTTGATTTAAGCTTATACAAACATTAATTTCTTGCGCATGCGTACACGTTTCCCATACTTCTTGTTACGAGAATGAGAAAGAAAATTAGGTCGCCATATTTTTCTCATCAACAACATAAAATATGCAAACTTACTGCAAATGCACCAATCTTGACCTTTCTAATGAGCTCTTAATGATAATTTTGATGATGATGATGACGATCAATATAGTAACATTAATACTTAAATGTGTGAAGATATTTACGTATGTTTATATTACATTATGTAAATTTTTATTTTTTGTTTACATTTGTGGTCAATAGATGGCAGAACTCTTTCTAAAAAAGAAATAACTTAGACACTTGGGGTTTATTGTTTTACTTCAATCGGGTTATACTTTGCCAAGTTAGACGTAAGATTATTGTTCTTATATACTGACATACGTTTAAAGAAATTACTAGAAGGATTTTTTAAAAGAATGGCACATGAATATGTATTATTACAAGACTGTTAAGAATAGTAGAAAAGCGACTGGCACAACACTGTACTCTTTTAAGAGCTGGACATTTTAGTTCAAGCGTACCCACGAGGCGGGGACACTAGTCTTCCAGCGGAAAGTTTTTATTGATATAGTATTATCACTCCAAATGGTATTAGTACACAGACAAACTGTTGTACAGCGTACAATACCAATAGTTGAAGCTACTACATATCGGGTTGATTTATTGTAAATTCAACAATACTGACGATTGATTAACAATAACATATTGTTAGTTAGCGTGTGGTAAGCGGTTGAGAACAAACAATCTGTATTGTTAAATTAACAATAAATGCTTAACAAGACAACGATAAAAAGTACTGCTTCCAAAATAACGATATTTTATCGTTAAGTTTACGATAATATCGTTAATATTACAATACGTTTTTTGAGTGCATATATAATAAATTTTAATATATCTTATTTTTACGGTCCCATATCCAGGGTAACTAGTAAGTTTTATCTAGACTAGTATTATTACCTTTTCGTTATGGTAAGTGGGACTTTTTACATAAATATGATACAAAATCTGTAGAGGAGTGAGATTCATGTGCAGTAATTACACATAGCCTTGTTTTGGGGGCGAATACTGTCATTGGATCCGCAAACGTTGCTCAATATTTCGCAAAGTTATATTATCCAGTATCGCGTGCAGAAGGGGGCACTCAAAATTGTGGGAAAAGCTTAAAGAGCATAAAGCATCCATTCATTGTGCTGATTAAAGACACGCAGAATGAAAATTAGTCACAACACCTGTTCGTTTAGGTTAGAAATCAAGGCAAGAAGATAAAGTGGAAGCGTCTGGACGAGCTAATTCAGCATCTAAAGAACAGATTATATTGGCTATACGCTGATGCAGTATCGAATTGCATTCACGTAGAGCAGCGTTCCGCACACTGTGATCCGCGGACCACAGGTGGTCCTCGAGGCCTGTCCTTGGACAGGCGCAGGATGCTCCGTTGAACCTACCAACTAATAAAACTGGTCCGCACCAGAAAATAGTTTGAGGGACGCTGACCTAGAGCACTTGGATTATTCTCAGTGTATAAATAAAAAAAAAAGGTATATTTCAGTTCCATAAAATTCCCTACATTGAGCCATATTTTCCCTCTTTGAGGACGCAAAACTTTATAGAGTGAAAAGGGAGTTGCTGTTTCGCCTTAAGATAATGACATCGTTATTTATTGGTCAAAATGTGCATTAAGAGCATAAGGCAAAACGGGTAAAGGGCAAACTGGCATATGCCTGGCTAATTTTGACTTCTCCTGGCTACGAAACTATGTATTTCTTCCCCCATGTTGATATAATCAATTTTCGTGCTAGTACTGTAGGGAATGCATTTTCGAAATATTGTCATGTACCTTTGAAACACAGTGTTGGACAATGAAAATTTCAGGTTAACAAACTCATTCGGTAACCACTTACTTTGTTTGAAAAATCCCAAAGTAAATAAGTTTTTATTTCGATGATTAAGAAATAATTCTGTTAATTGTAAGCAACCTTTCTTAATAACTGTAGCCTAGTGGCAAAATATTAAAAGTTCTTAAGAAGCAACATGGGTCAAATAGCACATCATCTCTATTGCTCCTAAAGATGTTCTTATTTCAACATATCAATGAATACATTGCAAAATATGGCGATAGGAACCCGTCACGCATTATAAACCTTATATTTTTGCAAGTGACCCATTTAATGTTTGTGAGACTTGTCACTACCATGTATATTACGTTTTTCTTATGTTATATTTTATTAATCTCTTTAAGAAGAAAGACACATCAGAATGAACTCAATATTCGTAGCATCCAACCTCGTATAAGGAGTTGAAAGTTTATAAAGGAAACAATCAGAATATATCAGCTACTCTCACGTACCAGTGGACATCTGTTATTACTTTTTTATATCCGTGTGAAGATTACACAAATGAGACGAACAGTTGTGTTTTGCAACTTTGAGTAGCTTTGACCTTGTTACTATAAAGGAATATTGCAGTTTTAAGACCACAAGGACATTCCAACCCTTATACATAATGAACATCATGATGCACAAATCTGTAATGATGTCAGAGTTTAAAGTGTGTAATTAGTTTTAAGATGAACACCCAAAATTTTAGAAACTCTATTGAATATGTGTAATTATTCTTATTCACAATATTTATAACTACCAATCTAGTAATATCCCATCCTCACTAGATAAGAAACAATATGTTAAAAATGACACAGTGAGAATTAAATGTAATTGAATCCATAAAAATATATCGTTGGATCAAATCCTTATTAACTCACTCGTATTCGGACACTCTCAATCGTAGATTCAGTTACTCGCATTACGCTCAAATTACTAGCATCCATTTACAGTAGTAGCCCGTTGCGCTGCCACTTACTCAAATAATGCGATTTGAATATTTTTAAATTGTAAATTTAGTGTTGTGAATTCCATCTGTAAAGGATACTTCATACCTGCAGTCACATTAACTTTTTGATGAACAAAAACTTCCTACATTTCCGGATTTAGATCTGGAGAAACATCTGACCAATGGTTGATTTGTCATTTGTCATGATTTGTCATGTGAGTTGACGATGAGGAGGCTTATATTATATTTACTTTAATGCAAATATAGAAATGTCCTTCCATGGAATATTATTACCCAACACCTTTTTCTTTAGATCTACAATCTTTTCTCACAGTGACGGCGCCAGCCGTCGATCTCCGCAGATTTAGCTACGCATCTACTTTTTATAGTGGATGACCTTTCTGGACAAAGCATTCTGGATTAATCAATGACACAAGCCGAGACCCTCGGGATACTTTAACAGGCCTGGATATAAAGCCATAAACCCTCGTGTGACGTAGGCAAGCTGGGCTCATGGTTGCCGCTTTCACTAAAGAAGAAAAAGGGTCTGTGACTGTCACTTTTTATTGTAGTGTCAGTTTATTGAGAGTTGTGTTATGTTCTGAAATTCACGTCATTGCATTAATTTCTTCGGAATCAGTGAGTCATAATAGTACAATTGTTCGAAATAACAGATTTACATTGTTTCTAGGAACTTGGTTTTAATAGGTGGTCAAAAATTGAATTTTTTTTATTAATCCTTTAAAAGCTTTTGAGCGTAGCATAGACTCACTATTAAGGATAAATTTGTTCAAGCATCTGTTATTAGAGCAATATTCCAACTTTATGAATGAGAAGTATCAATTGCATAATAAGTTTTCTTTGAAAGAACAGGTTAATTTATCTTTTCAGGAAGATCTGAGGTACACACCTAACACATTAGATTGGGTTTCTTCTATTTTTTTTAAATAATGCAGCAGCATATATGTGTATGACAAATTCCGCATACTCAACTTTCCAGGTAATTGATCTTCGAATGTGAAAGAACAGAAACCTTGTGAGATACTCATATTAAGTTCTTAAGTGAGAAAATTAGCTCGCTCCAAGAATATGAAAAATACGTAAATTTACTTTTGGAAGCAACATAGGAAAACCTAGTGTAACTTATAAGGCAGTAGTGTTCAGGTATTTACTGACAAAATGGAAGGAGCACCTACATACAGCACTCACTATATAGTCATCGTTGTTATCAAATAGTAGGGATATAGTTGCACATCTCCCTGTAAAAAAATAATGCCAAAACAATTTATGAACAAACAGTAGCTGTAATAGAAACTGTAACTAACAGTGGGTTTCACGTCATTACTCTCACATCTATCAATAATAAAGTCAACAAGGTTTCCTCAGTCGCACCAGGCAAATTCGGGGATGGTACCTATGAACATGGGACCTGAAATTTACCTTACAACATCCTCTCCCCCACTCTATCCCAGCCTGACCCTAAGATGCCTAAAGGCCTTAAAATAAATTCATAAATAAAAATAGTTAAAATAAATATATTTCAAAAGCTATGCAACGGGCCATTAAGTTATAGCTTTAAAGCCCCTATGACCTGGATGAAGATATTTTTATTGTATTTGACACTCTTCACTTGAAAATATTCATACTTAATAATTGGTTAAATCGGATTAGAACTATATTATACCTGAGACTCCCTTATGTACTAATATCAGTTGTTCAAGTTGTTCAAGTCGTGAGAAGGCGTCCACACTCAAGACTACCCCATGAGGAAAATTCGGCGGGCTTCCGATGGCCCGCCTTCATGGTTGGTCGGCCACCAAAGACCCGCCGAATTTTCCTCATGGGGTATTGTAAACATCATTAATAAGTTATATTCTTCTGTAAAAAAGAACCTGCTACAGTAGAAACAGCACCTCTCAGGGAAAATTCTCTATCCATCTTCCTCATCTTCTTTAGGGATGCAAAATGACGGGTAGCATGACACTCTATTGGAAATTGCAAGCTTGAAAGTTCACGCTTTCGACAACTTATAGCGCTGAAACGAAGCAATTGTGTACCCTCAATGGTAGATGTTCGAAAGTGAGAAGTCAATTCCGGAATTCCTACTTTCGGAAATCCGATTACCGAAATTCAGACTTTAACCCGGCCTGAGCCTTGGATACCTAAAGTCCATAAATAAAATTTAATCCGACATTCCGGAAAGCGGACTTTCGAAATTCTGACTTTCCGAATGCTGGCTTTCATTCCGGAATTCCGAATACCCCTACTTGATGGTCTATACATTTTTTCTTATTTTCATGAAGTGAGGTGTTTTTGTCGGTGTTGTTTTGCAACACCCTGACTGGGGTGGGGTGGGAGTCTGAAATCAATTATGGAATTCAAAACACTTTGCATTTCGGAATGTGATATTTCGGAATTCCGATACAAAATTTGGCATTCCGAATACCCGAACTGTGCACTGAAGATTCATCGATAACATTCACATATCATTGTTTGAATCTTTCTCTATTTTTCTATTATATATATATATATAATTAATTTCATCGTTTCTTCTTAATAAAGCTTTTAAAATGGCCCGATTCACTGCCGCACCTACTATATATATAGCCTCCTGTGTAGCCTAGTCGGTAGTGCCATAGACGTCAGTGCGAGCGGTCCCGGGTTCAATTCCCGGTTGGGGCTTAAAATTTCGGTGTTGACCCGGCATCGTGAGGATAACTGGGGAGATGCTGTGAATAAAAGACAGTAGCGATCACAGTTGAGAGCTTCGGCTCTCCTCTACCAATCTCCCAAGACGTCTGATCAGCGTGGGAACAGTAGACCAACTACTCCTCCCGGGAGAGGCCTCATCCAGTAGTGGATTGAATATGGCTATGAATTAATATATATATTTATTGAGGGGTATGAACCTAAGTTCTCAAACTATAGATCTATTTTGTTGTTTTCAGTTATCAGTAGTACACAAATTAACATTTTCATGCGTCCTCTTTTAAAGAAAACTAACGCAAATCGAAGTATCTCTCAATGCTAAAGTATTTTAATAAAGCGTTTTAAATTACACTATGCACTTCCAGATAGTATAATATGTTGTGTCCTAACTCGAAATAACTTTTCTACTCTTTTCTTAGTTCTCAGGAGGAAAAAAATACTGTACTCATTACTGTAAAGGCGGACAGGTAAGACTGACAAATAAGCCTCAGGTTCTTCAGAATCTAGGCTTATACAACAACACAGTTCATGGAACCATTATTGTGATTCACGTAAGTGTGATGCACCTGTCTCTGTGGTTAAGCGGCTAAGCGTAACACTTTCTAAGCAATGCCAATATGGGTCATGTGACACATCATTTTCAAAGACTTTTGACTCTTGCTTTTACAAAATAAATATTCTTTGGATGAATACTTTGAAGAAATGTTGCTAGGAACTTTTACACATATTATAAACTGAAAATTACCAAGTGATGCAAGAATTGTCCCACAACGGTTTTTGAAACCCATACGGAAAGATTAGTATCTCCATCTTAAAAGAAACGTATGGCATTCACGCTTGTATCAACAATACTTTTTCATCATCCATAGGCCATATATCGTTTAATCAACATTATGTGGAAGGGAAATTACGTATTTTTACTTCTTCAGGATTCCCCATTGCTTCTATTTCCGTCAAGAGCACATTTGTTTACAGAGATTTCAAATTCTTATTCAAAGATTGCAGATCCCTTCCCCATAAGGCCTCAATTGTTACACCATAATATTCCCATGAGGTTTAAATCACAACAACATAAGAATAAACAACACGACGTGCTGCCTTCACTAAATTCATTGACTCTAACCCAAGAGGTTTCGGTTCGCCTTCCTCTGAATTTTTTTGAAAGACAAACGAATATCAAGAGCTCACTTATTGGTTATCCCTACGCATGTACCAAGGTCCCTAGAATCATGATCTGGAAGAAAAAAAAGCTATTTCTTCTCGTAAGTCTTTCAAGTTGATTTGGAGGCTACACGCGACACTAACGCCTCCAACTTCTCACGGGGTAACTACATAAAGGAAAACTTGGTAGGCATCTCCTGTCCATCTTTTTTACAATACATTCTGATGTTACTAGAATAGACGAGCAAGGTAAATGGTAGTAAGCCAGTTTTAGAACCTGTTATCGTAGAAGGGAACATCATGAATTCTTAATTCATAAATACGAATAAACGTATTGCCTATTAGCATACACTAAGTAATAATATAGACTTATATCGATTACCTATTTTCGCCTGTGCTAGAATTAATGGGCTTTTGCTTAAGAGCACGTAGTTTGGAACCATGCCCTTAGGTGACTCTCCTGGCCTACTGGAAAAAACCAGCGAGTAAATGTAGTCGCCAGACCCACCTAACGCAAGTGTTCAAAGTCACGTGCTCCTTCGCACAGACGAAAATTGGTAAGCGAAGATACAGAAGAAGAAGAGTACAATTGACGAGACAATTCAGCCTAAACCTCAAAGAAAACAGAAAGCAGAACAGACAAAAGAGACAGTTACCGAAAATAAAGAACGCAGACGGCAAAAAATCAAAAGAAAACTTGTAAATGAAACCATTTAATTCCTTTTTTTCACTCTTTGGTTAGATTAAGCAGATATTACAACGTATGTTTTCTTTTCATATACGTTCTCTATTTTTGATACCTGTTTCTATTTTCTGTCCTGCTCTTTCTGTTTTCGTTGATGTTTAGACTGAGTATTCCCCTCAATTGTACTGTCCTTCTGTATCTTGTCTTGGGTTATTATACTTGTATTCAGTAATCGTTTTGTTATAAATTATGAGAGGAAGGAGGATCCTAAGACTAGTGGTTGCTCGCAAGTTTTTATCTACTACCTGTTTGGTTAGAAATACAAAGATTTCTTCTCTAGTTGGGATGATATTCGGAATCAACAACCGGGGATAAAATCATCAGGCACCAGGGAAAATCGCCAGCAACCATCCCGCCCCGGCAAATAGAACACTGTATCATCTGAGGTTTAAGTCTGGACATCCGTTACTTTCACTTTCGTGTCACTCTGGTTCAGTAGCGTAATTAGAATTTTGAGGACCCCTCCCCCTACAAGGGCGCCGATTTCTTTGTAACTTTAGGGGGCCATTCAGATGTCTTTTGTTGCCAGATAAGGGTCTAAGAAGGCACATATGATGATCTTAATACAAATGCAATTCAAATTTTGCCAAATATTGTATATTCATAAAAGAACCACATATAATAGTATACACATAGTCATTATGAAGGTTTCCGCAGGAGCAGCTATTACAGAATTAACTATGTTCGTATAACGTTTAAAAAATCACTAAAGCATATTGCAATGTATGTTCTAACTAATTAGAACAAAGTTTCTGCTGTTACTAGAGAATAAACTTAGGAAATAACAGAAACCAATGTTACGCTATGCAGAGGAGGTACTTAGCTTTTCCAAATGTGGTTCTCTTTCTGTCCGGCTCACTCTTCCGCCGCGCTACTGCTTTATTGGACAAATATTGTTTTCCATCTTTCAATCCTCGGTTCTTGATCTCGGTATGGTTCAAGAAGCTTATGTCTCACCTACGGTGAGAAAAAAATATTTGGACAAGTTGAACAAAGAGGAAAAACAGACTTATCACACGTAAAACGTGGCCCATTTCGAAATATCTTGAATTTTTACAATAATGTGGATAACTTAGATAGAATGCTACAGAAATAACTAGTACTCGATACACTGTATGGTACCAGGCAACTAACGAGTGACAACTATGTAAATTCATCGCAAAATTTTTTTTGGAAAACCCCTTACTACTCGCGAAAGAAATGTTTTATTTTTCCTTTTGTGTACAAGAGCACTCTGCGTGATATATTGAAACAATCAACACCGTGTCAGGCATAAAGAAGCAGCATGGGGAACAAAATGAATTGAACAACATTGGAACTACTCACTTTAATTTCAAATTACGTGTGGAAGGTAAAAGGCACTGAGACATAGAAAAGCTTGTTGGAAAGCCATGCTCTACCGTTAGATACATCATAAAGAAACATAAAACAGAACAATTATTGGGGATCCGTTCTGGTCAACTAAGGAAATTAACTGCCCTGAATGAAACCTACATTCTTCAATCTGTGAACAAAACTCAAAGAATTAGTGCTAAAGATTTGGCTACTTCACTTGCCTAGGATATGCAAGTTAATGTTACAGATGTATAGATGTGAACAAAAAAAATTGGGATTCAGAAGATATGTAGCCAGAAACAAAATACATATCAGAAGAAGGCAGAAAGAAGAAGTTCTAATTTCCCAAGTAATATAAATATGAATGGAATTTTAGAAAAAAAATCTAGGATGAGACGAAGATAAACTTGTATTGTAGTGATGGATATCAGGACGTGTGGCGAAAGAAGAATGAAGCTTTCAGAAAGCAGAACATTGCTTCAACTGGTAAAAATGTTGAAGAGTCTGTTATGATTTGGGGTTGTATAATTACTAATGGAGTGGCCAGTATTCATACTGTGGATACACATCTTCTAAATCCCAAATTTTTTTAATGAATTTTGGATTGTTTGTGGTGTAATCTTAACTTACATATCCTAAGCAAGTGAAGTAGCCAAATCTTTAGCACTAATTCTTTGAGTTTTGTTCACAGAATGAAGAAAGTAGGTTTCATTCCGGGCAGCAGTTATTTTTCTTGGTTGGTCAGAACGGATTCTATTCCGTAATAATTGCTCTGTTTAATGTTTCTTTATGATGTATCTAACGGTAAAGCATGGATTTCGAACAAACCTGGCTTTCCTGACGCGGTGAGGATTGCTTCAATACACTCGTAGACTGACTACTCTTGTACACAAAAAGATAAATATAATATTCTTTCGAGAGTAGTACGGGGCTGTCCAAATACTTTTTTCTATGAATTTACGTAGTCGTCATTCTTTTATTAACTTGTTCCCTTACAGGTGTATCGAGTGAGAGTAAGTTCTATAGTATTCTATCTAAGACATCCAAATTATCATAAAAGGGCAATAGATTTCGAAATGAGCCATGGTTTACGTGTGATACAGCCTTTTCTTCCTCTTTGCTGAACTTGTCCAAATACTTTTTACCCGCTATACGTATTTAGTTTCCTTATTTATATGTTTATTAGAAACTCAAAATTACGGTATCAGCGGTAAACAATAATTGCATCCAAACAGCAGTTTGAAGGATATATTTCTAGCGCAAGTCTACTCCTGGTTTTGTGTGAGTTCTTGTCGCTTAATTTTCTTGTTATTTTTCTTTTTCTTAAATTATGTTTGTATATGACCAAATCACGATGAATGATTCTGAAACGACAGAAAATGCCGTTTTAATTTTTTTTTCATTTTTTTTTCTTTTTTTACTAAATGGTCTTTATCGATTTTATACACGAAATTCCAGAAACAACACAAGCAATGCACGAATTAACTCCTTTAGCCAGGGGAGGGGTATTATACGTGATGTAATTTATATACACTTGGCACACGAGTTTCATGGAGGGATTTATCAATTAAATAGATTTTCAAAAGGGAAATACGCTTAGTAGAAAAGGAAAACAAATGGCCATGTACTGTTGAAATAGGAGAACCAACTTCACCTTATCATTTGGGTTACCCATTAGGAGGGCACTTCAACCTTGGGGTTCCTGGCTCCCAAAGCCTCCCTCTGGATCGGTACCCTTGCTCTGCTGCAATAAACATTTTAGGAGCCTTGTCCTAGAATCTATAGCAGTATCCAAACAAGCAATTTCTGCAAATTCTTCCCGCGTGTAAAAACTACACACTAACTGTTCGTAAGAGTATTGCCAGGTTTCTAAAACAAATTATTTCTAGATTGCGTGAAAATTCCTGTCCAGGCATAAAAATTCCTTAACTTTTACCAATAATGATGAAGTTTTTCTGAGCTTAACATTAACTCATTATTATCTACTTGTACGTTACCTGTAGGGTCCTCTTTACACCTTTACCCGGCACTGATTAAATCCTTGATAGAAAATTCAACTTAGCATGTAGTTTTCTAAACTTTTCATTCTTTAGACTACATTCTCCCTTAAGAAACGCCCTTCATATTTTGAAGTTCCTTAAATGATTGTTTTAGCTCACACAGCATACTCTCCATGCCTCTGATTTTCAACCTCAGTTCCTGATTACTACTATTTTTTCAATAGTATTAAAGGTATCTTCCATCATTTGTGGGATTGGTCCAGATTAGTTAGTTCTCCTTATGCTCTTTCAACTCTTTTGTCACTAGATTTGAGTTGTACTTAAAGTTAGGAATAAATTATCCAATTCTTGTCATCCCAAAATAACCATAGAAATATCCATTAGCGTAACAAAAAAATCCAAATCTTATATTTTATTCTGGTGTCTTATCAGAATTGCTATAGTTCCCACAACATCAATTATACTTGTTGATTAAGATAATGTAATCGGTTCGTTGTTTTAGGTGAGCAAATGCACAAAGCGTCACCAGCGTAGTACTAACATAAACTAAATAATAACATAGACTTATATCGCATACCTATTTTCGTCTGCGCTAAGGAGCACGTGATTTTTAATCCTGCCGTTAGATGACTCTGGCGATTACTTTCAGTCGCTGGTTCCTTCCAATAGAAGATCACGAAAGCCAGCAAACGGCAGGGTTCAAAATCACGTGCTCCTTAGCGCAGACAAAAATAGGTATGCGATATAAGCCTATCTTATTATTTAGTCTATGTTAGTACTACGCTGGTGACGCTTTGTGCATTTGCTCACCTAAAGCAACGAACCGATTACATTATCTTAATCAACAAGTATAATTGATGTTGTGGGAACTATAGCAATTCTGACAAGACACCAGAATAAAATATAAGAGATGGACTCTTAAGTAAAGTCCATTAATTTCAGCGCAGACGGAAATAGGTAACCGGTATAAGTCTATACTATTATTTAGTCTATGGTAATAGGCAATACGTTTATTCGTATTTCTGAATTAAGAATTCATTATGTTCCTTTCTACGATGACTGGCTTATTACCATTTACCTTGCTCGCCTATTTCAGTAACATCAGAAGGCATTCTAAATAAAGGATCATCAGCATGCTTCGAAGCATGCTGGTGCGTGTCATAACCAGTCAACACGATCATCTTGTTGCGACAGCATGCTGACATGTGTAATATTGTACTAACACTCTACATCTTAAAATTTAAAATTTAATGTAATTGGGTAAACAGTGTTACCAACTTGGTTATAAAGTTACAGTTTTACAAATAGTAATATCTCGCTTTATTGGTTGTTTGGTATCTTATAGTGATGTTAGACATAACTTTTACAGCACAGACGGTAGTGTTGCAGACTCTGAATACGGAAAAAGCCTAAATATTTTTTATTGTTCATTCTATCTCAAACGTCACTAATTTCGTGGCATGTATGTGTAGAAACTTCTCTTTCCTTTTATTCCTTCACGATATATGAGATTGTTTTCACGTTTACTAAACTCTAATGATATGTAAAAGTGTTAAAACAATAACTTTCAATTCCGTTTGCGAATCATCATGACCAGTAACGTTCTGCCAAATGCTGCAGACTTTTCAAGACTCATTAATACCTTACTATTAATCGCGATGTTGCTCATTTCTTCATGTCTAGGGGTATGAAGTATCTTCCTTAATACTAGCAAGAAGTTGCATCTGTTTTGTTCTTCTTTTTCCCTCAACCATATCTTTCACTACATCTTATGAAACTGTATTTCTTTGTCAACAATGCCGTAACCAATTCCTGTATCTTTTCTTAATAGCTTCAATTATATTGTTCTTCTCTTGCCTACTTTCTTCAGCACGTCATCATTAGGTATCTTCTATGTCTAGCTGTTGTTTCTATTTGTCTGCACATCTGCATTTCGAATGCTTCCAAAGTTCTTTCGTTACTCTTTTGTAGAGGCCATGTTCGGGCGTCGTATGTAACACTATACTACACACAACATATTTGTAAAAGATTCCTTAGGTCTTTTTCCATCGATCGGGAGAAAATATTTTGTTCTTAGTGAAATCCTCTTCCTCGGCTATTCTCGGCTTCATTTCTTTTTCTCGTTTTTCTGTTGCAATTACCATTTTCTTCTTTTCTTTACATTTATTTTCATTCTATGTTTATTGCAGATTTTCTTTAGCTGTTTTATTATCTTCCAATAGCTATCACAAATAATATTGAATATTAAACGATTGTTACTTTTACAGCGAGTATTTGGACAAACAAAATACTGAAAATGAAACAAAGATATTATTAGTCAATTTCATAATGTTCCAAGCGGGTTCTAATCCAGTCTGGAGCAGGGATGTTTCTGGAGAATATTGCACTCGTATAATCTAGACGGGCTGAGGTAAATAGTTACTAAACACACAATAAAGTTGACCAAAGTTCTTGTTTCATGATATCTTAATATGCTAAGATATAAACATGAATCTGTTGTTCTAACCATTTTTAAAATAACAAAATCCTGACATAGTTAGACATTTTGTGAGAATTTCAAATTGAAATTTTAATGATTGAGCCGTATAATTATTCAACTCACATTTTAGGCAAATAGAAAAATCAGATAGCATGATATTTCTATGAAAAGTTATCAAATTGTTAAATTAAAACGGTGGAGTCAACATTTGTCGAACACATTTTTCTGCGAAATTGTGAAAAGAAAATACAAACTTAGAAAGGTCTTATTTTAAAATCCTGGGAAATATTGCTACTTAGTCTTTTAGAAATTATGAAGTTTTCAGCTCACAACAATACTTGTTAGATAAATTTATTTATTCACTCAATTCTAATACCAATATGCGCAGCTATATCTGTGTACTTTCTGAAATACTGCAAAACTAAAAATAATCAAATTGTGAACTGATTCTCTTTTCAAAATACACAATTCAATTGTATGAGATCAACACGGTTTTCTTCAAATAGGTTAGAGGTGACTCTCTGATGAATATTACACTTAAAAGGAAAGGGGCAGAACAACTTGTTACATCAATTTTTATTGTATTTCGTGCTTTCGGTAATAACAACATCTTATATCATATTTTGTTAGAATATTGTACTGGTTCCATCTTTTTAACACTTTTCGGTTCCAGTTTAACATATATTATGGCAACGCATACGGCATATGCGAAAGGAAAAGTGTTACTCCCATACGGTAAATATAAAAGTACTATGGAAAGTAAACACATTCCATAATTTTAAGGCTCAGGGTAACAGCGGTCTAACTCACTTTTCTTTTCAGAAACTGAGATAACGAAACATTTAATTAGAAATAAGTGACAAAGTTGCAACCATCAGAGTTTCTGTCCAAAGAGAATATTGAGGTCTCCATCAACTGAACTTTGTCCAAAATAAGCTCTGACAAAAATATCGTTTTAACTTTTGTGCTTTATTTTCTCTGTTTGTTTTATAGTACAAGTTTGTTGGGCCACTCCAGTGCTCAACCATTCAATTTCATTTGAGAAGTCTGACAAAATGTAGAACTCCACTAATTTTGGAAACATTTATTGGCTAAAATTTGGTTTATTAGTAGTTTTCGTGATTTTCAGTATGTTTTTATGTTTAAATGCTAATCTGTTATATACCCGTTGTTTCTAATAATTATCATCTATCTCATAATTATGTTTGAACACATTTACACATGTACTTTCTGTCGTGTTGTTGTCTTCACCACAAAGACGTCGAGGTTGATATGTAATTGATTTGAAAGCGTTGGCCAATCTTGCAGACATCTCCATCTCCCAATTATTGAAGAAGATGTAGAGGTCGAGTATTCATACACTAAATGAACGATTCTGGTTCAACCGCCTTATTCATAAATAGACCTTCCGTTAAAACGCCAGATAGCCCAACCATCTCGTTTTCAATCTAGGGAGAGGAATATTGTTGTTGCTACTAACAATTGTCACTGCTTCAGATTTAACCAGTTATTATCTCAGAAACTAAGCATCGGAGGAAACAGCTTGCAGTAAGTAATTTTGATCTTAGAATTTGAGAAGGAATATTTTATGGAAGTACCCGGATGCAAATTTTGATTGCTTCTGATGATCGATCTTAGACCTAGACAGTTGGAAACGTCTCTTTCTAGTTTTAAAGCAGAAAGAATATTTATAACTTTCTTCGAAGTGAATATTAGCCACTTCTTCCTCTCATAAAACATAGACTTACTTTGTTTTTCTTTGGTAATTATTCACAAGTATCCCATAAATAGTCGGAGCCGGGCTGCCATTTTAACACCGGTGTCCTATGTACAGTGTGCTTCAGTTATTGACCACCACTGACTCGTTCGGGAATTATTCGCAATAGAGTTTTTAAACAAGAAAACTGGCATTATCAAAATTTGGGAATCCTCTCTGTGGGAAATTAATTTGACATGTTTCAATAAAACGTTAGGTCAGATTCCATTTCTTTCAAGCGCCCATTGAAAACGGAACAACCTACAGAAAAGATAGTTCCTATATTGTGGCAGTTGTAATAGTTGCTTCTATAGACGCAGTTTCTCAAACTAAGAAACTAATCGCGTACGATCAAGCAATCAGTGGCCCGGACAAATTGAGGCCATTTAATGCTGGATATATTAACAAAAGTTACAACAAAGGGAAGGATTTTGGAATCAATTGGCTCTGTCCTTATTAAAGATATAACCTCAGCCTGGTGAGTTAAGGGAAAACCTCAGTCAGGATGGACGGCATCGGAAATCGATCCCGAGTCCTCTTGATTACAAGGCGAGTACTCGACCGATTGCTCTAACTCGTCGGTGTATACAATGACATTAGTTTGTCAACTGATGTAACTGGAACCAAAAAGGCTGTATAAATAAAAATCTGCGTTCTATTAAGGGTGTGATCAGTCGCGATTGTTTTCTTGGTTTCAATAGCAACAATGGGTGAACAGACTATTGTATTAGGACCATTATTATATTAGCATTCCCATTCATCGCCAATAACTCGAAAGACGAGAAGTAGAATACCGAGACAAAAAAGTGGGTTATAAAACGCACTGCACGAAAAATTCAATTATGCATAACACTTGTAATCAAGTGGTCAAGCTGCCTTGTTATTTAGGGTCTTCGCTTTCGACACCAATAAAGATACAAATGTTTTCAGACCTCACTGGAAATTGCATGTCCCACCATCGGTTTAACTTCCCGACGGACCTTTACATCAAAGACCTCCTTTCGGTCAACCATCGCCATCATTATTCCCATGGTCCAGGCGGTAACATCGCGGACTTCGAATCGGCGATGGGAAGGCACATTGGCTTGAACAGGTTTTTAAGGGTTCTCCTCAGTTTCACCAAGCGGATAACGGTAATTAAGTACGGCCCTGATCGCTAACTTCCGCATCCCCGCCCAACCCTTTCATGGCTTAAGTTGAATGGCCTAAAGGTCATACATAACTTCGATTCATGATCATAATTAAGGGAATCAGTGGTCCTAGCACCAAGAGGAAATGTTTACAATTATATAGAGCAAGTTGTGTTAGTTTTCAATTTGGAGATCTTTTAAAAATTCCAACCTACTTTGTTTTTGTAGAAGTAAGGTTTTGTGCCCTGTAGCCTCTTAGAGCTTTCTAGACAATAGCGTTAAAATTTATACAAAATATTTTAGCTTCAAAATTTGTTCGTGTTATTCAGGGCGAAAGAAAATTCACCTCCCAGGAGAATAACATGTTAATGTTCGGTAAAT
The DNA here is from genome assembly GCA_022664845.1 of Lepisma saccharinum. Taxonomy (NCBI): domain Eukaryota; kingdom Metazoa; phylum Arthropoda; class Insecta; order Zygentoma; family Lepismatidae; genus Lepisma; species Lepisma saccharinum. The sequence goes on from JAGDQP010000026.1 coordinate 212,492, forward strand.
TCTAAGGCAAAAATATATGTTTGTAAATGTTTCTTAAAATGTATAATTCTCGAGGTAATTCTCGAGAAGATATTAAAACCATGGCTCTAGTAAAAAAAAAAAAAAAAATCGGCTGTATGAAGTTAGTCACGATTGTACACTGCTTGTCTACGAAATTTAGATCTCGGTCCAACCTCAAATCGAAAACTGTTACGATTTCCTTTGTCAATATCTTTAGACTTTACTTAAAAATGATGTTACCCCAAAAATTCTCAAGAGAACCCCTAACTTTAAAACTTTTATGGACAATAATCGATAGAAATCGTACAAAATTCCACTTACACTCTCCCAATTTCGACTTTACACCCCACCAAAATTAAAATTCTGGCGGAATCCCTGAACAGAACGTACCGATATTGTTTGTAAATAAATTAGCTGCGCCCCTTGCAACGACCAATAGTGTTGTTTCTGAGAATTTGAGATGGTCTGGTGGGGTGATGGAACTAGCGTTTAGTTAGCGCTAGGAAAACCGGATATATGATATTACCTTGTTGCCATTATTCTGCTCTCTTGCTCTCTTGTGTGTGTTGGTGCGAGCGATTATCTCTTCAAACCTTGCTTGACAGCAATAAAGAAAACACATTCTCACGCGACTTCGACTTTTAGGCAGTCTACTAAACAATTAAATTTGGCAACAGTGAGAGTGTTTGGCAACTCGGCGATTTCTGAGCTCACATTTAGCTTATCATGCACGTCAGTGAGGCACTAGAAGTAAGAAGAAAACATAGTCCTTGCTATTAGTTGAACGAGTGTTGCTTCCAAGTAGGTATAAAATACGCCACTCACGAGTCACAATTATGCCAGAACTATTGTTTTAGTTTATAGAACACATTATTATTATTGTTATAGACCAACATTTTCATGAAATACTATATCTATGGGTACTGAAGGGGTTGGGTTCGAATCTGAGTTAATTGCCTTGAATTTCGGAAGCCAGCATGGCTACGGAAAACATCCCATTTCGTGAAAATTCGTATTAATTGAGATTCAAAGTGCACAGATATTGACGTCAAAAAGTTAAACATCTTGAATTCCGAAGTTCAACGTGGCAACACTCTAAAAATGTCTGTTTTCTAACAAGTTCGAATTCTTTTTACACCTATCATAAAAATGATATGTGTTTAAAGTTTCATTTTGTGTTCACCAGTTTTACTTGGTAAGTTTGAAACTGTTTCGTTATTTATTAAAAAAAAGAGACAGAGAAACAGTTCCATATCAACTCTGCGTTTATAACTAATTTGATGTTATATACATTTGCAGACTGAACTGTGTACAAAATACCAAAAATGTAATCCTGAAGATTCGAACGCATTTTTGAACTTTGGTAGGTGAGTCGTCTGTAGATTTACATATTATCAGACAAATGAAATATATATTTCAGCTTTAGAATACCGTATTGGGTATTATATTCTCCAAAGCTTATCGCTCTTGCTTTATATAACTTGAGAGTTATACATGAGGACAATTTCGTTTAATGTATTTGTGTAACTGAACTTCAAAAGCTATTTGAAACCCAATCGCGATATATACGAGCAAGAAGTGTTAGGCTCGTTCTACACGAGCGAGTAAAACGCGACGGTTTGGCCGCAAGCAACCGTACCTCGTTCGTAACAAAACCCATGCTTTTAAATGTCTTCACAAGCGTTTTCACCGCGCTGTTTGATACGTACATTTTAATACATGGATTTTCTCAGAAGGCACAATTTGATAGCGGTAAAACCACAGCGTTTTCCCCACTCGTGTAGAATGAGCTCGATGAGAGAAAGATAAGATAAATTAAAATTAGTTCAAGTATGTTTTTAAATACATTTATGAACTCTGAATTTATTTACAAAGCTGACCACCTCATAGTTGGCAGAGCGTTGCTTCGTATTCAGGAGGTCCTCGGATCGATAGCAGTGGCCGGCCATGCATACTTATATTTTTAGGGTTTTCCCTCTGTCATCAGGGCAAATACCGGGATGTTATCTTCAACTTAGCCCGTTGCGACTCCTCCTCACATCCTTTCTGCTACCCTATCTCGTTATAACAAAGAAAAAACATTTTATTTAAATATCATCTGAATCATAGCATATAGGACTATATACTACCTTCGCGTTGGAACTTTGAGCTTGGCGGTGATTGCATGACTCCGAAAGTCACGCTGTCAATTGCACTAGCGTGTAAGAAATGAAAATACACATCCCAGCTTGAGTCATAGATGCCTAAAGGCCATAAATAAATTCAAAATTCTGAATTAATTTCACTTCTTGTACATTGAAACGCAACATTTTTTTATATCGCCCTTCAATTTTCTTTCATTGCGCAATGATTGACAACTCCTTTACATATACGTGTATATACACACACACACACACACACCAGTGATTTCATAATCTAGTAGATTCTCATGAATTGTGTATAGTAGATGTTTACACTAATGTTTATACATGCGGCGCATCACCTCATTGTTTTGCGAAGATCCACCCTCCATACAGTTTGGATTCCCTTTAATTATTCATATCTACATCTATTACTGAATTGTTAAACTTCGAGTTTACGGTTTACCGTTCACGAAGGAATAATTGATTAACACGCACGTCAATTATTAGTTTATTTTTGGAGGACATATCGATTAATAAGCTGAATGCTTGATACCAATATTTAATAGGTATCTATTTCCCTGGAAATCATATTGTTAATTATGTTTTTTAGGCTGAGGGGAATAACTAATTTTAAGTAGATCATCGAATAATATAAACCCGCTTGATGAAGTTTCTAGAACAAATAATTAATTAATTCAAAATGTAGTTTCTTATCATTGATGGAATCTGCAACTTTAGTTTAATGTCTTGAATTTGAAACGTAATGTGTGACGTCCAAGTTTGTTAGAAAAAGGAATTTATCCAAGTTCCAGCAAACCATTAATTTGTTACATTCAAGTTCCTCAAAAAAAGTAATTTATCCACGTACAAGTCAAATAAAAAAGTGTATTGTCAAATCTTAATGGTTAAAGGTAGTGAATCACGTGTGATAACATTGTCCTTTTTTTCCGTTGTAAACATATTTTTGATCCAAACATTCTCGAAAATGAGATTTGTATACAGCCCTACAAAGTCATTTTTTTTCCGGATCACAGAAAAAGGAACGATTTTAGCTACATCAGTTCCGTTCCTCTTAAAATAGAACGTTCACTCATTCATCCTTAAAAGGAACTTGAATACGTTCATATTCCATATTTGTCAAAAAGGAATCAGTTCCAACAAAATGCTCATCAAAAACGGAATTCGTTTAGGGAGCACGTTCGTATGAATTCGCTGTTCTTCAAGTCAGTTCTTTCCCGAGTAAAGAGTTAAGCAAAACAGTTTAATAAGAGCAATTTGGGATGAGGTATACGCAGTTAAACGCCAAAAATATAATTTATTATTCGCCGAGCGATCGTTGCTTAGTTAGAAGTGCGTTGGGTTTTGCTATAGGAAGATTCTAGGAACGATCCCAGCCAGGGTTTCCGCCAGGTTTTTTAGTTTGAGGAAGGAGTGTAAAGTCAAAATTGGGAGGGGGTCTAAGATAAGTGAAGTTTTGTACGGTTTCTATCGATTTTTCACAGCAAAAATTGTAAATTAGCGGGGAGTTGTTGAGACTTTGGGGGGTCTGGCGGAATCACTGATCCCAGTGGCCAGCCATCCAGAGAAAGGTTTTTCCAGGGGTTTGTTAGTAACAATATACTAATAACAGGTTTGTATCCTCATACTAGATCTTTGACCGAATTTTTCCGCATTTTATTTTTTCTACCATATCTTAGTCTGAGTCAAGGATATCCATAGTCTATAAACAAAATTCAAATTCAACGTTTCCCCTTCACATACGATAGAAATTATATGTATTAACCCTAGAAGCCCATTGATATAAGTGACACTGAAATAGAAAAAAAAACATCGTGTAATCTTTTTATATATAACTCGAAATATAAGTTACATAAAATATTATATCTGGTTGAAAGAAACCTTGGACTTTAACGTCTCTTTGAAAGAACAAAATATGAATTATTTGTGTAAGTTATATATAATAGATTGCATCGATTTTTTTTTCTCTATTTCAATGTCACTAATATATATTTTTTTAGGTTTGTCAATAATGTATTTTTAGTGAAAATCATACATAATATACTTATTACTTGTGAGAAATTAAGCATATTATACTATATTATTTGCATAGTCAAGATAGCAAGGCATAGATACAAGATAAAGTAATTTGCAAGATGAATCTTCCTGAATTTTAAAAACAGAAATGAAAAAAAATACACAAATATTGGTACGTAACGTTTTCAGTATCAGACATTATGCAAATCTTTGAAAATGCCGTGTTAGGTTGTGAGGAGGGGGGGGGAAGGAGATCTGAATTCGTTAGTGGCAATTCAAAACACTAGTATTGGTAATTGTCAGACACAACAGCTGTGCTCGGCTTTCTGGGAAGATATTAGTCTACAGCATTACTGTCCACATATTTTATTAAAATTTGGAAGAAGAGAGCCAATCAGAAAGTGATATGAAAGAATAGGTTTTCCTATCTTTTAGGAAATTTCTCTTCATATCGGAAAAAGAACTGAAATAAAAAAAATCCGGTTAAAAACTCAGCTTAAAATTATCCAGAGAAGGCTTGTTTGTACGATTTAAATATTTGATGCACTCTCTCTTCTGTGTTTAGATAACACAACATACATCTAATTACTTAAGTACTGAGAGGTAAATTATGATTAATGACTTGCGCTATCTAGGCCTTGGCTGGTTTCCCACGGTAAGCAAAAACTATATCTACAGAACATTAATTCTCATTACTAAGTGTTAGTCCTTATGAAAACTTAACACATTTAAAATGATGTTAAAATGTGTTTGGAAGATCTGTGTTGAGTTGTAGTTATAAATAATTAAATTGTTGTCAATAAGAGATACGTAATTACAAGGAAGCTTTTTAGCTGAGAATTGAATGTTGTTCGCACCTGAGCGCCTCATTATATGGGAATATTTTTATGAAAGCTATCTTGAAGGGAATATATGACATATGACATAGTTCCAACTGCACCTACCAAATTATTCACACAACCTCTTTCACTCGAGAAAAATTGACTACACTTTTACACCCCTACAATGGTCATTAGGGCTTTGCTGAAAGCGATAAGTTGTTCAAGGAATATTAAGGCGTTTCCATTCATCGCCATCTGGTGGCGCTTTCGTCATTATCTTACCGTACGATTTACCTTCCTTAACAACATCAAGAAGCTGCATTCATCTCTCTCTCTCTACTCTTCGCCTCAACCCTACGTAGACAACGTCATAATCATTTTTTTTACTTTTCTTTATTATCTAAAAAAGCAAGGCGATCCTAATGTTTTGAGGCTCTATATCAAATTTCATAACTTACCTTGTATAGATCTGTTCGCTAATATTTAGACGTCTGTGGATTGTATTGTGCGATAATACAATCCTCAGGCGTTAAACCTGTGAAGATACACCAATACAATCCTCAGGCGGCAATCCTTTGGAGATACACCAGTACAATCCTCAGGCGGCAATCCTTTGGAGATACACCAATACTATCCTCAGGCGTCAATCCTAT
>JAGDQP010000026.1:218132-230495 GCA_022664845.1 Lepisma saccharinum
CAATCCTTTGGAGATACACCAATACTATCCTCAGGCGTCAATCCTATGGAGATAACACCAATACAATCCTGAGGCGTCAACCCTATGGAGATACGACAATACAATCCTCAGACGTCAATCCTATGGAGACACACCATTACAATCCTCAGTCGTCAATCCTATCGAGATACGACAATACAATCCTCAGTCGTCAATCATATGGAGATACACCAATACAATCCTCAGTCGTCAATCCTATGGCAGTATGCGAATGCAATCCTCAGGTGTCAGCAGTTGAATTTTATAGTTGAATACAAATCTTCTTTTGATTCAGAGCCATGTTGCTTTTTTGTAATTGCACGGAAAGGAAAACGGTTTCTTAAAACTGAGAAAAGGGTTCTTATTTGTGTACCGAGAAACATTTTTCTTAGAAATATAATATCAGCAGTCTCATTTTAAATTAAATGAGGATGCTGATATTTCACTTGTAAGAAAATTGTTTCTCGGTACACAAATAAGAACCCTTTTCTCAGTTTTAAGAAATTGTTTTTTTTTTCTGCCATGCAGTTTGTTTCACAGTGAACAGATAAGAACTTTTTGTGAACTTTAAAGAACATATTTTTTTACAGTATGGTTTCAAGGCTGCCTAAAAATTTGTATTTCTACCTTTTATTGCAATGAATTTTATATATACGTTTTTCCGTGAAATTTGGAAATTATCACGAACGATGATTAACACACAAAGTCTTGATTTTATAAGCTTCAAATATGGCATTCAGCCCGTAAACATCATGCCAAAAAATTGTCTAAAATGATCGTTGCTTGAACAGTCCACATGACGTCATACGTGAAAGCGCCACCAAAATATTCATAATCAGTTTTCTCTTATCTATTTTTTTAAATAAAATCACATAATATTTTGTGTGTCTTGTGGGACATATAATGTTGGTGTGAAAATTGTTTCAAGACACCTTCTTGCAACATAGATTAATCCTTCTCAGTAACAGTTCATTGAGAACCATATAAAACTTTACCAAACTACTGTATCTGATTGGTAGAGGGTTGACTTAGCATTCGAGATACCCTGGGATCGATCCTGACTGAGGATTATAAACGGTTTTTCCTCAGTCATACCAGGCAAATGCTGGAATGCTAACTACAAAATAGACCCTGGCACCTATCAACCTTTCAACATACTCTTCTTCAGACTATCCCGGCCTGAGTTTGAGATACCTAAAGGCGTTAAAATAAATTCAAATCCTTTTCTCTGCTATCTGGTATCTGTAGCTGAAGTAAGAATGAAAGAATGCGAATATGCAATGCGCAACATCGGCACTTTTAATTTATTATTGGTAAATTATGTGAAGCATTGGACAACCAGCTCGAACTCCGTGCTCTTCCGGCTTCTTAACAATGTTGAAGAAATAACCAGGGCACACCATCGAGATCTACGTAACGATACTGGAGAGACTACTTAGTGCGAAAAGATAAAAGCCAGAGCAAATGTTTAAACTTTTTTGTTCACTTCCAGTCTAATTCAATCTGGATCAAATTTTCAGTTCTCAGTTTTAAATGCTTCTTATTGCTGTGCGGCCCGTTTTCTTTATTTAAGTCTTAATTCCTTAGCTATTCATTTAACAGTATACCGTACTCTGCATATAATAGAAAATACTGCAAAATACTACTTCTTTTTTTTTTTTTTTGCAAGAATTAGGACATAAATGAAAAATGGCCCACACAGTGATTTGAAGCGTAAGAAACTGAGTTAGAAACGGTATTTATATCAATATTGGTTTAGATTGGAAGTGAGCAAACGAGATTAAGTTCCGCCTCCGATCCCTTGTTTCATATATTCAAAAGAATGTCAATGGCAGCAGTTAGTCCAGTACATAGGTGTACATTTGGACCCGACCTCGCTCAACCTCGACCTCGCGACGGGACTTCGACCCCGATCTCGCTCAACCTCGACCTCGCGATCTCACTTCGACCCCTATCTCACTCAACCTCGACCTCGACCTCGCTCACCATCGAACTCGCGATGGGACTTCGACCTTGCTCAACCTCGACCTCGCAATCTCACTTCGACCTCGACCTCGCTCAACCTCCACCTCGCGATCATTTCGACCTCAACCTCGTTTAATCTCGACCTCGCGACGGAACTCTGACCTCGACCTCGACCTCGGTCAATCTCGACCTCGCGACGGGACTCTGACATCGACCTCGCTCAACCTCGACCTCGCGACAGGACTTCGACCTCGACCTCGCGGTTTGAGGTCGAGGTCGGACCTCACGAGGTTCAACACCTCTGGTCCAGTATCGCTTTCAGATATAGGTTATTGGGTTATACAAGTGGGGCAAATGAAAAAGACAATCCATTTCTATTTTATCCTTGGTTTGTAGGCCAAGTCAGAGTTTAACGTAATATAGGAGTAAACGTACTGGCATCTTCCCCTCGAACAAAATCTCCCCTAGAAATACATTTCTTGCAGGAGTAGAGACTATAATTGAAAAGATCTATGTGGAAATAGAACAATATATTGTGCAAAGTAAATATTAAGACACATACAGTATAAAATTGTATAGAGGCATTGTTAAATAAGCAGTAGTATCACTGTGGTTGTGGTTCTCCGTGGTAGTACCAAGAGCATACGTGTAAGAAATTGTTTGTTGTACAAACAAATTTTAACTTGAATTTTGATACAAAAGTATTTTAAGTATCCAAACATACTAAATTACAAAGAATCGTATGGGTAGATTAATGTAGAAATATAGTAAGATTGTAACGTCATTGGTTTTTAAATTTATCATATGAATTTACAAATATTTCTGAATTTATAACAGGACCAATATAGCTAATAAAAATCAGATTGTCAACCATCTCAGTTAACATGCTTAATAGAACCTGATCAAATATGTTTATTTTGTTATGAGCTGTTACGAGATGTGGCAAACAACATTTCTGTAGTTGTGGAAGAAACTTAGTTGATGTCTGACGGGTTCGGACAAAGCATTTTCTCACATTCTCTACCGATTTTATTTCTAATTTCTTTTGTGATTTGGCAGCGTGATCCAGGTGGTAAGACACTGAACTCAAATTTGTCTTCTATTTTCTTTTTACTCACAGTATCCCTGATATACTTCATGATGTTTAGTTTTTATTAGTCAAATTATTGGAAATTTTCAGGCAGGTAGTTTGTCTAGCTTTTTCCAGGTGTTTCGGAAAATGTTGTACGGTCTAGTGAGCATTTCTTCCAAAATTATACTGGTGACAAACAACCGATGCAGTTGCTGTATCACACTGTAAAACATAGATCAGTTTCCATATACCTGGTTCGGTTAGGTATATATCCAATTAAACCTACTGCTACTTACTGTCTGAATTTTAAAAAGAAAATTCGAAAATTTTATAACATACAGTTCAATTTCAATACAAAATGAAAGATTGTTGACTGAAACAACATTTTTCAGGATTTCATTCACTTTGAAAGTATCGAACTTTTAGGAGAATTTTGGGTTTTGTTCTATGAGCGTCTTTTGTCGGGGTGATTTTGCCCGCGGGGGTTGTCCAGGAGGGATTTTGTCAGGGAACCTTAGTAGAAATACATGCTTACGGTTCCCTATTGACTACTCATTCAAAGCGCAAGCGAAGAACGCGGTGAGTGCGCACATGAAAAGGCAGCCTAAGTTAGCATTCCAGCATATTTCTTTAGTAGTACGGATGGACTCAAACTAGATGGTAGAAACACAGTCCAACTTCCGACTTTAGCTTTGTTTTGTATGTCAACTTAGGGTTTATTTATAAGCAAGGATATTCTAATAGAGGGTTTGCTTATGCCCAGCGAAAGAGTGAAGCCAAAACAACGGCATCGACCAAGGCGACGCACATGATTGGTTAGCAGACAACTGCAGAGCTTGCTACCATCTTTGTTAGCCGGAAACAATGTTTCTGATTGGAGAAAGTGAGCTAACTTTGGGGAGGAGGGTGCCAAACTATGACTTTTGGCTTCACGCTGTTAGCAAAACCGCATATCCTCTATCAGAAAGTCCTTGGACAAAAGTCAGGGTTATAATGTTTTGAGCAAAGAAGTTATCATCCGTTCATTGCAAATCTTGTAACTCAGTTCTCTAGATACTTGAATGTAACTAGGTGGCATCATTTTGCTTGCACAAAAATAATGTCTTTATTTTTTTTTACTTCGTGTTTTATGATGTGGAAAAGCGTCAATCGTTTCTTAAATCCTTGTAAACTCTGAAGAGGCGTTCCTCAGGAGCACTCTTCTGGAAAAGGGAATAGTAAAAATAGCTGGAAAGTGTTTTTTGGAAGTTTCATTCTGTACTTTCCCAGCTGAAACTGAGGGGGAACCTTGGATTAAATTCAATCAGGATGACCAGTGACAGGATTCTAACCTGTGTGATTTTTACAGTGAGGATACAAAGGGACTGTCCACCACAGATGGGTGCAAGGATGATTAATTTTAGTTTTGCATTAATATGAACAGAGGCGGATTACGAGGGGTTTAAAAGGGCTACCGTTCACGTTCTCTATCTCTTCAGGGGCTCCGCTAAGAGTAAATCAGCAACCTAGTTAAATAGTGAGCTCAGAAGATAGCTATTAGAGGGTCTAACATAAATAATAGCCCAGAGCACTTAAATAGCTTAATCCAGAACTTAATATAAAAGTTGGTTGCTCTTGATTTTTACCATAATATATCTTCGTCACAATGTTTCATTAAATTAATTGAATAATATTCTGAATATCGAAGGTATTTCTATTCACTAGTTTAATACTCAATTCAGAACGTCCAAGAACTTTCAGAAAAAGATAGTTATCAAAGTACATAACTCCCTTGCACTGCTTTCTAGAACTCTCAAGTGAAAATTACTGTCCTCAGGTGTAATATCTGATGCGATATTAATCTTCACCTGTCTCGCACGCAGAGAAGTCGAATTTTTAAAATTCCTTGTAATGAATGAATGCACGCGGCTGCTTTTTTGGATGCAGATCGCGTGACGAACACAGGGTGCAGTTAAATGAGGATATGTCACGTAATGTTTAGAAGTTCTTATATTCTTCGTGATAACCATCACGGAAAGATTTTTGTTTTTCCTTTTTGCAGAAACTAGTGTTAATCTGATCATGGATTGTGATTTAAGCAAGAGCTTTCAGGATATACCATTTACAAATAAGAAACGTATGATGGAAGTAACGTGTGTAATCCAATTATAAACCTTTCATGAAGAACATTTACCACCTGCTTAATATATTAACGTATGGAAACTGTCAAGGTCAGCTTTAAAGTACTATTCTATTTCTAATATTCTTGTCAACGAAAGTACAGTGTATTTGCGGTTCCCCATTTGTCAGTATCTAGTTCGAATATACATCTTACTAATCATTTGTTTTTGGGAAAGCAATTTTAAACTTTATTGTAGTTAGGATTTTCAGAATTTTGGAGTTTAGGTAAAAATAAGTTTAAGAGGAATTCAAAGATCATTATTTTACTATAAACAGAAAATTTTTAAAGTCTTTTTTAAAACATAACTACCACCATCAATGCAAGTGAAGCTGTAGATATCATAGAGTACATTTGTAGGAGGTTTTCAGAAGAAAATTACATGTTAGCACATTTATGTAAAATGGTAATGTAGTTACACAGAAAAGTTTGCAAAACAATAAAAGGTGTATTAATTATATGTGACGAATACCATACAGAAATATTAGGATTTTGAATTTTATTTATGGCCTTTAGACATCTAAGGCTCAGGCGGGGATAGGGAGTGGAAAGGATTTGGGAAGGTGTCGGCCAGGTTCTATGCTGAAGGTCCCATCCCGACATTTGCCTGGTGTGATTGAGGAAAATCCTTAAAAATAAAACAGGATGGTCGACCGCTGGGATCAAACGCCCAACCTCCCGAATGCTACGTTAACCCTCTACCACTGAACTACGGCGGCTCGTCAGAAATATGAGAAAATTGATAGCACAGGCGATAAGAAGGGCAGAGAAGCTGAACGTGTAAAAGTATGTCTGAAAGAAAGGTTATGGGGCACAAAGTACTGAAGCAACGTATACGAAAACATTTCTTACGATTTATATGATTGTGTGTTACACAATAAATCTTGAGTAACGACAAGTATATTTTTGCAGTTATACCGGTACATTATAAGGTGGCCCTAAAAGTATGACTGACACTTTCCATCTTACCTATAGGATCCACGATATGCCCGAAGCAACTTAATAAGTTAAGTCTACTAATAGAGGTCCTCATTGCAGTACTCAATTTTCAGTATCTGTATTACTTTCATGTTCCAAAAACAAATCATGAAAGGTTTGAAAATTGAACCACTCGCCATTTACGTAATAGGAAACATATCTTTCTCTGTGAATTCACAGTAATGTTCTATGCGACTCTATAGGGTCTAAATTTGAGAATTGATGTCCTTGGAAAATAAATTGAAGAAATGATTACTAAAAGTAATGACATGAATGTTCATTTTAATGCATAAGCAGTAGCGGCCAGTAGCTAAATTCGTAAAGCATCAGTATTCGGAAAGAGTCAGGGTTGAGGTTTACCATAATTTTCAAATGTTGCACCAGGCAATTACTGAGATGGTAACTTGAATAATGCCAGGGCAAATTCCTTTCCTTTCTTCTTATTTTTGTTGATTTTGTCGTTAATATCCTATGTAAAAAATAAGCTCTTAGCTGTATTAGTTGTTTCCTAATGAATACACATGTTCTCATGGTGTAATTGTTTAAGTCTCGTGTAACACTACGATCTCCAACAAAAGATGGCAGCACTACCTCTTTATGTCTCTAATATATTTGTCTCGTTGTATGAAATTTCAAAGCTGTTCTTACAAATTCAAGCTTAGAGAGTTCAAACTTTTAGAGAAGAAAGTTCATAACCGTTTCAAGAGTTCTATCCGTTCCGTTTTTATTTTAATTTTTGTTCACTGTTTAACTTGGTTTATTGTTGTAGTGAATATTCAAACCTATAACAATGAAGATAAAATAAAATAAGGAATCGTCATGGAGAGAACTCTTGAAATGGTTAGAAACTTTCTTCTCTAAAAGTTTGAACTCTCTAAGCTTGAATTTGTAGGAGCAGCTTTGAAATTTCATACGACACAAATATATTAGAGCAGTGCTCGGAGGTAGTGCTGCCATCTTGTTTTAGAAATAGCTACTTTACACGAACCTTAAATATTAAGTATCAAAAATAAACAAGGAAAGCAGGGAGAAATTATATTCAAAATATAGTGTGGAAAAACAAAACAAAGTAAACTTCTTTTGCGTTGTTAACAAACAACGTGTGAACGCGTGTAAATATCTAAGCAGTAACACTTCGCTCCTTTGAATCCGGAATGGCCGAATGCGACACATATCCTGAAAGAACCAGTCCTAATTGAGACGCATACGAATTCCCAGCGTCAGTCAACAATGGGTTCGGGAGTTATGGGCCTGTAAAGTTAACATAGGAATCCATAGGAAATACCACCTCTAGGCATTTCCTTGATGTCTCTTTCTGCTAACCTGAATATAGGCAATAACTGGAATAGAGCAGAATGTATTTCGGGAACAACTTCTTTGATATCGTTCAATGATAATTCAAGAATCAAAGCTTTATCAAGTAACAAGGCATGTATATGGATACAAGACTTCCTGGAAAAGAACTTGAGGTTGAATAATTGGTCCACTGGAAAATACTGTAAGATTTGTCTTTTAGAATATATCTCAAGGCTTTATAGATGGCTGAATATAATAATCAAGACCGGTAATGAAAGTTTTAAACAAGACTTTAATATGTTTCAAGACAGACATACCTAAAGTAGTACACTATATCATGTGCTGAAAAAACTCGTAGCCTAATATACAGAAGTAACTATCAGCAAACGCAATATTTAGAAATTAGTAAAACATCATTGCCCCACATTTAGAATACAGTGAAAAATCTGTAGTAATGTAAGTAAATCTTGACCGACAAAATCATTTAGAACCAAAGAACAAATCAATTTCATTCCGAAAATATGATTTTGTTAAGATAAAAATTTCATAACTAAAATATGTTAGAAGAGAAGAGTTATGATACTCTGTAAATGCTTCTAACGTGCCTTCAATAACAATCTTTTGATTTAAACTAAATTCAGTCTTGTTGTTTGTTTGAATGCTATCTTCCACTTCCCTCTCGTGCTTTATAGATTTTATGGTTACATAAGGTTAACCGAAAGAGACGTCAAGGAAATACCTAGACGTGGTATTTCCTATGGATTCCTATGTTAACTTTACAGGCCCAAAACTCCCGAACCCATTTCTAACTGACAATAGGAATCCATATGCGTCTTAATTAAGACTGGCTCTTTCAGGATATGTGTCGCATTCGGCCATTCCGGATTCAAAGGAGCGAAATGTTGCTAGTAAGTTTGGATCACTCGTCAACACTGTAGATTTGCAAAGATGCATACACAATTATCAATTTACAGTTCTAAGATTAATAACGAAGAAAGCATCTTGGTGGAAGTAAATATAGAACCTACGTCGTTGCAGTGACAGACAGTGATTTTGTCAGATCCCCCAAGGGGGGTGCAACCCTTCCTAATTTTTGAATACGTCCCACGTAAAATATTATTACGGTTTAAAATATATATAAATCATTGCGAAACTCTACTTACACCCCCAAATTGTGGTTTTACACACCCCAATCTGAAAACCCTAGCAGAATCTCTGATAATAGATGGTTGCTTTAAAAAAATTGATCTACGACGAGACAGGCAAATTACTCACTTTACTCGAGATATATCAAATTTATCGTTGAAGTACAAAGAAAGATTAAATGTAATTGAAATACTAAGTGAACAAGGTTTGCCAACAAATTTACCCTAGAAATACGAGGAACATTCAAAAGGTTCGTGTCCTGACCTTCTTTATATTGATTCTCAAACTTAATATTTGATGTACATTCAGGCTAATGTACTTTCTTTTCTCCATTTCGCTGAGTGATTACACCTTGCCCTACAAACGACCTTGCAAAAAATAAAGAGAAGAGAGAACTGATCTTTCGCCACGCTACTATAATGATCCACGTGGCTAAGAGCACGTGCCACTCACTCAAGATAAACAAATGGTAAAATGTGTGTACTACAAGTGTCTTAAGCTTAAACAAATAGTAAGTGACACAAGCCATCATAAAAGCAGACGACTACAGCAGTTCGGCTGAAGACCAAAGATGGAGTTGGAGTCGCAGCTAGATGGAGTTGGCACAGCAGAAGGAGGGACTTAAAGCACCACGGACCCTATAAATATCCAGACATCTAACAATTAAGTACTAACATCCCTCCTCGCCTGGGTGATCACTTCTCTCTAACCTTCCTGCTTACGACTCACATTGAACACTTCCCTGGCACACAGGTTGCAATGAAACTGGTGTCTTTTCCTTCCTGCACACAGTTTGCAATGAAACTGGTGCAGGACTCTAACCTACTTCTCTGAGGTATAAAACCAAAGAAGAAGAAGGCCATAAGTTTTTGTAAACTCACTTGTGATTACGATACGGGACGCTCTTTTTATCAACCGTATTCGTACTTGTACATAATTTAATAGTAAACTAGTTCTGGGAGAAAAGACAATCCCGCGTATTATTCGCTCTACCTATAAAGCATATCAGATATCCACAGGAATGTTACTCTACTTACAAAACATTAAGCTAAATGAATAACAAGTTTCAAATTTCGGTATTAAAAGAAAGAGGGTAGGGACACAAAGTTTTTGAATGACCCTCGTACATGATATATTCCTTTGTCTTCACATATACATTGTTTAGCGTTTGTTAGCACCAAAAGTAGGAAAATGTCAGATAAAATTGGTTCAGAACTTGGGAAATAAGTGTATGAATTTTTATGGGGTAGCCGAAGAGAAAATGAAACATCCTCTTTTGTTTTCTCTTAGTAAATTTTTATTCCGTTTTCGCTTCACCACCTTTTCTTCTGCTTTCAATTGTTTTCCGTTTTGTTTTCGAAACCCATTTCATTTTCTGTGCCGTGGTCGGACAACTGCGCGAAAGAAAGAAACAAGAGAAAAGAAAAGAACAAAACAAAGGCAAAAACATTGAAAGTGAACAGAAAGGTGTTCAAGTCAAAGGAGAAGGAAAGAAAGAGAGTGAGATCAGAGGCGGGAAAAAAGGAGAAAAAAAGGCGGGAGACGTTGCGGTTTTTGGGGACAAGGCTTCGTGGCTGTCTCCTGGCGGTCGTATAGAGAAGCGGCGAAGCAATAAGCAGAAGTATAGGTCAAGCGCCACTTCTGCAGTTTTCGCGCCTTATTTGCATATTACCTTAATATTTTGAGGGTGGGAAAAGGGGAGGGCGACCCAATTCTCTTACCTGGGAGGAAAAAGCTCTCTTCTTGTCTCTCTCCTCTCTCTCTCTCTTTAACTTTGGCCATGTAAGATGATATGGTTTTATGCAATGCGGACATAGTGAAAGAAAAGTGCGCACATTCACGTTTTGAAAAAGTAAAAAATAGTCAAATAAAAGTAAGCGTTGTCTTTCATGCCTTTCTCTGTTTTCGAAATAAATGTAGATATTCACCACAACACATATACAGATACATACGCCAGTGGCGGATCCGGGAGTTTCGTCAGTAGGGGGGCGTAGGTGGAATGGACCAGGAACATTTTCGATATTTTCCGACTAAGTGAATTTTTAAAGTATAAATTTATCATTTTCTCCTCTCATATTACAAAGTTCTAGCATGGAATATGACACCGATATCCCTAGAATTGATATTTCTAGATATATTAGATGTGTAGAAAACAAATCGAAGCTTTTTCTTAGAGAATTTAAAAAAAATAATGCTATAAAATAAATATTTTGCCTGTGGGTGACGTCACCTCTATACCCCCTCTCTGGATCCGCCACTGGCACACACACACACATTAAGAAAGGGGAAGAGAAGCAAACTGTCAAAAAAATATTACAGATGATTGTGGTAGAAATTGATTATCATTTATAACATAAAATATATATCTTAAGATAAAGATAAAATCAAGTTTATGAGCGGTAACAGCACTATGGCTTACACCCGTCCCGACATTGCTAATAAATTTAAAACTTGTTAACTTCAAATTAAAAAAATAATTTTGTATTTTTGTGCCATTTTAGTAACTAATGACTTAGGCTCGTCTCCAGTCCATTAGCTGTTAAGTCTCAAAAATCCACAAACAAACATCCATGGCCCAGTCGGGATTCGAACCCGTTACCTTTGAGTCGTTGGCTCAGCGTCCTAACTCGCAAGTCTACTAGGTCGACAACACTTATTAGCTAATGTCCCGTGTGGGTGAGTGGTAACACTCGCTGTCTTGTAGTCAAGGAATTCAGGGTTCGATTCCCGGTGGGGATACAAGTGGTTCGGAGCCCACGTTTAACTGTAGGTTCCATCCTTAGGAGCTTAACAGCTCGTTTAGGACGTTAATAACAATTCGATCAAATACTGATTAGCTAATCATGCCTAACAGTAATCCCTTATTGTAACTTCTATCTCGTATTTTAAGTCAAATAATATTTCTAAATGGCTTACAAACGTTTCGGTGACCTATCTCGAATTATAACCCAATTATCCTTATCCCCCACTCCATGACATCTTCTACCAGCAAATCCCTTATTCCGAGAGTTTATGATGTAAATTTAATCTTTTAAATTGCTGTTCTCCACAGTGGATTGAATTTAAAACAGTCTTCTTTGTTGAAATGTTGATAACGTGTTGTTATTTCAATGGAATATTTTAGAATTCTTTCAAAAAAAAAAAGATTTTTTTTTGCGTGTTCTGTCGCTGACAATTTCACATGATTTCCATTATGACAGTTTTGGTAGTGTCTCTTGATTCCAGTTTCAACTGTTTGTCCTGTGAGTCAGATTTATACTTTACCACAATGACAATTGACTTTATATGCATCTTGGATTATATGCATATAATTGGAACTTTACGTTACGGATTCTCCTCTATAACAAAGCTAACAAAGCTTCGTTATCATCTTTTGGTCAAATAAGAAAGATAGTGAAGGCCGGTTATTTCCATGGATAGTGAAATATTGCGTCCGATGTACGTTCTTGTATCCGAATCCAGTGGTCAATTTCCAGGAAATAAGCAAAAAGATTCCGATAACATAGTGTCCCATCCAGGAAAGACTGCAAACATGAACAAAAATGATTTAAAAGAGTTTTATTCTGTATTCTGGAATAGCCTGTCTGTCGATCGTGATAAAGTCTAGCTTTTGCTGGATTCATGGAGTGCAAATAAGGATGATAACGTATCAAATGAATTATGCCCTAATCATATAACACTGTTCAAACGTTTAATTCCTGGTGGTTGCACTGGTTTCATTCAACCACTT
>JAGDQP010000026.1:232385-248060 GCA_022664845.1 Lepisma saccharinum
AAAAAAATATAGTACAACTAATTTGCAATACATTGAACCACAATATAATTTTCGAGATATTTAAAAATTATTAAATATAAATTAAAAAATATAAATAATTAAAAACTAATTAAAATAATTAAAAATAATTTAAAAATTAAAAATTTTATATGCATAAAATTTGCACAACATATAACTGAAAACAAGTAGTAACAAAAACCATAAGCAGTGTTGCCAACGCAGAAGAAAGTTACAATTTTTAAAATAGCATTATATACCAATTAATGCACAGTGGAAAAGTACTGGGAATAGAATAGAAAATAGTACAAGTTGGTTGCACAGTGTTGCAAACTATGGAATATACATCACAGCAACACGAAGATTGCAACACTATGGTACCAGTGTTCACAATGTTCTTTTTTTTGTTACTAGTGCCTTTTAAATATATCTTACTTGACACGTGGTTCCATTCAGTGGTGACAATGCGTTCACTATTCCCCAACCCTCGGTAGTATACGTGCTGATTAGCGTTTTGACTGTTATTCCAGATACCACCATATTGGCCTGTGTCTCCACATATATTTCCTAACCCGACAACTTTCAGCTCATATATCTTCCATAGTTTGCAACAATGTGTAACCAACTTGTGCTATTTTCTTTTTTATTGCCAGTACTTTTCCACTGTGCATTAATTGGTATATCATGCTATTTTTTAAAAAAATGTAACTTTGTTCTGCGTTGGCAACACTGCTTCCTAGATGGCAACACCTAGGACTGCCACCTGACCACTGCTTATGGTTTTTGTTACTACTTGTGGTCAGTTCAATGTGGTGCAAGTTTTATTTTGATTCATTTTCCCATTTTCAAGATATTCCATTACAACCTCACTACTGCCTTTATATACATTTTTGTGACATTCGAAGTTCCGGAGCCCCTGCTCCCCTCCCCCTGGACCATGGCACCTTAAATTTTGGTAATCTACATATCTCGTTATGTTGCTTGCGATGTATTAGGTGTGAATAGGGTTTGTGTGTTTGAGAATCGTGACCCTTCCTTTTTAGTTAGTTTCTCCAATTCGTCTTCACACAGATTCTTCTTATAACGCAACCCACGAAGAAGATGCATGATAGTCGTATAGATTACTCCTTATTTCAGTCTCTGCTTATAACATGTCTATCTGTCTAGTTGTAACAGTACCAACAGATTTTCAGATTATGTTTTCAACGACATCTAGGAACTTCACCTAAAACTAGTTACTGAGATTGTCTTTCTATCCAACGGTTCTCTTTCCCATGTATTTCTTCACATTTTCATTTCGTTTCCATCAACCGACACTGATGCATAAGCAGTATATCCCAAAATTGTTCTTGTTTTTGTTGGGATACTACCAAGTCTTTCGTAGACTTGAATACCTGTGGCGAAAGTCTATCAAACAGGCCATAACTCTCTGAAATGCCTGGAGCAATTTCAACCAAACTGTAAAAAAATCTGTGGAAGTGAGACACCTCGGCATGGGGTGATAATGGGTCACAAATAAAATGTCCAAAATGATCGGGATTAGTGTTGAATTCATAGTTTTCGGATCGCCAAACTGATTAATGACAGTCTCGATGACAATTAGGCCCAACTTTAGCCGAATAGAACCTTCTAGATATTTTTTTTAGAAACGAATATACAGTAAATCTGTAGAGCCTAATAGAAGACCGTAATAAATAAATATCCGGGCAACAAACAGTGCATAAATCAACATAATGCAAAAAAGTGGAGGTTATAAAACAATACTTAGAACAAGTAAGTATAATGCAATACATAAAACTAAAAGTGCAATGCAAACAGACACACATTCACTCAAACCATTCATCAAACTGGGATTCATTTATTTGTTGATGGGTACAAAAAATAATTTTGTTTAACAAATACGATGTGATCAGCTGTAAATGCTGGAAAAGAGTGACCGTTGAATTAAGTCTATCGATAAAAGAATATTCAATAGATATTACGATATGAAACACGAAAGTATTTCAAAGACTTCCCCAAAACATATATATCGATTAGAAAATCTAAAGCCCAAAATCATATTTGTAGGCAATGGACTTTTATAGTTTCATCGCAATATAATTTACTGTTGAAATTTATATTAAAAACATAAGATAGAAAAATGCAGAGAAGTCTAGAGTGCTGAATCTATTTATTACCATCAGGGATTTATGGCTGAGGCCGAGGTAGAGTAGGGGAAAGGATGCGAAAGGTGTCATTCCGGCATATACCTGGTGTGACTGAGGAAACTCCCTCCAAAAACATCAGTCAGGATGGTTGGACGCTAGTTTCGTACCCAGGTTCATGGGAGCCCATCTTGTGGTTTTCAGAGGGGGGCAAGAATGAAGTGGCAGTTTTTCTATGATTTACTAAAAGCTATCAACAAGATAACCACTACAATATTTACTAAATTAAGGGAACCATGTCATGAAGTACATTAAACCAACCTTAAAGTATACTGGAAGTTGATTGGAAATGCTTAAAAGAGTATAATAATGTTAATGACTTAGTTAGTAAACTTTAAGATATTATTTATTAAATATTTGTCAAATGTGTCCCCTGCAAAAGAAAATCTGTCCCAAAGTATTCGTCCTGGCTTACTAAAGACGTTATTAGGAAACTCAAGGTTAAAACAATTTATCATATAAAGTCTATACATACAAAATTGAAAATTCAAAACCCTACTATCAGGAATTTGTTCGATTGTGTAAGGAAGTCAAGAAAGACATAAAAATAGCCTATAAGACCTTTATATCAAATTCTGAAAATAATATCAATGATGATCCAGGTTAACTGTGGACATTTATTAAAAACAAAAAGAAAACCTTCCCCCAAATATATTAAACTTTCAAGGTCAGATTTGTGTAACAATGAAGAAATAGCTAATACGTTTGCACAGTACTTCCAATCAGTATTTGTATCCTCTTTCAACCGTTCAGTAATTTTGATAGCAAATCTGAATACTGCCTGTTGCTCAAATACATTTGAAAAATAGGAAAGACTGTCAAGAATCTAAAATCCAAAACGACAGTTAGAGCTTATGGTATACCCTCATATATAGTGAAAGAATGTATTGATAAATTTAAATATTCCCTATTGATTGCGTTCAACTTGGCACTAAAACATGTATTTTCCCTTACAAATGGAAATCTGCTTCGTTTGTCCTCTACCTAAAACAAACAAGAGACGAGAAATTACCAACCACAGGCCTATAGCAATCTTACCAATCTTTGCAAAATTCTCTGAACTGATTGTTTATCAACGAATTATTAATCATTTGAACGCAGTTATCTCAACTAAACAACATGCCATTGTTTCACAAAAATCCACGGTAACGAACCTTACAATTGTTACAGATTTTATTGAAAACTCGTTGAACAAAGGAAAACAACTCGATGCAATTTATATTGACTTTGAAAAGGCATTTGACAGACTTAATCACAATGTATTACTAGGTAAATTCAATCAGTATCACTTCTCTCTGCCTTTGATTAGGTTCATGTGCTCTTATCTAACTAATCGCAGACGGTCTGTTCTATTTAAGGAACACAAATCTGACGAATATATAGCACTGTCATGAGTCCCGCAAGGCTCGAATCTTGGACTGTTGTTATTCCTCCTGTTCATAATTGACCTACCGCAATTCTTACCAGATAATGAAAAAGTGCTATTTGCGGATGACCTCAAATATATGCTAAAATTAATTCCATGAAGATGCCATACAACTCTAGCATAGTTAGGCAACTTTACTAACTGGTGCGTTATCAATCAACTTGCAATTATTACGAAATTGTATCATTCAATACAAATAAAACGATTTATGGATTTAATTGTTAAATTCATAAGTAGGTCCGACGTAGAAAAAAAAATCTTGGTGTCACGTTTTATATTAAATTAACATTTAACAGCCACATAAAAACTATTATAAATGAAGCTTTTAAAATTCTAGCATTTGTAATAAGAATGGGAAGAAAATTTAAATACGTTTCTACATTAAAGAAAATGTACTATGCTTATGTTCATTAGAGCAAAGACGTAGCATTTCTGATCTATTATTTCGTAGGAAAATAGTTCACAATGGCTTAAACTGCACAGACTTGGTATCATTGTTACAGTTTCGTATCCCGTCATGAAAAGCTCGCGTAGATAACACTGGTCTCTTCCACTGTAAAAAGGCAAGGACAATATAATTATGAAATCACCAATCTGGAGAATATGTAACTACCTACAATGAAATGTGTAGAACTTCCGTCGAATTGGATATATGTGATCTGTCTTTGTCTTCGGACGCATTTATAAATATTGTAATAAAAATGTCTGTAAATGAGCATTTTAAATATTGACACTCTAATTGGGTTACAAAGCTTGTTGTGTTGACAATAAATATATAAATAAAATAAAATAAGAAAGTACATATAAATATTTTATTTTTGTTTTCTATCATGCATAGTATAATTTTCTCTGGCTAGGGGGGGCAAGCGCCCCCTAGCCCCCCCCCCCATATGGGCGCCCTTGCCCAGGTCCACCCGAATGTGAAGCCAACGCTCTACCAACCGAGCTACTGGCGCTAGATATCAAAATCGGAAGGCGTTCGCAGCTTCGTGTGCGCATTGTTTTAAACAATTATAATGAAACTTCCAAGTCATGATATAAAAAATACAGGCTATCATTAGCCTGTCATTTCAATGTCGTAAATCAAACACTGTCACCAACGAAACATAACATATTTTAAAAGCAAAGTCTTCACAGTTTTGGCAACGATGCTTGACGTAACGGATAGAGCATGTTTGATTGTTTACAATTATTCCAATTATTTAAAACAAACCTCGTTTGGTACTTTCCAATTGAGCGCTTGTCAGATACCTACAACACAATATAGCAACCTTTTGATTCGCTTCTGAGATCACTTGCCAGTTCGCTTGTTAGTTCGCTTAAGAGTGCGCCTGTCAGCTCGCTTGACAGTTCGCTTGTCAGACGACTACAACTAAGTATTGACGCTCATTCATTTGACAGGCTGGGAGAATGAAAACCGACCCAGGGAAGATGTTTTCAGCGCGAAATGGGGAAATATCCCAAACATCGTACCAACTTTAGTTGAGGCTCTAGCCCAGGGACTGTACCATAACCCACAAGCCACCCCCATCAAATTCTCTAATACTAGCTAGTCCTTTACTTCAATTTTTTATAGTTAAAAATCTATAAAAAGTCTTCAAAACACTATTTATACTGTGCCAGACTCCTCAAATGTTAGTTTTGCACCCCTAAATTCTAAATCCTGGCAAAATCTTCAGTCTGCTTTACAAAAGGACTCAGCATTTTTTTTCGGCATAAGTTTGCTAAACCGCTAAATAAATGTTTTGTCTCAAAAATGCAACATTATCACCTATTCAATTACTATTACAGGGTGATCAAAATAAAACTGGCCCGGAAAAGTGTTTTCGGAATTTCATGAAAAGATATTCTAAACAGCAAAATGATAATGGTGTTACCGCCTATAAATTCATTTTATCTATCTATCAAGCAAAAACATAATTAGAAATTGGGACAGACACAATTGGGTGTGAGCATTCGCAGATCCCGTTTCCTCCTACTTTCTTCATTCCATCAATTAATCCCATCATCATCCACACGGCCTGAGCCATAGATGCGTAAAGGCATTAAAATAATGTCAATTTCAATTCAGCATGCGCAGACCCGTGAACATGCAAGAGAGGAACCAGTTGTTTGAGTGAGAGGTGCAGACGTGTTTAGTGATTAGTTCAATGCAACACAAAATAGTGCTAACGATAAAACAGCGCGTGTTCATTGTTAAATGTTATGCAAAGCACATTCTTGGAAAACGTGTGATGAACTGTTTGCACAAGAGTAAGAACGGAAGTGTGTTAAAAAAACTCCAGCAAAATCTGCAATGCAAAACTTGCTGGCAAAGTGGCGCGAAACAGGCTCTGCAGCGAATAAAAACAGTAACTGTCCGAAACGAGTTCGAACATCAGAAAACATTGCTCAAGTGAATGAAAGCCGTAAGGAAGTCAACACTGGTTATCTGTGCAAGGGGGGATAAGAAATCGTCTTGATAGGACATTATGAAGAAAGTCCTGCATCCAAAGAGAAAAAGGAAGAAAGAAGAAAAATGGAAAGGAAGGGAAGAATAGTAAAAAAAGAAGTGGCAACGTTTGGGTCAAAACCACAGAGACTCCTTCCACATGTCTGTGGTTTTAAAGAAACCATATGGTGACCTAAGGACGTCTTGTTTTGGACTATACCTCACCAATTATCAGCCTATTACCTTGGCCTGAGTCAAAGACGCTTAAAGATCTTAAATTCACTGAAATTTGTGCACAAAATTGTACAAGAGATTTAAGAGATTACTTAAATTTAAATTAATGAGACAGAAAAATTACAAGATATATATAACATGGAACAGACACACATTCACACACACACACACCAAAGACGGGAAGAGAGAGCAAGGAAGAGAGAATGAGAACGAACAAAGAAACAAAACATGAATCCGAAAGATAGACCAAAGTGTTGAACGTGCTTAGAAGCAAGGAGCAGTTCACAAGTCATACACCTCGCTGGCTAACTTGATGGGTTTTCCATCTCTCCCTGCAGCAGGTGTGGTCCCCACCCTTCCATCCAATCCCATCTCGTTAATCAAAGAGACTTTGATTATTCTTTTCACTTCTCAATTTTTCAAATCAAAGAGATTTCTAATTGATCCATGTTAGGCAGTGATTTTCCTCATTTCTGAGAGGTTTAACTAAGTTTTTTCTTCTTCTTTTTGTATGGTGGAAAGAGGGAAAAGCATGAATATGAAACTAATATACATCAATATTACATTCTATTTATCTCCCGACAGTATTCCCTGGCTAGTCAAAATCTTCATTAAAGATCGCACTGCTTCATCCCTATATGCTGATTAGAAAAGTATATGGGGAGTCAACTGAAACTTAGTCTGCTTTTTTCCTGGATCGAAATCCAGTGAGCTGGACGTGGCAATGGATGTGAATGCTGCAGTGAACCCTGGACCTTCATTCGGCGTATGGTTGCGCAGCACGCACAGCGGCTCGGGAGTTAGAGTGTGTTAAACACCGGTGTATCTTGTAATGGAGGCTGGGAAAGAGGAAGAGCCCAGTGTGGTGAGGTTTTCAGCGAACATGAGTAGACTATTAACGCGGAACGTTATGGTCCGACGCTGGAATGTTTGAGCCAAGTATCCAAGAACAAGCGTCGTGGTGCATTAACTCACGGAGTTATCTTGTTACAGAAGAATGCGAGGCCCCATACGACGAATGTGACGTTGGAATCTTCAAAGAAGTTCCAGTGAGAAACCCTACATCATCCACCATATAACCTTGATCTTTTGCAGTGTGATTTTGGTGTTTCTCAAGAAGGCGCAAATGCTGGAGCGTCACACAATAATATTCTGCGTTGATATGTAGTATCTACCTATGTTCGGTGAAATTCTCACCACACCACGCCGTTTCTATTTTGAAAGCTCCACTGTGATACACACCTGTGTTTAACACACACCAACTCACGGACCGCTCTGCCATACCGCGCGACAATGCACAGAATGAAAGCCCAGGGTCCACTGTAGTATTCACACCTATTCCCACTAGACGAAACCATTCGATCTAGAGGAAGCCGGCTCATTTTCACTTTACTGCCCTTATAATTTGTAATTTTGAAAGTAAGCCTTCAAATTTTATAGTGGTGAAACATACGTAGGTCCTGGGTTCGATCCATGTGTGGGTGATCTTGACTGAAGTTTATCCATAGGTTAATGCTGGGATGGTGTCTTCAAAACCAAGCCCTGACCGACTTCTTTCCCATATCCTCACCCCACCCCTATTCCGATCTCAGTCATCATTCCCTAAAAGCCTAAAATCACATTCAAATTTTATTGAATACGTACGTAGACTTCCAATTAGAAGTGCCCCATCCTAAACTGTTTACTGACTAGAGGAAATTATTTTTAGGTTAAAAAACATATTTTTAAAGGACTTGCTTCGTCCCCACATGAAACATTACGCGACACTCACTACAGTCCCTTAAAAAGCATACAACTGACTAGTTCTTTCACACCAAACAAGTTTTTCATCTAGTGTCGTAGTTAGTTATTGTTTTACTTAAGAAATTAGTCCATATGTTTGTCAATGTAGCTTAGTATTGCAAAGAGTTTGTTCTTTTCTGTGATTAACTGTGCAGTACCTTATTGTAAAACTTCTTCACATGACTTGTACGAGACTTGTTAACCTATGACGTTAAACCATTTTAGTTTGAGTGATGTGGTAAATAGTTCATCAGCGTTTATTAATCGAGTATTGTTTTCTATCAGAAAAGTAGTTAAGGTAGCTCAATGATCTAGTAAGAACAGATGAAAGAGATTTAAGAATAAATTAAGATTATTACAAATTATCAATGCTCACACTAGATAGCAGCACCATCTGTCTATATACCTAACGTATTTTTCCTTGAAATAAATTAAACTGCTCGTCTTACACTGTGAAAAAAAAAGGAATCTAGTTGCATAAAAATATCCAGTAACTTTAATGATAATAATAAAAAAAAGTTTCGTTCAGTTCTCAGAGATGATTCGAGAAAAATAAATCTTTGAAGTCGGAATCCTACGAATTACGCCACGATTTATGGTCAGTTCTACAATCGACCGCTAAACTTCTAGTCAGAGCTAAGTTGAGGCCAACTCTCCTTTTGCTTACTCTCATTGGCCAAAATCAGACTTGGCCTCAACTTAGCGCTGACTAGAAGTTTAGCGGTCGATTGTAGAACTGACCATAAATCGCTTTTCGATTTGAAGTTTATGCGGGAACAAACGTTTAAGTACCAAATTGGCTGTGTTGAGAAAAACGGGAAAGAAGTTGAAACTTCTCCACAGAGCGATGTGGCGCTGAATGGATGTCACTTAGACTTTTGTTCCATCAATCCAACACACTGTTTAAAACGGCTACTTTTTCGTATCAGTAACTGCTATTTTTAAATAGCAGTTAAATAGAAGTTTAGATAGAACCTTTCTAAATGAGAGTTATTTGTTCTCAATGTAAAAACAGCGTAAAAGCACTATTTTAGACTAACTTAATTTTATATAGCTTGTTATCTGAATAGTAGAGTGAAAGACTGCCGTTAGGACTTGGTAGACTAGTTCATATTATAACTGTCGGAAAACTATTGTATGTAATTATCGGAGCTTTTAGAGATTCGGCTACATATTATCTTCGTGAATAATTAGTACAAGTATGATTAAAAGTTAATAGCTAGTTGAAATTCCTTCGACTATAAATGGGAACTATTTGACAGTACAAACCAGCAAACTAATAAAAACACGCAGTACGTAATAATTGCTTCGGATTTAATTTAGTTATGAGCTTTCGGCATCTTTGGCTCAGGTCGTGATAAGTTAGGCAGAAGATAAAGAAAGTTTCAGGCAGAGGCTTGTTTACCGTAACATCAGTGTTCTATTTGCACAATATCCAGAGAGGGAGAAGAATTAGTAAGGTATGTATTATACGGTATTTTCCCAAGTAATATGCTTCGTTGGGCCTATGTACGGTATTATGTCGGCAACGTTGGTTTATGGTGGGTTGGATTTCCAACCAATGTCCAACCACAAAATCATCAAATTAGCCAATAGTTGGCCCAATGTCAAGAACACTAACAAAAGGCCAACGCAAGAAAAAGTGTATGACCGGTTGGGAACATACCGGGCATACTTTTGGTAAAAGTTGGTATAAGTATTCCTGGTTGATACAACATAAATCAACCATAAACCCAATAGATGTTTTGGTTACATCAGGTCGATGGGCATCGCTTTTAGGGTTAACGTTATAGGCAACGGCCAACTAGTAGATAGGCCGAACCATTTTACGTCAAAACACGCAATTAGATTTTCGTTGGCCCAACAAGATTTTCCTACTTGTGTTGGGATCTTCCATATACCAGACTAGATGTATATATATATGTCAACAGAGCCAGGGAAGATTTGGGCAGAGAGAGGGAATTCCCAACCATCCTTTGCTACAAATCGAACACTGCGTAACATCGCAGAATATCCCTGGTGAATCTGAAGTAGGCCCTAAAAACTTCTGCCGTGGGCTTCAAAATCGAATATTTTATTTATGCCCTTCAGGTATCTCAGACTCGGGCCGAGATAGGGAAGGAAAAAAGATGCGTAAAGGTGTCAGCCAGGGTATGTTGAAGGTACCATCCGACATTGTCCTAGTATGACAGGAAAACCTCTGAAAAATTCAGTCAGGACGGTCGGTCTCTAGGATTGAACCTATGATCTCCCAAATACTAAGACAACGCTCTACTACTGAGCTGAGGGCTTTAAACACATGACCGATCCGAAGACCCGATATTACCGCAGCACACAAAATATTATGATATGGTATAATGAAACGAAACATTAGGAACATACTGTCCTGTTTGTTTCTGCTGATAATGGGCAGAAAAAATGATGACTTGTTCGGGATAGAACACCAGACCAACTTTTACCATTGTCGTGAATTAGAGTGAATCGCTTGGTCAATAAGAAAAACACCGAACCTGAATTCACTTAACCTAACCTAATTTAACCAAGAGTTGGTGAACTTTATATAATTTTAAAATGCGTATATGTATAAAAAAGAAAGTTATTTTTTGCAAAAAAATATAAAAATATCACGTTGCCGAGAATCAAACTGGGTCAAGGATTAGCAAGTCCGATGCGGTAGCCACATCGCCTAGCGGGCACTTGCTAGCGGAGGTTGTCAATGTTCTTTATGGAGAAATCCTTCATCGCTCGGCCATGAGTAAATCATGTGGTGTTACGCGGCCAATATTTCCTCCCAGAATGACTCCTAGAAATAGAAAATGAAGTAACAGCTTTCACCTGCTTCTTTACATCGGTGGCCTGATGTTAATACTCTTCGCCTAGTTTGGAGAAAAGTAGCAGTAGGAGTTTGCTACTTTTCATCACTTGTAGCACTGACAGGAATTTTCGCCAAAGTAGCAGTAAAAAAATAGCTGCTTCGCTATTTTTGCCCATACCTACTGTTGAAGCTTGCGGGAAGAGGATGTTACTTAGACTTTTGTTCCACGGTTTTTCTAGTCCTATTTACTCCAGAAATTTCTGAATAACAAAGCTATTATTTGTTGTAATATGCTCAAACCAAGTACAGATACATATGAAGAACACATCAGAGACCTTTGTTTTGAAAATAACTCCAATTTCAACAATTTGTCACTTAGACGGTTGTTCGCGCATAAGCCTAATTTGTCAACTAGCTTTCGGAATCCCCAGGGATAGATAATGTGATGCTGATTGTTCTTGAGGAAACCTTTAACTTCCGCCAACTTTGTAAATCCGTATTCCCTTAATAGATCAGTAGATGCATCGCTCTACGGAGAATCGGGAAATCTTGGGTTCGATACCAGTATCCGACCGACCATCCAGACTGAGGTTTATCCAAGATTTTACCTCTGATATACCAGACAAATGCCAGAATAGTAACCTCAACTTAGGCTCTCGACGACTCCTTTTCGCATCCTTTACCCCAGTGTTGATGTTCAGTCGGTTCGTACCGGTTCGCCCTAGTCGGTCAACATTGGTTGATTTGCCTAACAGGTTGTTAAATTAATGCAATAAATGATTTTATTCATTGTGCAACTAATGGATTGAAAATAACTGATTTTACTCACTTCCAGTTCTGAGGTGGACTAACACAGTCTCACAGAGTCGCACGAACCGAGTAGATAGAAAGCTTATCTGACCCTGTGTTTTCATTTTAGAGATTGGAAACAAATAGAAATATTGTCTATATTTAGAGAATTAATTTGTTTGAAAGATGTCTTGGTGAGTGAAACGTCATTGCTCTCCTCGGCTGTTGGAAAGCACTATACTGCTATTATGAATGCCCATCGGCTGAGAAGAATGTCTTTGGTGGTTTCCTACTCAACGAGTGAAACTGAAGCCAAGTAGAAAGTTGTGATTAAGGAAATTATAACTTCTAACCTTCGTGATTTTTTGCTCTGAATTCATGAAAAGTTCAAGTTATTGTTAAGAGCCTAGTATGGTCTAGAGTGTCAATTGCAACAAGGAAAGTTGACTCCAAACTGGAGATCGTCGCAGGCAAATGTAAAACCTATTTTCAATTTTCGGTCCTACCTTCTAACGTCACTATTTCACCTAAGAGGGAGAGGTTCAACTTTCACCTACAACTAAAATGATTTCGTTTGACATCTGCATCAATGATTTCGTGGCATATGTGGATTACAGGAATGTAGAAAATGAGACCTCATACGATACAGAAAGCTCTAATAAATCATTTTTAACTTAGTTTGGCTAAAGAAGAACAAGAATTCAACGTCATGAATCAGATACGAAATCGGGTTTCTTTTGGTGACCCGGAGACCCGGTGCGATACTTGACCAAATTGACCCGCCCTGGGAAATAGAATTAGCTAGGAATCTCGAGATCGTATTTTTCGTGCTTTGGGGATAACATCTCTGGTCCTGGTCACTCCTGAAAGAAATACTGTTCAAAGGCAAGGAAAAGTTAAAAACTGCTTTGTCCTTCGGGTTATCTGGTCACTGAGTCAGGCTGGGCCAGAAGCCTAGGCCCGGCGAACCAGTCCAAAAGTTGACCGGAATGACCCAGTGACCCGTTTCAGTTTTGTCATGAACCTGACCAGCACATTTCAAAGAAATGCTCGGAGTGTTAGTAACACCTGTCACAAGATTGACATCAAGGTTCTAAGGCATTCCAATCAAAAAAGATTCAGAAAAAATATATCAAATCTTGTTTGAGAAAGGAACTCCATATTACAGAATTACGAAGAAAAAGGACGGGATTGAAGCTTAAAAATAACAATTGATGAAACACGCCAAGTACGTTATCAGGTGTGAAATTATAACCCTTATTTTTCAATGTTATAAATAAGTAATATTAACTTTACAGAGTTTTTCCATTTATCTAGTGACAGAATGAGTGTCTTTAGTTGTCCTCATTCATCTCCTAAAAGCTGGTCTCGACAAAATACGATAAAAAGCCAGATCGATAGCCTTTGCACTTGTAATATCAATTACGTATGTGAAATATTTTTATACGAATTTTCAGTGTCTTTTTCCGAATTTAAGGCATTGCTTTGTTCATCTTTCAATTATTTGAAATGACTATTTCTTATTTAAGTTTATCGACAAAGAACTACGAATAAAGCATGGATTATTTATTTTGTATTTTGTATCTGTTTTGTAAGTCATATTATGTATGTATCATACTTAACACAATAAATAATTTGTCCTCCTTTCCTGTTTAAATTGAATCATAATCTGTGTAGCTTCCAACTCAGCATTAATTAATAGCTATTTAAGTTTAAAACGTCGTTCATTTCAGCTGCTTGCAGGGAATGAAGTCTAAACCACTTTCAGCAAAGTGATTGTAATCGTTTGTGGCCCTTCCATTTTAATTCTGTTCTTATAAAATTTATGTATGTGATTTTTTTAAGTGGCAAAGCCTTGGTGATTGAGAGGGTCAGTCAGAGAAGGGTATAAGCCACTAATATAATAAACGCGTGATTACTATTTGCTCCCAGCCATCTGGAACTGTGTGCAATCTGACGTATGACTACTTGTTTTGGGATGAAACCTGGAAACTCCACCGCTCATGCGACAACAAGCAGTGATTCGTCAGATTGGTTACAGTTCCAGATGGCTGGGAGGAAATAGTAATCCCGTGTTTATTGTACTAGTAGCTTATCGATTTCTCTGACTGAAGCCATACCTTATATCTCATTTTTGTAACAGAAGTTACAAGTAGTGGAAGCAGCTGACAGTCGAACATAATTTGCCTGTGTTTGAAAATAAGCTTTTGACAAAGATATACGGACCGAAGCGGGACAAGATGATCGGGGAATGGAGGAAACTGCCTAGTGAAGAACTCCACCATGATACGTGTGTGTTTGACCCGATTAGAAAGGATCTGCAAGGATAAGATGTTCGTGGTGAAAATTGGCTTCATCTTGTCCAAGATATAATCCACTGGCGAGCGTGTGTTACTGCGGCAATGAATTTGCGAGTTCCGTAAGTCATAGGATTAGTTAGTAAGTTAAATTAGCATCTATGGTTTAAGTTCATGTAACATGTGAAGTAACGTGTCTCTCAATCAGTACAACTTTCCAAAAGTATAAACGTTGAAGTGACGAAAGCTGAAATTAACATGAGAAATGAGCACTGGGAATCCTGTATAATGCACTTGAAAAAATTGCAAGTGTACAATTCCACGGTAGAAATAGGACGTATCTAGATTTTGGAACCAAATAGTCAATTTGGAAGACTCTTATGAGGACAACGATGAATTGTATACTGACGTAGACCATAGTCAGAACAGCAAAAGTGAAAATACGTGTATTAAACGTTAGTACCGAAACGTAATTTTAAAGTTGTAAATGTACAGCAATGTCCACCTCTTCAACGGTTTATTTGACGTGAATAATGGTTGAGAAGAAACAGGTTGAAATCAAGAAGCGGACGATGAAGAAACGGTTTCAATTGGCTAAAACGGATCATGGTTGCTGTCTATTGGTATAAACATTCAGCTGCATTTTCCCCGTTGCTTTCATCATAATATATTAATTTTCCAACAGTAAATTCTCCAACCGTCGGCTGTGGAATTCGTAGCTGGAACTTTCCGCACTTGTCTTTGCTATCTCGTCACGCTGACGCTCTTCCACGAAGCTACCTTCAGAGTCACTACTCTTTTACTGTTCCCTTTATGTTACGAAGACGTAAAAGGCAGTTCTGAACGTAGTCGCCACAAATCCAGACTCGTCGTTTCACCATCATGTGAGAATAAGAGTAAAGAATACTTTCCTTTTCTCTTTGTTATGTTCATTTTTTCTTTAACACTTTGAACATCTCTGTACTATTAAGTTTGTATTTCTTAATAAGTGTAATATGTCGTCTTAGGAATATGCATATAAAACTAAATCTATATCATGGTTGGAAAGTTGAAAACACTTCACATTAATGCCCTATTAACTAAATTATGTGTTCGTTGAAATATAGTTTAAAATCCAATCTGTTTTCAACAGACAAATGAGAGCATGAGAAACATAGTTAATTTTATTCTATTCGCTTTTAAACACAATTTTTATGCAATTAACTTGAAAATATATATATGAAGTGTAATCTAGGACATAGTTCAATACAATGGTTAGAAACACGTCACGTTAACGTGGTATAAACGAAATCAAATTTTCATTGGAATATAGATTGAAATTCAACGTGTTTTCAACATGGAAATGAGAACTCAAAGTAATAATTAATAGCATTCGATTAGCTTTTAATTACAAATTTTCTTCCATTAAATTTAAAAAGTCCCTTTCGGTAGGCCTACAGGATGAGGTAGATTTCGAAGTTTCGCTGGGAGCCGGGGCTCGCTTCCCAACTTCAGTGCTTTTGAGAGGATGCGCCTGCTTTATCTTAACCAAAATCTCCCTGCAGCACTACACCACCACGGAGTACATCTTCACCCTCCCACGGTTGGCTGCGCCCCCAAAGGGAAGATTTGCCCCATTTATTGTAACCTACTCTTGGTCATACACCTTCATTGAAAATTTCGTTTCTCTACCTTCAATGATTTGGAAATTGGGTTTTTGG
>JAGDQP010000026.1:248460-278874 GCA_022664845.1 Lepisma saccharinum
ATATATATATATAAATATACACTTTCATATCGTACCGATCTCAATAGGTATATTTTCTTCGAAATCTACCTAATAAGGAATCCTATGAAACGAAATCTATACCATAGTTGAAAATAACTGTTGAATCTACGTTGAACTAACATATTATCAACAAAATCAAGTATTTGTTGAAATTTGATTTAAAATTAAACATACTTTATATTAACTAATGACGATTAATCAACAAAACAAACAAAAAATTAACATTCAAAACACGTTTGTATGCTACTGGGATCTAGCAGTCTCACTGAAGTAATACATATCAACATTACTCGTATTTTTAGCTCAGAAAGAATTGTAATTTGTGCTGTCAGGTATTATGTTTGGCACTGCAACTAAGATAAAAGTACTTGTTTAACATAAAAGAAGCGGGAGGGAATGGTGGGAAACGAGGGAGACGAAATCTAACAACGTAGTGTAATTAGTAATTACTTGCTTCTAGTTCACTGTGAAAGAATCACCTTCCTATTTGGAAACCGTTACAGCAAGATCGTGATGTCAGAGGAACTTGGTTATCTTATCTATAACGTTATAAGAATATACTCTGTGTGTCTGGTTATTTTCTTGAAACCTACACCTTTCAATATGAAGGATGTATTATTTGATGCGAGAGTTCCACATAAGTTTGTACGGTTGAGCCATTGAGGCTCAATGAGCGAAAACATAGATAGAAAAACGATGTGTCGTTGATAATCTCAACAATTAACTTCTTTCATATCTTGCTTTACTAAATTGTGACGAATATATAGCAGATGTAGGGCCACGAGGAATTTGCTAGTTAAGCATAAACGTCAGAACTGTCACTTAAATAAATACTTGAAAGCAGAATACGATTGAGTAAAGAAAAAGATGCCTTATAGGAAATATCGAATTAATCCTTTTATAATATTCTATGCGGACACCATTATGGTAACATGCTAGAACGGGCAGGGGATATGAAACTATGGTATCCTTACTTCTATGGAATTCGAACAAAACAGTTGAAGTAGAAATTGCGTTACGATCAGGGATTCCTGCCAGGGGTTTCAATTTGGTGGTGTAAAGCTACAATATTAAGGGGATTAGTAGAGCTAGGCAAGATTTCTGTAGATTTTTAACAGCAAAAAAAATGAAGTTAGAGCATGTACTCGAAAATTTAGAGGGGTAATAGGCCCATTGCGGGATCTGACAGAATACTGATAATGATATAGGATATGTTACTTGAGATTAAATCAATGTATCTGGGGAGACCATCACTCCAAGGTTAAAATTTTAAGACAAAACATAATCAAAGCTTTTTCCTCTTGTCAGTTGAGGCACCTTTGGAAATTCTAGTGTAGATTGGTTATTTGTATAAAGAACAGACAGATTGTGATCTTATTTAAAAGCTTATGGTATGGGACCTGCATGTAGGAGCTAGTCAGAAGGCTAAGAAACAAAGTCTTTCGGCGACCAGACATTAGAAGCAAGGATAGAGAAACTAGTGGTCTCAGTATATAGTACAGGTATAATCCCATTATCCTCCTGGTTAAACAGCACAATCCTTGACAGTCTTAATCAGGGTAGCCCATTGTAAGACTAGAACCTTCGTTTTTGTCCTGTGCTGATCCAGTTTCCGTCAGCGTAACCAGTAGATGACGGTTTATGCATCAAAGGGCGACTGTCTTACTTTCACTAAAGTCTACCTTCTTCTCTCCATTATCCGTACATTAGTGGTTCCCAATATTTTTTTATGTACGTACCCCTTCTAAAGATGAGTGATAACGATCGCTGTCTTTAAATCAACGGGTTCCTGATTCGGTTCCTGGTGGCGACACAAGTGATTCGGAGCCCACGTTAAATTGTAGATCCCGACCATAGGCCGTCATATTCATTCGGTGGAAGGCAATGGCAAATAAGTTGATTCATCTTGTCCAGGGGCCTTCGGGTCTGTCTGCGAGCAGAACATCTATTATCATAATCTTTATTAACATTGTTGCTGTTATTTAAAATTGAACATGTTACGTCTTAAATAAACAACCTGATAATGCGATTGTAAAGCAATGGAATAATAAAACGAACAGTCCGTGCGTATATTTTTACACTGAAAACACAAAACAAAGTATAAATTCAATAAATTATTCAATTTCTTTTGCGTACTTCTTAATACCCTGCGTCATACTTCTGAGGGATCGCGTACGTCAGCTGGGGAATCACTTATCTACATACCTTTAATGTTTGCAATATTTGTGATCTTCTAAAATGCAATATACAAATACAATATCTTCATCTCTCCTATGTCAAAACGATATCGTGAAACAGGATGCAATATAAAATTATTCATCAAACGATAATATGAACATAATATATTATAATGTT
Organism: Lepisma saccharinum; assembly: GCA_022664845.1. Taxonomy (NCBI): domain Eukaryota; kingdom Metazoa; phylum Arthropoda; class Insecta; order Zygentoma; family Lepismatidae; genus Lepisma; species Lepisma saccharinum. The sequence continues at coordinate 250,837 of JAGDQP010000026.1, forward strand.
CTGATAAACACAACAAAGAGCTGTTTTGTTAGGATATTTAATACAAGTTCATCTCTAGCTCCAGCACACAATTTTTCCAAATTCCCTATTGATAAATGAAGTGTAGGCCAGGCGGTCAACGTCTAGAACATTTGTCTCGACTCGCTATTTTCGTTTCATTTTTCTTCTCCGATCTCATTGTTAAGAGGGTGTGTATGTGAGTGAAAGGTGGGGGTATATGACGTTAGTAACCCATTTTCAATTTGATGGTTCTCTCCCACGCCTCACACAAGTAATTACATAGGCTACTTCTCTTGTGTTTTTTTATTCCTAGGAGACTTGCAAAGGGATGATCAAGAATGGGATTAATATTAGAATATCATTTAAATCAAAATCAATTATTATTTATTATTTTAAGGGAGGCTCATCAATAGTCCTATTCCTTAACTGCCTTTAAGGAATGACGTTCCTTGGCGAACACACTGACCGCTCAAACACACTAAGCCTGGCTTCGCATTCGCAAGGTACGAGATCACACACTACAGCCTACCAATCCTAGCTAGGGTTTTCTCATTCTTTTACCTCGCTCGCACAAGAGTAATACCAGGATGGTACATTCAAAGAAGAAACTGGTTTGTTTCCTCTCCCCTACCTTATTGACGTCCCTGAGCGATACTATGGAAAGCTTCAATCAGAAAAAATACAATCAGAGCGTATTAAAATACATTTTACAATATCAGATATAATATGATACGAAAATTCTGTTAATTGATTTCAACGCTAAGGTAGAGAGAGAGGAAAACTATAGACCTACTATAGGCAAATACAGCTTTCACGAAATAACCAACAACAACAATGGAAAAAGACTGTTTAACTTTCGCGATGTCGAAAACCTACTGGTAAAGAGCAGGTACTTTGAACACAAAGAAATACACATGGGTATCTCTGGATGGCAAAACTCTCAACCAGATTGATCACGTATTAGTAGATAGACGAAGACACACCAACATAATGAACGCTAGGTCTTACAGAGGAGCGGAAGGTGACCATCAGTTAGTGATCATAAAAGTGAGGGGAAAGTTATGCATCGCGAACAGAGAAAGCAAAGGACCAAAACAACTGAAATTCGAAGGTAAACGATAAACTAATCCAAGCGTAAGAGCAGATTACCAACAGGAAGTCTCAAATAGGTTCGATATCTTAGCCGACTCTGGTAGTAATAAAGGTGACATTAATAGTAAAATTGATATAAGTAAGATGTGGGAGGCAATTAGTGATGCTGTTAAGGGCGTAGCGAAGGAACGTGTAGCGCAGAAGAACCAGCAGAAAAACAAGCCTTGGTTTGATGAAGAATGGCTAAAACTTCATGAGGAACGTAAACAGCCAAGGCAATGATGGCTAAGTAATAAAAATGATTCAAATATCAACCACGACAGTAACGCGAAACGCCATGCCACACGCGGGCTCAGAAACAAACAGCGAGAATAATCTGACTCAGTAGATAGAGGAAAACAGCAAGACAAATAAGATACAAAATTTGTACAAAGGGGTATACTCGTTAAGAAAAGGTTACGAGCCTAAATTAGGGATGATTAGAAATGAACGTGGAGATCTTCAGGTGGATCCGACTAAAATCATCAATGTGTGGAAACATTATTTCGACAAACTTCTTAATGTACACAACGGAGAAAAAACAGAGGAATTTAAAATCTATGCAGCAGAACTGTGGTTATCCGAAGCTAGCGAAATCGAGATCGAAGTGTCGGTAAAGGATTTAAAATTTTCAAATCACCAGGAATACACAGTATTCCAACCAAATAAATTAATTCGGGAGGAAGGGCACTAATCAAGGAACTGCATAAATGCTATATGGAGAAAGGAGGAGCTTCCAAGGGAATGGAAAACCTCAGTTCCAATTTACAAAAAAAGGCGATAAATCGGACTGTAATAATTACCGCGGAATCTCGTTACTACCAACCTGTTACAAGGTATTAAGTAATATTCTGTTAACACGCCTAAGCGTATACCTAGATAAAATAATTGGAGATCACCAATGTGGATAAGAAGAAATAGATCCACCTTGGACCAGACGTAGTCTTGAGGCAAATCTTGGAGAAGAAACGGGAATATAATGGGACTGTTCGCCAGTTTTTCATTGATTTTAAGAAAGCATATGACTCAATCAAATAAAAAAAAAATTATACAATATCCTGGCACAGTTTGGAATTCCTAAAAAACTTGTTCAACTAGTGAGGATGTGTCTCAGCAATCCCATAAGCAGAGTACGGATATAAGATAGGTATTAATAAATATCAGATAGTTTCGAAATTAGCAACGGATTGAAACAAGGTGATGGCCTTCTCACCATTACTGTTTAAATTTGCGTTAGAATATGTGATTTTAATAATTAAACAGGACAAAAAAGGGACTAACATTGAAAGACTTGAATCAACTGTTTCTATGTGCGGATGATGTAGATTTAATATGGAACAATATAGATCCATTACAAAGTAACACTGAGGTATTAGAAAAAGCGCGCGATAAGATAGGTCTACAGGTAAACACAAATAAAACAAAATACTTTATAACAAGCCAAAACACTGAGAATGAAGGAAATAGATACATAACAATTAAGAATGAGATCATAGAAAAAGTAAACAAATTTAAATACTTGGGATCATATGTAACAAGCAAAAACTAGGTAATGGAAGAAATAAAAAGTCGCTCCACATCGGACAACGCATGTTTCTACCCAGTCCTGAAGCTTGTTGTGATTAATATTAAGAAAATTGAAATTGAAAATTTATAGAACGGTTAGTCTGCCGATAACACTTAAGGGTTGGGAAAGTTGGAGTACGACCCTAGCAGATGAACATAAATTACAAGTGTTTGAAAATAAGGTACTGGGAAAGATATACGGCCCAAAACGGGAAGAGATGACTGAGAAATGGAGAAGAGCGCTTCACGGACTGTACGACTCACCCGATGTTGTAAGAATAATTAAATCGTGACAACTAAAGTCGCAGGGCATGTAGCTTGGATGGGTGAGAACCGAAGATTATATTTCATCGTGGTTAGTAAACCGCGAGAAAGAAACCGTTAGGAAGACCGAGACGATGTTGGAAGAATAATATTAGAAGGGAACTTCGAGAAGTGGATGTTTGTGATGAAAACTGGCTTGATCTTGCTCAGGATAGAAACCTTTGTTGAACATTTGTTACTGCGGTGACGATCTTCCGAGTTCGGTAAATAAGTAAGTAAATATCCGGTAAAATTAGAATCAGAACATATTGAAATATATTTCACAAAGTCCGAAAATATTACAATAAGAGCGTATTAAAATACATTTTAGAATATTTGATAAAATTACAATCATTTCAATTATTGAAATGCATTTTACAATATCCGTTAAATTTACAATCAGAGTGTATTTTGTTTACAATTTCTTCCTAATTTAGGCCTAAATCACAGAATGTATAGTGAGGGATTGAATATGATCTTTCATACCGTAATAGCAAAGGTTATTATAATATTCGCAGCCTTGTCATGTACTATTATTACTGTGATATCTGTTAAGATAATCTAGTAATGCACTTTCATAGTTGAAACAAACAGACAAGTTGCAATTCACTGTTCATGTAGAGTTACTTAACACAAAGAATTATCAGACAATAACGGTAGTGTTAGTAAGCACAAAGTAATAGTTATTATTTAATATTAAATTTTTATGCATGAAAATAAATTCTCAATGGCCTCCTTAAATCGAACTATGCTTTAACAGCAATTTAAATGACTGTAACACAATAGAAAAAAAAATCATTTTCTTTTGCAGTTGAAAAATCACCTGAGTCATCTTGGAACATTTTCTGTATATTACTATACGGGTATCTTTTAATTTTATTTGTGTAACCTTTAGACTTCAACAGCCTTATACAACCGTTCTGTTAGTCTGTCGACAACTTTCAACTCAGGAACTACTAGGGCTGTGAAGGTGGTTGAGCTGCCGTTCGAAAGGTCTAGGTAAGACGACCTCAGACCAGTATAGTAATACATATCTCAAGGGCGGGTCTGGGATAGGGAGCAAATTGTAACTTGGGAACTATTAGGACTAGGATGAAGATTGAGATATCGCAAGTTCAACCCTGTATCATTCATCAAAATTGCAGGTGAAGGTCCTCAGATACGTAGGGGCAATTTTCTGCTCTGGAACTACTATAGCTACAAATGTAATTGAGGTGTCATTAGAAAGGTTTCGGCAAGACGAGTTCACATCCGTATAAATTACCAGATCGTAGGGTATAGCATCCCGAGATACGAGAGAGGCAAAACTGTTCAACGCAGGAAGTACTACGGCTAGGAAGGTGGCTGAGATATCGTTGGAAAGTCTTACTGCAAATTTTCCAACGAAAAACATTGATCCTCCAAATACTGTGCTCGCTGCTAAAAACTGCGGTAGCGTTAAGATTATCAGGTATCTAGAATCTCAATACGGGACAGACAAAGACAGTTAACTCAAGAAAATACGGCGAAATGTATTATTGAATGTTAAGATTCGGGTATCTACGATTCTGCGGTATGGATTTCAAATTCCTCTGTTTGTTCTCCGATGTGCATATTAAGAAGTTTGTCGAAATAACTTTTCCACACATTGATAAGTTTAGTCGGATCCGCCTGCAGAACCGCGTTCATTTCTAATCGTTCCTAATCTCGGCTAGTAACCTTTTCTTAACGAGTTTACCCGTCTGTATAGATCTTGTATGTTATTTGTCTTGCTGTTTCTCTCTATCTCCTGAATGTTCTGCGTCAGATATTCTCGCTGTTTGTTTCTGTACGCCCGTGTGGCGTTTTGTTTCGCTGTACTCTAGTGGTTAGTATTTGAATCGCCTTTATTACTTAGCCATCGCTGCCTTCCTTGTTTTCGTTCCTCACGAAGCTTAAGGCATTCTTCATCAAACCAAGGTTTGTTTTTCTGGTGTTTCTTCTCACCTACATGTTCCTTCGCTGCACCCTTCTCTGTATCACGAATTGCCTATTACATCATACTTAGATCAATTTCACTTTTAATTTCATCTTTATAACTACTCGAGTCGGCTAAGGTTTCGAACCTATTTGAGATTTCGAGTTGGTCGTCTGCTTTTACGCTTGGATTATCTAATCGTATAACTTAGGCTTTAAGATGTTTGATCCTTTGCTTTCCCTTGTTCACGATGCATAACTTTTCTCTCACTTTCGTGATCACTAACTGATGGTCGGTGTCATCACCTAGTGCTCCTCTGTAAGATCTAACTTCCATTATATCGGTGTGTTTTTTATCTACATACGTGATCGTTTTGGTTGAGCGTTTTGCCATCCGGAGATACCCATGTGTATTTGTGTATGTCTTTGTGCTGGAAGTATGTGCTCTTTAGTAGTAGGTTTTTGGAGATCGCAAAAGTTATCAGTCTTTGTCCATCGTTGGTGATTTCGTGAAAGCTATATTTACCTATAGTAGGTCTATATTTTTCCCCGATACCTACCTTAGAGTTGAAATCACCCAACACAATTTTCGTATTATATTTCGATAATCTGTCAAACAACATTTCTACTTCCTCCTAAAATGTATCTTTGTCGTTACCATTAGCCTGCTCGGTGGGAACATAGACAGTATTCTGGTACGATCTGGAATTCTGAAGAAACTTGTTCAAATTGTGAAGATGTGTCTCAGCGACCCCATAAGCAGAGTACGGATAGGTCATGTCATATGGTTTCAAGATTCACAACGGATTGAAATGATGTGATGCTTTGATACTACTCCTGTTTAACTTTGCTTTAGAATATGCGATTTTAAAAATAAAATAGGACAAAAAGGGACTAACGTTGAATGGCTTGAATCAAATGTTCGTGTACGCGGATGATGTAGATTTAGTAGGGGAAGATACAGTGGCACTACAAAGTAAACACCGATATCTTAGTAGAAGCGTGCAATGAGATAAGTCTACAGGTAAACGTAGATAAAACATAATACATTATAACAAGCCGAAACACAGGGAATAACGGAAATAGGTACATAACCGTTAACATAGAGAAAGTAAACAAATTTAAATACTTGGAAGCATACGTAAGAAGCAAAAACCAGGTGACGGAATAAATAATTTGTCGTTTTGTATCGGAAAAGGCATGTTTCTGTTCCGTGCAGAAACTCCTAACCTTGCGATTAATATAAGGAAGTTTTAATTGAAAATATACAGAACGGTTATTCTGCCGGTAATACTTTACGATTGCGAAAGTTGGAGTACGACCCCAGCAGAACATAAATTACGAGTGTTTGAAAATAAGGTTTTGAAAAAGATATACGGGCCGAAACGGGACAAGATGACTGAAGAATGGAGGAGACTGGATAACGAAGAACTTCACGGACTGTACGACTGACCCGATGTTGTAAAAATAATGATATCACGACGACCAACATAGATAGGCTATGTAGCTCTGGTGAGAGAAAAACGGATATTATATTCCATCTTGATTGGAAAGACGAAGGGAAAGAGATCGCTGGGAAGACCGAGTTGACTTTGGGAGGATAATATTAGAATGGATCTTGGAGAAGTAGGTTTTTGTGATTAAAATTGTCTTAATCTTGCTCAGGATAGATCCCGATGGCGAACTTTTCTTACTACGGCGATGAACTTGCTAGTTCCATAAACCATGGAGTAAGTAAGTTATTTTAGTTCTGTTTTTCATTAAAACTCGCAATATTTTATTTTACTTTTAGCACTTGCCAGTAATGGCATCTTTCTCAATCAAGTGATGAAATTACTGACAACTATGATCAAAATTAAGTAAAACTTGAGTTTCTAATATTGTCAAAGAGGTTAAACATTTATTCCCATCATTTCTCCATTTGTTTTTAAGAATTGAAAACCCCTTAATCAACGAATGCGTTTGAACCAGGAATGCTCAGAATGTAAGATATCAACATCGGTAGTTTTGGAACAGTATCTAAATTAACTTTAAAGAAAAGTGTCTCCCATTTTGAGTTCCCTTCTTAGTTTTGATTACTCCATCCGGTATCACGTAATTCATTCTAATGGAAAGAAAATTCTTCATAAAACCCATCCAAATTTGAAGCTGAGCAAGTCTCAGTGAATTTTAAAGCATGATTTATTTCTTCCAAACTACAAAATCCAGTATTGTGATTCAGATGCAATGCTCACAGTTTCTTAAAAGTATTAGCATCACTTACGTCATAGAAAACAAAATGCCTTCAGTGACACTGATGGAAGCATGTAACGCAGCTAGCTAATTTTCACAGAATCAAGTGATAGGCATAATCAATAAACACATATTTTGTAACCTCGTCAGCAAAGAAATTTTTAAATACGAGAAAAAAAATATGTCCAGTATGCTGTTAAAACGGGACAACATTTTTTATCTTAATATAAGGAAAATCCCGTATAATATGAGACACCTGACAACCCTAGGTAGCATATATGCACAGTTCGCCGATTGGGCTCCGCGTCAATTTTTTTTACGTTAGGATTTATTAATTGGAGAGGAGATATGTTTTTATAGCGCAGTAAAAACAATAAAGAACGTTAGTGTTATTGGGGATAGAACTCGGTTAATCTCTATTCGCCACACTTCTTCCTATATATTAAAGAAATTCCATGTGGAAATGAAATATTCAGTATTTTGTTAAGAATATGTTCTATAAATTCTTAAAAATATGGTGAAATTCTTTTAAAAAAGTGCTACAAATTCTTCAAAGAATTTCAAGAATACTTTCAAAATTCTTTTCAATTATTTAAATTAAAAAAAAAGAAGATGCTTTATAATGTGCGCTAGAAATATTAAAAATAAAAGTGCTTGTGAGCATCGCAGCGCACAGAAGTTCAAAGCTCACCTTTAGAATAGCAAAATTAATTCTTTTCACTTCTTGCACATTCAAGTGCACTTCTTGTGTATAAAAGTGAGTGTAGAAAAAAAGACATCCAATAAGTGTATCACTATTACTGTCTAAACGTAAAATAACAAATAAAGATTACACGTACACATACTTTTTTCCAGATTTAGGTCTATTCAATCTCTATACATAAAATTGAAAGTGAGTATGTTTGCATAAGCATCACGCAAAAGGTGCTGGACTGATTGGAATGATTTTTCGCACGTGGTCAGACACTAGACCGATCTAGGAAGTTATCATATCACTTTGATTCTAAAATTATTATCTTCAGGTATAATCCACCATCTAGTTGTCCATTGAATTCCAATGGCTAACGGAAAATATAAAAGCTAAGCACGCGGCAACCCACACTACAATGTTGTTCGACGGGTTGACTACCTCCAAGTGGTAAAATTTTGTATGACTATCAATTCATTAACAATGGCTATCTTAGGCCATGTAAAAATAATAGAAAATGACTTATGTATATGTATATATATATATTCATAGTTTTCAGGTCGCTGAGACGAATAGTAGCACTCCTGCTGCTGTTTAAGTGCAAGTTCAGTCCCCATTGGCATGGTAGTGGGGTGACAACATATTTTATTCAGCCCGCACCAACGGGCGGGAAAATCAGCAAGTATCACATATTTACATAATTTACAAAAATAATTTCATTAATATCGAAAACAAGATTGTTCTCAATAGTTTTTGCCGTGTTTCTGATTTTTTTTTAAAAAAATATCCTTTCATTTCCCTGGTATATTGGGTTCCTAGAGGTCGTTGAAGCTGTTGTTGATCCGAACTTGGTACATACACGACAACACAAGGACGTGAAAAGTATCGACGTTTTAGTTTCTCCCTTCTTTTCTTTCGCGTTTTCTTCTATGGTGTGTGTGTTTTTTTTCTACTTTTTCTTTTCTTTCTTTTTTGTTCGCGGCCACCAAATCGTAGCTGGGTGGGGCTAGATTGGAAAGCCTGAAGAGGAAAGGAAGAAATAAAGAAAGAAGAAGGAGAAGATTGAGTTTGTAATAGCAGGTGGCTAGGGGGAGACACCAGCGACCCTGAACAGAAACAAAGTGAAAAGTTAAATTAGTTACTGCCCTTAAGACAGACGCAAAAATAAAATAATTGAGAGGAAAAAAAAGATTATGAACTCTGAGAAAAATGAGGTTAAACAACTAGTAATACCAGCACAAATTATTTGCCAAAATGTGTATCTCATAGTTTGCAATTAATATGAAAAAATGCAAAACGATAAGCAGATAGTTGCAAATATTACAATGAAAATAATAACATTCTAAATGATCAGTAGATAGCTGACAATATTACAAGTTAGTTAACATACAATAGAATCCCGTTAATTTGGGACCGAGGGTGGTCGGAACGCAAGAAAAGTCGGATTATCAGAGGAGCAATAATATTTAATATATTACAGTAAAGTGCAAAGACATCCATTTGATAATTAAGAAAAAATAGGAAAAATATGGAAAACGAACTGTTCACCTTGTCAAGAATCACTGCTTTAACAATAAATAGTAGTAAAGCAAAGCACGAGAACGCACTGGTTAAGTACCACGCTAACTGACTCAACAATATACGTAGTGTTTCAAGGATAAGTGCAGATATCCGCCATAATTCCTATACCTCCGTCATAGTCGGATTATACGAGGAGTCGAACCATCGGAGATCGGTTCTACTGTAAAAAAAATGTGAAACGATCAACAGACATATGGTATTATTTCGGTCACTATCCTAATTGTAGATATCTATGTACATTTAATACTGTGGACATTACTTAAAACGTACAATTTGGCAAGAAGAATGCAAATTGCATAAATTTGCAGTATTAGAGATCATTAAAATTGAGTATAAAATCTGTTATTTTCTTTTACAAGTCTGTGGCTACAGTCATATCAGTCGTGACTACAAAGCAGGCACTTCCATTGGTAAGTAAAGACAGAAGCTAGTACGCAGGGCTTGATGGGAGTCGAAGACTTTTGCAGTACAGCTGTCTTTCTGTTATTAATCAGATCTAAAGTTCCTTTGTTTTTATGGGCTGTCGTGACGTAATCCCTGATTAACAGTAAGATTAATTATGTGTATTAGAAAATGCATATATTTTCAGCGAAGTTTCAAAATTGCAGAATGTAGCGTAACAAAAGAATTGAACATAATACGAATAATTCCCAATAATGTGCCTCTAACTACTGATTTCTACATTTTTAAAGAATTAAGGGATACGGTTTAAAATTACAAAAGGGTTCTGGTAAACTTAAAAAGGTGAGAGAGTGATTGTGATATTTGGTCGTTTTATGCCTGAGAATGAAAAAGTCTAAGCTGACAACTAACCCACCTTCGCTCCCTAGCTTTCACTTGGCATCACATTTCCATGATGCATGTATTCCAGCGTGCGTTAAAGTATTGAAAATGTATTTGAAAATACAAGTTAACATGTATTGATTATTATTATTAGGATTAAACTATGTTTCCATAAAATAAAGGTTGGCTTGTATGATGGTCGGACCCAGGCTAAACGTGTTAAAATGTTTATAAAAGTATAAGAATAAGATGTCTTGAACAAACAATAAGAAAATGGTCTGAACGGGATCGAACTAAACATTAAAGCTGCCGCTCTACCATCTAGGTCATCGAATCCTCTGAAGACAACTGATTTCAAAAGGGTATTAATTGAATCTGTGAAAGTAACTGGAACAGTGAATGAACAGTACTTGAGCTAGCTCTTGTAATGATAAGCTTATGTGCTTATAACGTTGACAGGGCAATGGACATACCTGCATTGGAATCACTGCTTGACGTGCCTGTAGCCACTATAATTTTTACAATAAATGTCCTTCATTTTGATCATTACATTGACTAATTTAGGTATTATAACAATACGGCCTTGTATTCATCTTGAGTAAAGAAAACACAGCTTCCTGACAAGGCTGATTATGCTTTAATGACCACAAAATGAAACTAACCAGGGATCAGTAGTAATTACGAGTAAAAAATAACGTTTCTTTCCATAACTCTGGCGAACGTACCTGTCATTCACATGTAAAAGTTGATAAGCCAGAAGACCAAAAACAATTTTCAGCAGATAATATCTGGAAATGCTTGGATCCCTGATTGGTTAAATTTAAAGGCGTTCTCTTTGCTTGTTTACCTGTATCCTTATTTACGCTTACTTGTGTTGTACAGTCTGAAGGAGGATGTATACTTCCAAAACTGTTACGCTTTCATTTCTTTTTGGGGTCATTAAAGTATAATCACCCTTGTCAGAAAGCTGTGTTTTCTTTATTGACTATTTTATATTTAAGCATTTCCACAAAATATGATTTCTTCAGCTGGTTTGAAGTAATTATGTAATACCTGAAGAGAATCTTTTCTTTGCAAAGTAAGGGATTGTAAAGGCGTTATTTTAATGTATGCATCCGTCACAGCAGAAAAATGCTTAATGAGTAAAGGTTTAGTTTTCTTATTTTAATGGTTTCAGGACGCTCAAGTATTCAACTTTCAAATCAATTGCCCTTAGATCGAAATATTAAGCTCTACTTAAACTACAAGACTATGAGCAGAACTAATATCTTAAGAAAATTATTATTATTCTTACATATTTTTTAGTTTTCAATAGTATTAATTGCTTTTCACCTCCCCTTTCCCGTCACATAATGCAGAAGTGGATGGGAGTTTCATGAAAAAGGAACTAATACATGCAGTTGCTTTTATAATTAGCAGTAATATGTACTAAAAGTATTGAAGAAACCAAGACTAAAAATAAAATTTATCAGTTCTTCTTCGTTCATTTTGCAGGAATAATATCCTTCCTCTTTCGTTTTGCAGACATATCCTGATACGTCTTTTGATTTTCAGGCTGATTCTGATTTGTTTTGTCCTTGCAGACCGCAACAGTTGATTCACCATTACAAACGACAGTCACTTTTCCATAGTCCCTTTCTGCTCACCATAACAACAAAATGTACATGCTCTTGCTTTCAAAAACGCAGACTCAAACAGCTAATAATATTTTATAACGACATAATACGAACCAAAACACTAAACCGTGCAGTCAAAGTTTAAATGCTTTACTCGAGAAGTGGGTTCTTACTGGCCTACATGAGTTCATGAATTTGTGTTAGGAAATAAGTTTCCAAGGACTTTATGATGGACATTATTTATGATGTTTAGAATGATACTAGGAAAAAGGATCAAGAACAGCATACTTCTATTGCCAATTCATAGAAATCAATTATCTCTAATAAACCAGACTAAGAAGATTCTGCATAGTAAAAGTAAGAAGCCATTTTCATAATGAGAGAAAAAGTTTCTATATCTGCGGAGTGTAAAACAACGTTTTGCCTAATTCTTTAGCTTCAAACACGTTTGTGTACAAACTTCATAATTACGTTGACAGGGGTGCCATCTCTATCTGAAAGAAAGAGAAACAATCTTATTACTTTTTAGAACACCCTCGTATTTGAAATATTTGAAAAACAGCACTAAAGCCATTTTACACCAAATTGTTTAACAAAATATATTGCAGCCGAGTTACAAAACTGACTTGAAAAGTCAAAGATGCTGCGTCAAGCCCCTTGGCTACAGCACTCAACATTCAGTAAGCATTACGTAGTGTATTTAGAAATCGAAAAAAAAATAGTCTTGTCTTTATGCGCGCGTATCGTATAAGCTATAACCTTTCTTTAAATTTTAATTTAATCGTTAAAAATATATTCTCGTAATAACACATTGGGAGAAACTAAAACCCATCAGAGAAAATGTTTATGGATATAACCGTAAATATTATGTCAACAGCAGTTTATGCTACTTCGCGCTGGTTGATCCCCTCTACTGACGTATAAAGATTTATGAATGTGATCCCAAGTGCGATACTGAGCACCAAAGAAGGCATTTCCCAGAGAGGAAATGGTGTTAGTGTCATCGTAGTTAAATATGATATCATTGCGCTTTGTATGTAATCAACATTTGCAAATTAAATGGAATTACGCAGAATTCAAAAGACAAAATTGAGGAAATATGGGAACGAGGGATGCTGAAAGACGGAGAAATAAGTATTAGACTCAATTATCACCTCTCTCGTCTTCTCCTTGCCCTTCAGCTACTTCTCCTGTGTTTGTAAGTAAACCCTCTTCACTCTTTTACGACACACCATCATCTGTTGTTTGTGAGAATCGCAGAGAGAGACGGGTAGACGATTCCCCTCTCTTGCACGTTCCAAGGCATTTTGCTATATAATTACGACCTATAACTATCGTTCCTTTTATTGCTTAATGGATAGCAAAATTGGAATTTCAGAGTTTACCAAAAGGCCACAAGAATGAGCAAGAGAGTGACTGAGCAGAGAATGACAAGTCCTCATCAGGTTGTGGTAGGGTGGAATAAGTGAATTAAGATGAATCGGTGTCATTGCTAAGAATGAAGTCACGCTGTGGAAAAGTTTCGTGTTTGGGGGTCGGAGGTAGAGTTTAAAGAAAAGTTCCGATTTCTTTTGAATAATTTTCTTTTTATCGTGTTCAAGTGATACGACTGAGAATAGTTCAGTTTTAATGGCTGTGGGAAAGAGTCACTCTAATACCATCTCCACACGCCACTGCAAAAAAGGGACAAGAAACGTTACTAGTAAATGTCTTAATCGAGTGAAGTGTAGTGAAAGGTTTGTAGTATTCAAGGTTAGTGATGTTCCTATGTTTTATGCTGTTCTAAAATAATTATAAAGTTATAAAGTTTTTGAGAATGTTTAAAACATGAAATTTATTGCTTGACGTTACAGTTATTGGACCCTCTTTTCAGGCAAACTATGACAAGAAAGTACAATATTACAAAGATCCAGTTTTCTAGAACTTACGCTAAGCAAAATAAATGGTAAAGATTACCTATTACATTTGTAGGAAAGTTGAAACCATATCACTTTTGGTGATCGGGTGACCCGACCTGGTCCGATTCCCTGGTCCGAAACTTGACCTGTGACCCAATTCGCCTGGTCTTAACTAGAATGGCGTGACTGACTCGGAAGCTAGGTCTTAACTCGAATGACGTGACTGACTCGGAAGCTATGTCTTAACTTGAATGACGTGACTGACTCGGAAGCTATGTCTAACCTCGAATGACGTGATTGACTCGGAAGCTATATCTTAACCCGAAGACACGACTGGCACGATAACCCGGTCTTGACCGAACTAACTTTGTATTCTGGCGACCTTAAGATCGAATCTTAACCCAATTGATCCCGTGATCCAACCTTGACCCGACGACCTCGTCTGAACTCGATTTGACCTTGTCTTATTGTTGTAGTTTGAATCACTCAATATTTTCATTTTGTGAGATTCACAATTTTTTTCAGAATAGCTTTCCCGAAGGGAGAGTTATTTTCACACTTCCGGGGATATCTGCTCTTTCTGGTGATATAAGACTTTCCCCATATACTTTTAGTATTGTCAGGAGTATTCAGCTTCGTATTGGTGATGCTCTGGGGAATACAGCCCGAGCTTCCAGTTACCCTTAAAAGAAACACTCTTTAGAAACCGAAAGTCATAAGAGAACAATAACAACCCTGTTTTGACTTCCGGGTCATCGGGTCAACGGGTCAGGCCGGGTCTCAATCATAGACCCGGTGACCCGTTTCAGCTCTGTTTTGTAGAACATAAGACCTTCAAAACTGGGGCTTTCGTAAATTTTGTTTAGTTTTCTCCTTTTTGGCTGATTAGTGGGTTGGATCACTGTTACGCTTAACCCTGCAATTGTGCAACGTATGCTGATTAATGCAATATAATTGTTATACCGATCTATGAGAACATGTCAAGTCTCGAGTACGTAGTGAATATTTTACTAAAAGAGGGAAAGGATTATAATGATTTGTGCCATAGAAGCTTGGTCTTTTGTGCTTTTGATGGGGCAGTCAGTGGCATTTTTTATTGTTTATATACCGAACGCATCATTTTAGCGCTTCCCTTTCAATATTGGTATAAATCATGGGATTGTCTATAACATATGTAAACATAAAAGGGTTGTTCGGGTACTGTCATTCAGACAGTAATTTTAGCAACAATGATATTAAGTTTTACTGTAACAATTTGCTCTTTTCTCTCCCATGTTTTGTTCATTGTTTTCAGTAGAAATCATGTAGAAGGGCGCAAATCGTGAAATATTCATGTATTTTTGTTAATGTAAGCTATGAAGGACACTGCTTATTATATGCTTTTCTTTAGTTGACAATGGTTCGTGGTGTCCTTAAATCATGGAACGTTAATTTAATCCATTCTTCGACGTCATACAATGATGAAATTTTGCACAGCGACGTAAGTCGGGTGAAAATACAATATTCCATTGTTACTGTTAAATATTTCTCTATATT
The DNA here is from genome assembly GCA_022664845.1 of Lepisma saccharinum. Lineage (NCBI taxonomy): Eukaryota > Metazoa > Arthropoda > Insecta > Zygentoma > Lepismatidae > Lepisma > Lepisma saccharinum. The sequence continues at coordinate 266,106 of JAGDQP010000026.1, forward strand.
TTAAATGCATATTTTTTTTTAATATGGACTTCTTTATTCAAAAATAAATACTAGCCTACAACGATGTTGCGTTTGACTGCTTGCATAACATTTTAGTACTTGGGTCACAAAACATTAGCTTGAGAAAAAGTATACGAACACAGAAATAAGTAAAAGGAAGCTTTTTTAAGACATACATTTCCTGAATAATTCGTACCAAACAGTATAACATATTTTTATGCATGACTAAAAAGAAAAGCATTGCGCGTGCCAGCTCAAGAATTTATAAAGTGACTATATGTGAAAGCACACCCATTACCTTTCTTTCTAGTCATGCATAAACAAAATTATTTTATACATTATAGTACGAATTGTTCAATAGAAGTATATCTTTAAAAGGTTTTTTAATTATTTTTCTCTTTGTTGAATACAGTTACTTAACATTTTGAACCTTAAGAAATATTTTCCAAAATTTTCAGTTAGAATTTGTATGATGGAAAAAATCTATTTTACTTCTAACGAAAAAAAATCCTACGCTTTTTGGAAATTGTCTTGATATGTATAGCAGTGTTTGAGATGAATGTTTATATTTGCATTTATTTTCAGTAATTCTGAAAAAGCGCTGAGATATATCGTTTATCTTATTGCAAGGTTTCAATTTTCATGTTCGTGCATGCGCAGAAAGTGAAAACAGTTTCTTATTGTAACCATGCATCCAATTCTGATCAAGTTTTTGCTGCCGCTCAGTTTGATCACGCACTTAAGCAGAAATTGGAAATACTCCCTGTGAATGGGGATTTTACCTCTAATTAGTAAATATAAAAAGTGATTAAAGTATGTCGTATGTCATGAGAGTGACTCTGTTTATGATTTCGTTCAGTCCTTCTATACTGTTCTGATGTAGTGCTTTATTCACTGGCAGTTTGGTCCGGTTAGTAAGATGCTGGACTTCTAAGTAAACAACCAGTGTTCAAACCTCACTTCAGGCGTTTTTCTCTTGCTCCTAGTATTGTTGGAAACTAATTGGTTGGTGGTATCCATTAGTCAACTAACTGGAAATCTCCATGCTGCTATGGTTGCCTAGCTTTCTGCAGGAGTGTCTTGGAAAACTTTTAACAGTGAATAGTGCAGATTTGTCCAACGGTTTATATTTGTATAGCATACAGAAAAACAGACAATCTTGAGACTTATTTATAAGACTAAGAAAGTAAAAGATACAGTAGCAAAACAAACAATGACACACAAAACATATATAAGACAGATATCCTTTCCTTTAAGGAACTCCATCTACATAATACCAATGATGATGATATTACTTAGAAGGAATAAATTCCTTAAATAGGAAAAATGATACAAGACAAAGAATAAAATATTAACGTGTGAATAAACAGGAAAGAAAAAAGACCAAAAAGCGAATAAAGAGCAAAGAAGAAGACGGTAGACATCTTAGAGGAATCTAACGTTCATATGCTACGGAAATGGAAGAAAAAAAAGAGAAAGAGTAAACGAGAAGGACACTTAAGAAAATTTAATAAAGCAAGATAGATCGATGCTAGTTCTAGGTTTGTGTTGGCTGAAAGCGTCTTTGATGATAATCCCCCTGGCTTTTACACTTTCTCTCATTGTTTCACAGTCCCAGCATCTTTCGCTGCTTGCTCCATCATTTCCGTCTCTCTCTCTCTCTCTCTCTCTCTCAATAGTAAACTCATCTTTCTCTCTCCCAATCTCCCACCTCTAAATCTTCACACCCCATCCCTTCTTACCAGACACCAAGCACATCTGTTACTGCTGAACCGAAGCATCCTGACGAACAAAAGCGCTTACTCCACTCACCATCTGCTACATATACAAATCGTTTAGGAAATTTTCGAGCGAAAAAAAAAGCAAAAACAAACAAAAAAGAGAGGTTCTTAGCTTAACTTCCTTTTATACCTTCTTAAGAGTTGAGTTATCTCTTCAAGAACAATAGGTAGAAAACCATCCTATAGCCGTGGTACTAATGCGTTAACCAAAGTCTAATAATATATGTACCCCTCTTGCGGCAGTGTAAAATATTGCTTCAAATCACACACATATTTTTAATAGTTATTTTTTTAAGTTAATCATAATGAAAGTAATTAAGTCTGGAGGGACAATTAGCTAATATAGTGGCGAAAAATATCTTATTAATCGAATTATGGTAGCTCAAGAACGTTGAGCTCGCTTCATATCATCCTTCATGACTACGCTCTCCGAATATTTCCTTCACTCCCAGTAGTTTCCGGGTGAAATCCAGAATGGAGAGATTATGGTCATTGTCTACTCCAATGCGTTGCCTCTGGGTGTTATTTATTAGAAATTGCATGAGCTTGGATCATTGATGTAACGTAGATCATGAATTAATGAAATAAACGGTCGAGTAGTCTCATAAAGTGATTTCAATATTTAGAGGAGAAATTCATGACCAAGGTATAACAAGTTAGAATTAGATTTTAATTAAGACGTGGATGTAGACGTATTGGCGTAAGGCAAAGATGAAGGTATGTATTACTGAAGATTCTAAATCAATTGTAAATTCACCATCGTGTAATCCTTCAGTCATAAACCTTCAATATAGTTAAAATATATCTTATTATTAAAAGTAACAAAGTATTGAAATTTTAAGATACGTATTTTTGATTCAGGTTAAGATTGTTCATAATTTTACGGAACAGTCAGGAATGAAAATCTGGCTTCCGGAATACAAATAATATTTTGTATTCGGAGTATCGGAATTTCGGAATGTCCAGATAGTGAAATCGAATGGTACTGCAAACCTTGCACTTAGCGAAATCCATTATTAATCAAATTAACCAGGTTGCTAGTCTTATGTCATGTTCCGCTTCTCGGAATTGGAAGAACACGTTTTAAATTATTTTGAATAGAAAAGATACTAGTTGTAAAAATATAGTACATATTTGAGAGAAAGCAATAGATGTCAATCCATGAAGGCAATATAATTGATAGTAAATAAGTATTAATTAGCATTTGAGTAAAACAAATAGGCATTATATATTGAAAAAGCCAAGTTGGACCAAAGAAAATTGGTCTAAGACGCCGAATATAAACGTTAATTATTTCCTTTTAAAAATAATTATATTTCTCTACCTTTAGATAAACTACACTATTTCACTTCGCAAAACTTAAGCTCAGTTTATAGGTTTGTTGATTTGAGCTAGCTCTTTCACATATTTTAGTTATATAGTGTTGGGTAATCAATTGCCAATTCTGGTACCAAACAAACAATGGCATAGTTATATATACCTCCAGAAAAAGCAGGCGCAAATGTACAAACTATGTATTTGGTATCAAAATTGTCAAGAAAGTGATGTAATGCAGTTGACCTCTGAGATTTAAGATTTTACATTTTACTTAACATACAGCCTTTAATTGGGAATGGTATCGAGACGAGACGAGACTGACATCAGTATCGTTGTCGTCTTGAGTTTTTGAAAACAGTCCTGGCCTTGGTCTCGACTCGACCTGAAAATTCCGGTCTTGGTCTCGATCTTGGTTGTAAACCCCAGTCTCGTTCCAGTCTCAGTCTAGACACTTTAGTCTCGGTCTCGTCTCGAGAGTCTCGAAACAGGCCATTTATGGATTTGTAGTCCCTTGACTCATTTGAAATGGGTTTCGCAGACTTTCCGATCTCAGTACGATATAATATTAATATCATATTAGCATTTTGTTAGATTGTTAGTTTGAGGTTTAGATTTGAATTAACATATTCTGAAATAGAGAAAAACATTAAGATTTTAAAGTAATAAGGAAAATTTAATTAGCAAATGTAGAATCAATAAATTAGATAAATAAAAATAATTCTGTTATGGAAACAGTTTCATGTTGTACCACAATTTGCGAAATTGGTATGCGTAACTGTTGAGATAAATAAGTTAATCATTGATTGCAATAGGCCAGATTTTTACATGAAAACACATCGATTCTCTAAACTTTGTTGAAATGTAGAATGGTCAGTAACTGACATTTTATGCATAGCAGATATTAGTGCTTTAAGTAAAGCATTCTTAGGTAAAGCTACCTAACCTAATTAATTTTTAGTAAGTTACAGCAACACCTAAACAAAATAGAATTCAACAGTATTATTAATAGTAGTTGTAGGCGTGATCATTCCTCAGTGATATTTCTAGATAATGGAAAAGGGCAACACAATTGTAGAGGTTTACAGAATTAAAGAAAAAGGCTCCCATTTCGTCCTTGGCTCCCTTAAATGAAGAAGTTCTTTGAATCCATCGAGAAGCTAAAAGAATCGTAAACTTCAACATGAATGATTGGAAGTGTTTGAAGTGCGAGGGAGGGAGGAAGGAGAACAAGGCCAAGGGTATCAAAGAGAAACAAACATCGGAGGAATTTCAATCAGGAAAATGTATCGCTCGCACACAAAAAACATATATTTCTGTCTCTCCGTTCTGCTTCGTCAATTTTTATGAAACTCTACATTGGACGTGGATCCTCTTGAAGAATGTCGGTATTAAAAATTCTGACCTACCGTGGATCAAATCGGATTCATCTTGTTACCAAGTAAATATCAGTTCACTTTTTAGGTTCTATAAGATGAAAGAAACTTGTACTGATTTTTCATTATTCAAAATTGAAGATAATATAATTAGTGATAGATTATTGTTTCTTCTCTCCCTCTCTCGGTGTGTGTGTTTCAAGTTGAGAATAGAGTCACTTATGCTTCTTACAAAATTAAACAAGAAAGACGAGACAAAATAAAGGCAATCATAATTGTTTTTCTATTTCTGTGGACGATTCTTCAACAGGAGTGTTACAGTCCCCATTTTCCAGCGTTTTCTATCCTTTCTCTTGCGTAACGATTTATTTTCTTCATTGATTGAATTGAATTCTATTTGTGTTCTTTAGGTGAACTTTGCTTAGGGAGTGACAGGTTAGAAGAAGAGGGAAGTGAATCTCTAATTGCATCGAAACAATCGTAATGTTATTGGCCGTAGACTATGATGTTAGATCATGACATATGATCAATTTTACTAGTAAAGTTTAATTTTGACTCTTGGCATGAAAATACAGGAAGTTATAACCGAGCGGACGTGGCCCAGTGATAGAGTGTTGAATCACAACAGCCCCGACCAGCCTGACTGAGGTTTTTCCAGGATTTTTTCTGTCACACCAGACAAATACCGAGATGGTACCTTCAACTTAGGTCCTGGCCGACATCTTCGCCCATCCTTTCCTCTACCCTATCCCGGCTTGAGCCTTAGAAGCCTAAAGGCCATAATTACAATTCAATTCCACATTCCCATTGATGGTAACCTCAGGTTTAAATAATTTCCCGTCTATCAAAATCAGGCATAGTTGAATGAGAAAAGCATCAGAAAATTAGTGTAATTTGAATTTATGTAGCAGACATACAAAATACATACAGATTTTGGGCGTTACATGTAAGAGGTTTTATATTTCATTTGATTTTATTATGCAGTCATCAATGTTATCCGAACACAGAGAGCTAGTAATTACATTGGCAAATTGTCAACTAAAACAAGAATGCCAGGATATTACGTGTGGTGACAACATATTTGGTTTTTGACTCACTGTTTTAAGGAAATTAGCTCTTCTCCGCTTGTGTGCTTTTAAGTATCTCTGGGTTAGTTAGATGTTGTTATTTTTTGTCGTAACAGTTGTGTTTCCTCAACTACAAGTTTTGTCAAGTTCATAGGCCTTCTGTTCCATTTGCTTTTCTTTCTTCTTCTTCTTTTTAAAAGCAACTAATCCACCACACCCTCGTTGCGTAAAATAGCAACCGGGGCTCCTTAGATGTGATGTGTTAAATGACGGACTGCAGATCGCTGAACAAATTCTTGACAACTGTTCTCACTAATTTCAAGAACAGCTGTTAATGGTTCTTAGAATTTCTTATCATTTCTTTTTCTTCTCTTTCCGTTTCGTTCTGATTAATGGTGCTAGGGAAGCAGTAGTAATGTCCCTAACGTACAGGGTGTTTCAAACTGATTAATCGCAATTTTGAATTTATTTGTGGCCTTAGGAATCTCAGGCAAGAATAGGGTGGTGAAAGAACTTTCGTAAACTTTATTTCGTTTGGGCCATTTTTAGTAACTTTGACTTCGGCCCCTCACGATTATATGAGTGCCAAAGCAGAATAGGGTCACGGGTCAAGTTTTGAACTGGGTTACCAGGTCTATTCTTGGTTTTCGGCCCCACCTGGTGACCCAGAATGAAGATCAAACATTTCCTTATGTTTGAGCAATGTTTCTTTCAAAGTTGATCGAGATGTTGCCCCCAGAACACAAACAATACGACGCCGAAAGATTCATTATAGTTCTCACACCAGGTCAAAGTATCATCTATGTTCGGGTCAGGCCGAGTCACAAAAAGTTTCAGCTCTGATAAGTGCAACGTTTGCTTAAATTTATAAAACATTCATGCCCCGGACGGGATTCGAACCCGAAACTTTGGAGACGAAACAGTATAGAACGTGAGAGGGGATGTTGGAAGGTAGTCGGCTAGCGTTTAGTTTGGAGGTACCACTCCGATATGTGTCCAGTGTGACTAAGGGAGTTATCAATCGGATTCATGTCTACATAAGTGACGTTTCCAAAGAGAGAATGATTATTAACATTAAGTTAAACAAAGACTCTTCTAATTTATGTTACTCGTCAGTAAGTAGGCTACTTTAATGACGCAAACAACATGAAGGTGATAATAGAATTCTTGCCATATTCTCTTCAGCTTGTATGTTCTCCCTGACTGCAGAACTGTAACGATGCGAGTTTTTGGTTCATGTTGTTGAATCGAATTTTATTTATGGCCTTTAGTCAACTTTAGCTTAGGCAGGATGGGTGATGATGGAAGAACTGCTGAAATGAAGAAAGTTGGAGGAAACATCAACTTCACTTTTCGTCACATTTGGCCAGTTCGTACAGCCATACTTCAACTCTTTTATTGAACTTAGATCTATTCCTTCCTAATGATCATTTGCTTTATAGAGTTTGCCGACTTACCACATCAAACCGGAAAGAAATAGTGTCGAATAAAAGGTTGTTTTACTCTAAGTTATATAGTGAGATCAGGTAACTACCTTTCGTGATAATAGGAAACATCACACTCAACTTGCCCTACATGCGTTAGTTACATGCGTGTGAGTAAGCCCCTGAGTTTTAGGTTATTATAAACATCATTTTAGGCTTTATAAAGAGTTTATTTAGTCTATTTAACTATCACGAAGGACAAAAAAAAAACATTTCAAATCCATCCATCATCATAAGGACGACTCCAGATTACTCTCCTTTTAGTTACAATTAAGGTAATTATGGAGATGCCCTAGTCCTTTGATCCTCATATAATTTACATTCTGTATATTATCTCTTTCAAACAAAAGTTGTTTAGCTCTATGAAATGCAGCATTCAAAGATTTAGAGTTCTAGGTTGACAAGAGAGTAAAAAACGCATTAAAGTACTCGGTCAGAATGTTCGTACGAGAAATATGCTAATTCTGGATTTGAAACTTCGGTAAAAAGGAGGTGTAAATGCATGGAAGACGGCGATAATATCATTCAAGGATATTGTTTCATTCATGAGGTACTAAATTATGTCGCTATAAAGTTTTATTTCAATATCTTGACAAATAATCTGATTATATCACTGGAAGCATCAGTTTACTATCTCCCTTCTCATAATTTGCTTATTTATGATTCAATCTTCAGAAACTACATTTGTCTTTATAATTTCTTTTACTATTGTAATCCCATTACTAATCTTGTTCCTTAACATAATTTTATGACTCACTAGCTGAGTTACCCACTTGTTGGTTGTGACGGTACTCACATTTTAATTATATAAATAGATTCTGTTTCATATTTTCCCCACTATGTCGCCCCTGAAGTTTTGAATTGTTTAAAATCATTTCCAAAATTATTAACACAACAATCAGATAAAAAGTGGATAAAACTAGATAAATATAACAATTTTCCTTTCTGAGCACTTCTATAAGCATTAAATGGCGTATTTGTATTCATTGCATATATACGTATCTGAGCACAAGTTGGAGTATTATGTATTATATAGAAAGCACAAAATGGCGTGTTCAGAATTCTAAATGTAAAGTATATGTTAAAAATAAGAGCTTGGTGTAGATCTGTAACTTCGGAGTTATGACGTCACGAAATGGAAACTTCCGAAGCAAGGTGTATCACGTGACATATCCAAGTGTATATAAATCGGCCTCATAGAGTTCTGACTCAGATCTTCCTGAGCTACGACCCAGACCACAACAAGCTCTCTTGCTTGGTGTTTGCTTCTTGGATATTGTCCCTAATTCTCTTGCACTCTTTATTGATCCTACCTTTGTGGTTCTGCTTTATCTGCTATTGCTTTACATCTTATCCTACAACCTTTTATCCAAAAACCTATTACCGGTGTCGGCTCGTCTTCAATAGGCAGGTAGATACTCTTTCAACCCATCCTAATCCTGGTGTCGGCTTGTCTTCAATAGACAGGTAGACACTATTCGAAAACCAAACCTCGGCCCTGGCTCGTATTTAATAACCAGGTAGGGGCTACTCAACCTGACCGCAGCATCGGCTCGTTTTCAATACGCAGGTAAATGTTGTATGCTTGGCTTCGGTTGGAGTCCTCAACCTAATTCAGCCCTGGCTCGTCGTCAATAGCCAGGTAGGAGCCACTCAACCAAAACCTCATCTATTCTCACTTATATTTTTCTCTTCCACTAATAAATAATTGCCTTTCAACTCCGCGTTGGTTATCCCACACCCAGAAGCCGTGGCACATAGAAGGTATATTGCAGATGTATATATTTATTCTGGGGTTATCAGGTGTATCTAGTGGATAGATTTTGATAGAGTTGTCTCGGGACGTTACATGGTGCAGGGTCAATAAAATGTATCGGTAACACTTACAGTTGTATTAATACTACTACTATTATTATTACCACCGCCACCACTATTACTACTACTACAACGACGTCAACAACTACAAATATTACTACAACAAATTACTACTACTACTACTACTAGTACCTCACAGAACTACTATTACTGCTACTACTTATAGTAGTAGTATTTACGCATATCTTACATATTGCACTTTCTTTAAATACTACCCAATTATTTATTAATAATACCAAATTTAATCTGCTTTGACATATTAAATCTAAATATTTCTTTTTTGCAAAAATCACAAATTGAATTTAAAAATATATATATATATAATTCACATTGTTTTTGAAATGAAAAATGTAACAATTCATTTATTTCTTTGTTATAAATAATGAAATGTATGTTGTTATGTTTTCATTCCCTATGGAGGCTGGTGGCAACCTTTTAATGACGTAGTTAATCCTTCTGGGTCTATTGGAACATGTATGCCAAATTTTGAATTCGAGTTTTATTTCACCAGAGGTGACGACCCCTCTACGAACGAGCCACAGCAACCCATGTCAGTTTTGAATTCGAATTTCATTTAAGACCTTCAGGCAACCTTTGGCTTAAGTGAGTGGATTGGTGGGATGTGGAAAGTGGGAGGAAACGGAAGAACCCCGAGAAAACCCATCACAAAGCCCTGATTACACGAGCTTGGATATGAACTAGATACTTAAGCCACCGTGGCCTAGAATATGTGTCAAGTATGTTTAGATAACTTGCAATAGTAAAGTAACTTTAGTCATAGACTGTTAGTAATGAACGGTCTAGAACATAAAATCACGGAGCCTAATGAAAATTATCAGCATATCGAAACTTCTAATTTGTCAAAAGAATTACTAATAAAGAATATTAAAAAATATATATTAAGAGATTTATTTAGAATATATCAGAACAATATAAGACAGAGTAGATCCGAAATAAAACAAGAAGTCATTGTTCCCTGCAGTCGAAATTCTTCGTTGAGATAAGACTCTATGAACCGAGCGATTGGGACTGCTGGATACTGCAATAAAGGGACCGAATTTTATGCACAAAGGTTTCATCCAGATAGCCTTTACACAAAATTCAAGACTTCAAAGTACGTAACGCTATACGGCCTGAGCTTTTAGTCCTGTCTTGAACCAACTTCATTTAAACAACTATCATGAATAAAATAGTACTCACACAATTCATTCAGATTTTCTGTTCATACTAAGACTTATTTCTCTTTCTAAAGCTGCAACCATTACCTTATTTTATTTTTTTTAGGAAATGAACAATGAAAAAGTTAGACAGTGGGTGAAAAAGTTTGTACAGTTTGATTATGCATATTTTGTAAATAGTTTTTCTAATATATCAACAATTTTAGGCTTTACTTTTGTGCTTTTCAGAAAATATACAAACGTTGCATTGGAATCGGCTAAAAGAGTCAAATGAAATTTACAAAAGTACTTTGTTCATTTTTTACAGATGATTTTTGTTTGCTGTACAATACTAAACAGCTGCAGAGTGATATTGGGTTAATACATAGATTAATGTATTTTCGGAGCTTTAATAATTATCTTGCAAAGGACAATCGCACCCTAAGTCTGTGTACAAGATACGATAGTTTCGAAACTTCTGTTGGTTGTATCAAAAATGTTTGTTCCCTATTTGATGATTTAAAGTAATAGTGTGCAGTGTTTTAAACAATGAAGTATTCAGTTAACAGAATGAATGATTCAACATCTCCTTTACGTGTTTATCAATGTTTAAAGTTCCCGAGGATTACAGGAACTTTTGTGTTGTTAAGAGGGAAGGAAATGTTACTGAAACTACAGTACAATTATGATTTTCATATTTTAAATACGAGGGCAAGTCAAGAAAGACTTGGACTGATTTTTTTTTCTAGGCAATTTATTATTACTCAGCAACAGGCACATGATCCTTTTCAAAGTAGTCCCCGCCCACTTGAATGCACTTTTTCATTCGAGTCTTCCAGTCCTCAAACACGTGTCGCAGGCCATTCTTTGAGAGGTCCTTCAAAACCGCCTCCGATGCCTTCAGAATCTAGGAATTATCGGAGAAGCGGCGTCCACGCAGTCTGGATTTTAGGGCAGGGAATAGAAAAAAGTCGCACGGTGCGAGATCTGGGCTATACGGTGGGTGTGGCACACAGTTGATATTGTGCTGATGTAGGTATTCGAGGACAGCATGTGCCACGTGTGGTCTCGCGTTGTCATGGTGGAGTCTCCAGCCGCCATTGCGAAGGTTTGGTCGTTTCTTCGCAATGTGCTGCCGTAAGGTCTGAATGACTGACACGTAATATGGTGCAGTTACAGTAGTGCCGGAGGGAACAGCATGCTGATACACCATACCAAGATGATCAAAGAACGTGATCACCATCACCTTGCCTGCCGACTTCACAACCTTTGCCTTTTTTGGTGTGGGCGAACCTGGTGTCTTCCACTGCGTACTGGCTTGCTTGCCCTCAGGATCGAAATGATGAAGCCATGACTCATCGCCGGTGACAATTGACTCCACATAGGCGTCTCCACCATCCTCAAACCTTTGCAACAGCTCCCTGCAAGTCTCCACTCGAACGGCCTTCTGCTCTGGTGTCAGGAGTCGCGGAATCCATCGCGCACACACTCGGCTCATGTGGAGGTGGTCATGCAAAATTTTGAAGGCACTGCCATGAGATATGCGTAGTGCGGCTGCCAGATCGTCGATACTGATGCGGCGATCTTCTCTAACAATGACTGCTGCCGTGTTAATGTTCACCTCAGTAACAGCTGACGCTGATACACCTGGTCCACCAGCTTTCGTGATTGTCATTCGGCCATCTTTAAACTCTTTGAACCACCAGAACACGGTACTTCGTGGCAGAGCGTCATCTTTGTAGGCTGCTGTCAACATTCCTAGAGTTTCTGTTGCACTTTTCCCCAGGCGATAGCAGAACCGTATAGCTGCAAATTGTTCTTCTCGTAATGACTCCATTTCTTCTACAGGCGACTTCTAGAGGCGGCGCAGTACATCACCTGCAATAAAAAGTCGTGGTTACCAAACATGCAATGATTCCTTAACAACATTTTATATATATGCACAGCAAGACCCACCCTACTTGTATGCCAAACTATCAAGCTCCAGCGTTAACAGAACTGCCGGGAAAAAAATCAGTCCAAGTCTTTCTTGACTTGCCCTCGTACTTAAATTTCAAACTTGGTTGCGCTGAGCACTTCACCCAGTCTTCCGACAATGGTAAAAAGCCTCTGAATTTATCTTTACAACACGAGAACAAAACAGGAAGGCTTTCCACTCAATAAAAGTACTGGACGATTCATCAATATCCACTCTACTTTACATACCAATCCCCATAACTTTGTACTTGTTTCTAATCTTCATTAAGCGAACTCAACGAAGCTTCTTTCTTAAATCTTGTATGATTCTAGAACTGGATCGTGCGGATAAACACATAAATTTCAAGGAAGGGGTCAAAACACTTCCCAAAACGACGAGTGCTAGACATCAACACTGGTAAAGATAATGTATTTTGATATTAATGAGTGAAAAGTATGTGAGTCGACCGGGGATCGAACCCGGGACCTTTGGGTTACCGTCCCAATGTGCTACCAACTGCTCCACCCAGTCGACCCGCTACCCAATCACACACATCTTCTACTCTTGATGTCGATGTTCTCTCTCGAAACCACCTAGAGAGTACACACACTCTTCACTCTTCAAACTCTACGTTCCTGGAGAGTACACCAACTCTTCACTCTACACAGTCGCATAATTTTCACTCTTTAATATCAATTGCATCTGTACCTACAGAGGCTTGATGTACAGAAAAAATCGGAAGTTGCCTCCATTTCAAC
>JAGDQP010000027.1:0-127974 GCA_022664845.1 Lepisma saccharinum
TTTTCCAGCAGGTGGCAGCACAGTACGGTGGATGTTTCAAAGCCTTCTCTTCTCATTCATTTCTCCTTTTTTTATTTTTTCAATAATTTTAATAAGTGTTTTAATGTATTATGTATTACAGAATGTATAGTTAGATTGTAAGTCCATGTTAGTAGAGTGTGTACGTGTGACATCACGTCATTTATGTATAAATAGAGTTTTTTAAATCATGTTTACATTACACCACTACGAGTGGCAACACTGTTCCGAGAACAGGTGTTTTGGTGGACACAGCAAGCTAGGCTCTTAGAAAGCGAGTCTTTACATAGGGATAGAGACATTGACTTGTAGTAGGTGAAAGCGAGACGAACAGAGTCAGTTTTTATTTGGTTCGTTGACGGTCCACAGCTATTTCGAGATATGAGTGTTCTGATCTCATAGTCAAGTGCTTATACATCCGTTATCAGTCCAAGCATTGGGCCTGGACTCAACACTAACATTTTGCGTTATCGTCTAACCTTTGGTAGTGATATTACGTTCAAACTTCATTCACTATTATTTTGTGTGGTATAAACAATCCAGTGAAACATTATTTGATAATGCCACTGTTCGTAATTTATTTAGGTGTGTGAACATTTACAGTGTTTCTGATGACCACCTAATTGTGAAACTTATTTTTACGATGCTACACAGTAACGGCAATGTCAAACACTCATATCCTCACCTTGGTGCCAGTGTACACATTTGCAATTCTACAAACAATATATATGCAGCAAAGTGTGTAAACCATGTCAAGTGAATTGTTCACTTAAGCATTACAAGTGAACTGGCCTAGTCCCTTCAGCGGAGACCTATCTCGGCATTCATGCCGTAAAGTCAAAGTTACCAGAGAGGTACGTTATGTACCTAGAATTAAACGAACTCTCAACTATCAGCTTTTAAACCCATATCAGTGCTAGTTTTTGTTGTACGAGTGAAGATATTTTTTTTTTATCCATCACTTTCACAATGACAGTCAGACGTCATCATACCAAAAGACTGTAGGTCCAGAACTTTTACCACAACGTGTGACTTATCCGTAATGGTGTCCTCTAGTTTGGAACATAATTGAACTTACCCAGTGATGAACACTTCAAGCATTACCAGGATTTTGTGGTTATGAATTTAAACCTGAACTATTCCATAAAAATGCAAATAGCTAGTGACGTCACTAATGAGTGTGTGTAAATAAGTTGTTTTTTTTATATATATATGAGCTCAAATGAAATAGTGTTGTTCTCAGAGGTGAAATATGACATGTATTAAGAAAAACATGTCAAAGTCTGTGAGGAGTGTCTTAGTGTTAGTGTAAATAGTGTGCTTTATCTTTCATCTCTACTCCCACCCTCCTTTGTGGAATAAATTCTTTATATCTATCTTGGGAACAACATATTTTTCTTCTCTGGAACTGCTGGTAACCTGTCCCATGCTGAGTGAGGTCTTCAGAGGGGTAAGTACTGTATATTCAGTGCTGAATATGTGTTGTTCTGTTTCCAGGCTTTTAGGTTGGTGCAAGCAGATGACAAACCTAGAATTGGTTCCGGTTTTCTTAAGATACTGCCCTGGAGAATGCAATGATTACCCATATGGTTTCTAACTCATTTAACCCTGAGATCATCATATCCTCTGTGTGATATGTGTTTTTCTTGTTTTTGTTTTTTTAATCTCACGCCTCTCCTGATAACTTGTATTTCTCTTCTTTGATTTAAATGTGGCGATCCCAAGTAGAAGTAAATTAACAGGAGAATATTGTGTTGCTGACCCCCCAACACTCCCCTTTTGCTAATTTAATACCTTAATCTGCGTGAGAACTTTGTAGTTGAGGTGTATAGAGTAATTAAAATTAGTAATTCAAAATTTGCATCCCAATCATTTGGCACCTCATTTTAATCCGGCTCCTAAACCACAGGGGGCACTTTACACCTTGTAAGCCGGGCGGATAATGATGGTCGGATCAGAACGAAGATTGGAGATAGTTCCTTTTGATGCAGTGGTGAGGTTGTGATGTGGTTGGAACGTCTCAGTGAAGCCAGGGTTTGCAGCTTATTTGGAGAGGAAGGAAATGTACAGTTCAACAGGGTGATTTGAAAGGAGAGGGGAAGGATCTATACTAGGAGGAAGAAGGAATTTGTGAAGGCTGGGATGAGTTTCGGTGTCAGAGGTTTTGGTCTTAGAGGTGTCGGAATGAGTGGACCAGTAGTAGTGTTACCTGAAGTTACGGACAAAGCTGAGGAAATCATTATGTAGGTTGCCTTGTTAAATATGGCGGGAAGGAGAAAAAGAGAGGCCATACGCAAGGACTTTGTGTTCGGTAGCTGAAAGTGTGCGAGAAAAAGGTTAAGAACTGGCTGCGGGCATTTAGAATTCTTTGGTTGGCTTAAAGTGATGGGTTCACTTATATGGTTACTTTTGAATCTCTGAGAAGGAGAGGTTAGGTTGCTCTGGCAATTATCGAGAGAAATCGGATCAGGACGACTAATTAATGGGGGAGTTAGTTCGAGTAGAGGGGCAGGAGTGGAGGATGAAGGAAGAGGCAAAGGAAGAGAGGAGCCTTGAGAGAGGGCAGAAAGACAAATTCGAGAAAGTTTGGAAAAGCGTTTATATCTCAGGTTGAGCAAGAGACGGGAAGCATCAGTTAGAATTTTGTATATATTAGAAATGGTGAGAGATGGCAAGGAAAGCAGGATTTTGGCGAGAGATTGAAGTTCTATGGAGATTTCTAAGGCTTGTTGAAAGTGTAACGAGAGTATTAGGGTTTTCAGATTAACAGAGGTGTATCTGTAGAAGGAAAAAAGCTTGTGCTGAACGTATGGCAAGAAACCGAAGACGGCTGTGCTGATAGAGATAGAGAGAGCTCAAACCTGCCTCATTCTTATTACGTCTCAACTATCTACATCAGCACAACAGATGGCAACTTCACTCTACATCCCAAAGGAACCTGTCAAACCTCAAACGTCATATATATATATCCTAACTGTACACTCTGCTCGGCATTCTATGTCAGGAAAACAGGCAATCCCTTGAATCTCCGTGTAATAATCTCCGCCATATTTCCGACACCAACAACACGATTCACCAAAGTCTACACACAATTCTACGATATTGACTTCGATGACGGTTTCCGTGTAGCTATAATCCATACCCTACCCCCACCACAAACACATTCACAAGGAGTTTTCATTCAGGGCTTGAGAGCAAAATAAAACTTGGTCTAAACCTACTGTAACTTTAGTTTCTTTCCCCTCCACGTCTACACCCACACTTGCCCTCCACCCCTGCCCATTCACCTCCAAAATATTTCTTTTCTTTGTCTTTTTTTTTTGTATTTCCTATTTTTACTCCCACTTTTTGTGATTGACTCGGAACCTAGTCCATTTTCATTGCGTTTCTTATACAATATCCCACTTTCTCGGACTGCGTTTTCTAAACTAAATCCCACTTTTTTTCTGGCTGCATTTACTAAATTATATCCCACTTTTTCTGGCTGCATTTTCTGAACTGTTTTCCACATTCTCGACTGTTGTTTCTATACATAATTCCACTTTCCTGACTGTGTTTCCTTCAGTGGCTTCCAGTTTTTATTACTATTATTTACTGTAGCCAGCCCAATTTTCAATACAAAACACCATATCCAAAACCCGTTTTCCATCAGTACTTGCACAAAAACAGAACGTCGTCAATTGTTTTTGATATGGACGTCCGCCATTTTGTTTTTCTATCTCTTTAAATTGTTCCTGTGTGTTCAGTTAACTTTTTTCTTGTCTACAACTAAGGATGGCAGAAGCCGAAAATTTTGAATGACTTTATAGTGTTAAGTGTGGAATTTTGCTCGTGATCTTCGTCAAGAAACTAAGTACAATTCCTGTCCTCTCTATTCAAATTTCACCTATTATATCTATATCTATCTATCTATCTATCTATCTATCTATATATCTATCTATCTATATATATATATATATATATATATATATATATACAAACACATTTATTCGAAACGATTTTTGAAAAAAAAAAAGTAATTTTTCGTGAGTTTCAAAAGTTCCTGTACATCGTATATAAGTGAACGATGGAACTGGCAACTTATTCTGAAATATGTTCTCCATCATAGATCAGATCTACTTTAGTCTCCAACTCGTATTTACTCTGATTACTGATCCTTATAATGTACAATTACAACACTAGATCTCAAATGACAGAAAATATTAGAGTTCTTGAATTGACAACATGAAAATGAGCACACACACAAATAGGAAATAAATTTTGATAAACTAACGAAATAAAACAAGCTAGCAAGCTTCCAAAAGCAGTTTCGAAGTATCGTCATCCACGCAAGCTCAGTTGTAGCTCATAAGCTCGCATCCATTGTTGGTTCAGATGCCATTGCCTGAATGGCTCGCTGAACAGCATTCCATACATACTACACAGCAGTGTTCAATCGTCGGGGGAATGCCGGGGATTTTTCCTGATGCTTGAGAATTTCATCCCTGGTTGTTGATTCCGAATAATATTCCAACCAGGGATACAAATCTTGTGGTTCTACCCAAACATGTAGTAGATTGAAACTTACCAGTAACCACTAGTTTTAGGATCCCCCATTCGAAATTTAGAACAAATGGAACACTCCTGCACAGAGTTTGTGTCCGAGGACCTGGGCGGTCAGATTGACCTGAATTGTTGATGTGGTAGAGTCTTCTGAAGGAACAATCAATCAACAAAAGAGAACATAGATGCTTTAAACAGGTGCATATTTCTACAAAGACAGTGATATCGAGGTAGGATTAACGATCAATCTATATCAACTATTGTGTCCCAACAGAACACATTCCTGACCATCACTAAGCCACAATTAGCCTGCAGAGTTTCGTCTAAACTAAGGTAATCATTCGGACCTGATTTTCGGGAACAGTCCCTGTAATAATAATCAGTGACAATGTTGCAGCATTCAGTTTAAACTCATACAGTGGTGTTACAATCAGACAAACTTGTGTCGGTCGCCGATTTTCAAAGTCCATGGACCTCAACGGGCGACATACTGTTCTAATGGACACATCTGATACCTCAGCGGTTGAACTTCGACGTCAATTAAGTCATTGTAGCCCGTCGGTTAGCCGCTACAATGCGACACAGACTTCGATGGCCACGTTCATCAATCAGGAGAAGCCGGCCACTGTGTTGACTACGATAACTAGTGCCACCAACTATAGTATACTAACTTCAAAGTCGTGATATTTAGAGCGAGAAACGTTCGAACTGCATTTCACCTCTTCTATAGTGTCCCATGCGCCTGGTACTCTCGATCATTTTACGTTCGAAGACCGATATCTCCCGTTTTGTATCAATGTCGACTATGAAATAGCGCTACCTGATTGTTAGCAGGCCGTTCTACGTGTGCAGATATCTGGTGCTGTTTGTACCTATTACCATGCACTTGCCGACGAGAACACAGTCCATGGGAGCCAAGAAATATGGCCACTGAGTGCATATTTTGCTCGAGGCATTCGATCAATTGCAGATATAACGCTAAAATAAGTTTAATCCGTTTTGTTCACTTAGACTGGGAGAATCATAAGGAAACAAGGAACTTAAAGGTAAAGTTAAATATACTAAATAAAAATAAGATTTGCACAAAAGGAGAATATACAAAGCTTGTATATTATGTGACCGCGTCCTCTATGATCATTACTACTAAGATAGCCAGGCTTATATATAAGACGACCTTTACATATAAAGTACTTTCTCCTTCATGTGGTTAATCTGGTTCCATCTTTCCATGAGGATATTCAAGCGAAACGTCGGTAAGGTTTTTTTTTTTTTTTTTTTTTTTTTAGTGTTACATCCTGAAACTGGTGTAAGTATTCAAAATTCATATTATGATTCCTGCTAGTGTAACATTACCATTTACCAATTATAGTAATACAGAAGGTCAATGCGCGTACATGTGTCCAAATTTGAACTAGCAACTACCTTATGACAATACACGGGACCATCATCGTTTGGACTCAATGTGATCACCATGTGTCTTGGCCATAGCCCTGCACCGTAACTTACATTGTAGAAGGCTACGACTAAGTACAGGAAGTGGAATCCTCTGACATTCCTCCTTACAGGCTTTCCACAGGCCCCGGAGAGTGGTGATACGACGAGATGAAAATGCCGTTTTCAGTAGGTCAAATCTGCAGAAATTTATAGGTCTGGTATCTGGTGACTTCACCGGTATATCATGAAATTCAACAGCCTGAATATCGGTATCTTGCGTCATCTGTTGCAGAAAGTTACGGGCAGAAAGTGAGACGTATGGGATGAAGCCTTATTCATATGAACAGAGACTTGATTGATGGAATTTCCATACCAATGAGGCAGGTCGTCTTAGTGTTGGGTACTATCGAATAAAGACTATCGAATTATTCGATAGTTCTTAACTATCGGACCTATTCGATACTTGTTTTATATTATCGAATGAAATATTTCATTCACCGCCAACCCATACTGCAAGGCTTCACAGCAGCGGTGAATGGGCAAATGTCTTTGGTTTGCACGATAGAGAGAAAGATGAAGTGAAGATTTGAAGCCTACTTTAGGGCCACAGAACAGCGCAGAACAAATATGAACCTTATGTGCAATTCAGGGGCATAACGAAACAGAACTATCGGAGACGACTATCGGAAAAGTCAATTTTTATTCTCTCGCGAGCGCCTTGCCTAGTGAAGATTTGATTCCTACTTCGGAGCCACATAGCAAGTCCAAAAACAGCGAACAAATATGAACCTTATGTACACTTCAGGGGCATAACAAAACAAAATTATTGGAGACGACTATCGGAAAAGCCTTTTTTTATTCTCTGCCTAGTAAAAGCATTGGCAACTATCCATCGAATAAGCGAATGAATGAATGTTTTTTGTATTTTGAAGCTGTACGAGGACTATCGGAGAGAACTATCGAATGTTTTCGGGTGGCTAAACCTCTGCTGCCCTCTCCCCTTCAAAACGAAGAGCGAAATACGAGAAGGGACGGGGAAGAAAAAAGCAGGTTGTCTTTCAAACATTTACAGTACTCTTCTTCCCCTCTGAGTGTTTCTTCGCTCTGTCATTGCCGGAGGGCATTTTTACCCGTAAATTCGAATGCTGTTTTGTGTTTCCTTCTTTTTTCTCTCCTCCAGTCCCCATAAACCAAATCCATTGGCTCAGGAAGCGACACTAATAAAACCAAGGCCCATAAAGGAAACTATCGAATAAAAACTATCGATAGTTTTTCAGCGCTATCGGCTGTTTATTCGATAGTAAAAATTCGTTCGATAGTGCCCATCACTGGGTCGTCTGTATAAATTGGAATCAGGATATGTTGCTGAAAGAATGCAGAGTTGATTTTACAGTTTTTAGGGATCTGATGAAAAGTTAACTTGCCTTGATAGCTGTATCCCGCGACAACCATGAATCTCTTCGAGAAAGTTGCTTTGCAATGACGGATGAACTCGGGACGGGATTTTGTATGGCGTAAAGTCAGCACATTTACTGTACATTTTATCATTAAAAGAGACTGTCATTGGCCGGTTAGATGCCAGTGATTACGTTTATCATCTGTGCTCATACGGAAAGTCATCTTATTCGCGCATATTTCTATCCACATTTACTGCAGAGAATGTCTGGGAATCCTCTACTTCCTTTGGGCCATTTCGTGCGCATCCATTACATAATTTTCGAATATGTGGCTTGGATAGAGCAGGTCTCAAGTCTTTGAGGGTGCCATGCCGCCTCACTTCTACTCTTCATGATATTGGAACTATCAAGCTTTAGAGTTCCTTTTCCCACACTTTCGAAACCCTATAGCACCGAAACGAAGCATTTAAGCATCCTCGATGGTCTATACTTTTTCGTGAGGTAGGTATGTCGGTGTTGCAACATACCTATATATATATATTATTATTATTATTATTGTTATTAGGGTGGTCCTTATTTTTAAAATTTTGAAAACTTAACGGGGCACATTTTCAATTTGTTCCATTAGCCATAAACATAATTTTGGTAAAATTTAGTTAATTTTGAGTAAAGATTTAGTTAATTTTGAGTAACATGTAGAGGTCGCTACCTCTATCTGCAAAATCGCAGTATATCACAATGTTTAACATAGAAGCTATTATTGTAAGTAGGTGAATATACAAGATTGCACAACATACGATAGAAGGTGCCTCATCATTATATATCGTCACTTATGCAATTAATGGGAACGATAAATCTTAACTTAAAGATCAAGTATATTGTTGTTTCTAAGGAGACTGCGTGTCTCTTTTCAAAAGATTCAATTCTGTGTCATTTTCCAACATATAATATTGATTTTTGCATAACGATTTCCACGATTCCCGATGCAAAGTTATTGCACCTTGGATAGGTGGCTGACATATATGGGATGCTACCTACTTGAAATATCATAACGCTTAATTATTGCTTTAGCCTTATCTACAATAACTACCTTTTGTAATGTAAACTAAGGTAAAAGCGGGACTAGTTCTAGGTTCACTTTTATGAAAAAGATGGCTGCTGTTAGGCCTGGGACTTGTAAAACGATGAATTTATGTACAAAAATCAAGTGAAATACTCGGAAATAAAAACTTTGAAGGGAAAGGAATGTCATATAAGTTAACTTGCGAAAGTGAAACTGTTAGGAAAGATATATCTGCCGTAGCTGCCATCGGGATTTGGAACAAAGCATGGGTCTCTATAGCCAATCGCGGCGTCCGGCCAGCTTTCCTAGCGTTCTGGGTTCGAATCCCGACTAGGGCATCGATGTTCGTGGATTTTAGAAACTTAAAAACTCATGGAGCCGAAGTCATTAGTTATTAAAGCGGCTTAAAATACAAAGTTTACGGGTCTCTTTACTTGTTCTCGGGAACACGTAATTACAACTGCTGAAAATATCTGCGATTGCTGACAGAAGCTGAAAAAAATGGAAAAGCAAGAGATAGTTGATCAGAATAGAATCTATGGAAAAATGTTTAGATTAGTTTGTACTAACTCGTTTTCCGTATTGAATTTAATTTTACGGGCATTAGGCACCTAAGGCTCATGCCGGGATAGCGGAGGGAAAAGGATGCTCGAAGCTGTCGGCGAGGCCTTGGGTTTAAGGTATCATTCTGGAATCCCTAGCCCCCCACCTTGGCTACGGCCTGCATATAGTATTGGTGGCAACTTTCCAAACTTGATCTATTCTTCGGCAAGTCTTGGTATTTGCGAAGTTGTCATCGCAAATTTATTTACGCAAACAATTCCGAGAACAAAGAGAAAGTTTACTGGAAACTTTCCTGCCGTCTAGGAGTAGTTCCCAAGTTTCATTTTAAACTTATTAAGGCATATTCTTGGTTTTAATTGACGTTTTAGACGATATGTAACTTTAGATATTTTACTTACCAATAACGGTGATCCGGGGAAACCCTTCGAAGCAGATCCTTCCTAGCTTTCAATAGTCAACTCACGCCTCCGAAGAAAAATAAAATTTAAGGTGCCGCGTGATCTCTATGTGTGATCTTTATATGTTGGTTTGAATGACGTTAAGTAATTATGAGTAAACAAATAGCTCGCGTAACGAAGACGATAAGCATGTTTTAGTTAGGGCAAACATTTTTTTCGTAGAATTTATAAAAAACTGAAAGAAGAGCTTAAAAACAATAAAATTAAACACGTTCTAATCGTTCCAAAACTATAGAAAAACATTTAGATACGTTCAAGAGTTACGTTATTCCGACAGATAATCGTTCATGAGTTTGTGAGATATCATGTGAATGCATTTATAAATACATTGGTGTTACAAAAAGAAATGTAAAAGTAGACCTCAAAGAGCATGTAAGGAACTTGAAGAAGGATAATACCACGTTTTGCTTCTCCAACGCTTAAAATATGCTACTCATATAGTTATGGAAGGCAAAATGTTTGCTTAGATCTGCTAACCTCATGAAAAGAACAGTTTGTGAGAGTTTTTGTATGTTTTGATCTAAACCCAGGTTAAATTTAGATCAGAGAATGTTTGACGGTAATTGGCTCCCTTTTTGAAAACATTTAGGTGCTGAGAAAAGTAGAAACACTGAAATTAAAGTGAGTACTTTCCAACGCAAAATACTTGGCAACACTAAACTCTAGATGAAGATATATAAATGGGCATGCAAGACAGAAAACGATATTAGTAAGTTGACCAGATTCTACAAACAGGATACTTTTCTAAAATTTAATTGCCATGTATTTCTGCACATTTCAGTGACATTTCTACGATAACGTCTTTCAAACAATCTTCCAATCTTACTACACTGATCATATTTCATCTTGATTTTCTTATTTTCTTGACAATCGTGACGTGAGTTGATCTTTGAAAGATGGAAAAGAGAACTCTTTGTTTTGTAAAATTTACATGGATCGTCGTTATTGGTAAGTGAAACATGCTTCAGTCCTCACTTCTCATGGTTTATTTAAACTTGATATGTAATATTCAATTTTCTCGTCCTCATTCTTTATTATTTTTCACAAATGATGATTAGCCTCGTTGTTGTTTACATATCGTTAAAATCTTCACTTGCTCACTCCATGATTAATCAAATGATCTCAAAAATACTTTCGAGCTGAAATACTTCACATAATAAAGCGATATTATAAATATAATAATACCTACATTATTAATTATAAATCAACTTAGTATCAAATGTAGTATAAAAGCATTTAATGAGTCTGGAATATTTCTTATATTTATTATTCATCGTTATTGAAATAAATCAAGTTTACCTGGCTTGTAGAGAGAGCAAAATGGTTAGCTATCTTGTACGAATCGTCTTGGAAAATCTCAAGTGATGTGTAACCGAGAGCTGCTGCCATTTCACGTAATCCTAATAAATGAATGTCAATTCCTTCTCCTAAGATGTTCTGCACCATGATCTCTGTCTGCTTTTTGACTGCTGCGTCGAAGAGTTCCAACTGCTTCTGTTCCTGGATAATGCAGGCAGTTAATTAGTGAAAGGTGCGTAAATCAATTGTGATTACGTTGGTTATTAAAAATGTTCATGGAGTTTCAGTAATTGAAGTTTTATATGTGTATCGCCAAACGAAAATGACAATAACTTATATCAGGTCATTTAACAAGAGATGTAATTTGTTTCATTGCACTTGATTTTGCAATTGTGTGGTGTCACTACAAATATATGAAATAACTGAACACTTTTAATACAAGTAATAAATGTAAATTTTTAAATAATTCATTCTGCTTTTCGTGTTTCAAGTAAACAAAAAAAATACTGGAGCTAGGTAACGCAATACGATTTAGTTTTAACTCTTTAAGGTACTGCTTACCTGTTACCCGCACACAAATTAACAAGCTTTCAAAATGTAACCTCTTATTTTAAAAGTCAGCATTTTTCTACTATTCAACAATACTATTCCAGAAGAACTGAAATATTCTTTCTGTATTTGTGTGTGTGTGTGAGTGTGTGTGTGTGAGAGAGAGAGAAAGAGATAGGTAGGGACGAGAAAGAGAGAAATTGAGATTGCAAAATAAATTTTATACATACAGAAGGGCCACTTTATCCAGGATTATAAGTACAAAAATAAACATCAATGTAAATTTTCTAATTTCTCTCCTCTGATAAATTAACAAGTACGTAACTACATTAAACAAATACGTGTTTAGAATCAACAAATCAGTGCTTCGGTATTATAGAGAGAAACACTGAAATAAAGGACAAAAGGTGGAACAATTTATGGATGTGTAGAATTCCATCCCAAATTAAGTTAAATGATTAAATAAAAGAACTAGCAATTATTCACAATGAACTCTTTCATTTACACAGAATGGTAATGGCGAAGAATTGACTCTGTTTAAATTCACTTACATCATAAAAGCTAAAGGTGACTCTTTTCCCCATTTGAAGCTCGTCGTCGCTGAGCGGTTCATCTTCGTTCTGACACATTGCTTTAACCCATTCCAGAGCTTCCCATGAGGCTGATCTTATACAATCAACTCTACCGAGGAGAAACCGACGAGTGGAAGCACTCTCGTATGTAGCAGTCAATCTTCTGTGCAATCTAAATCAGACAAGCAATAAAAAGAAATCAGTTTTTTGTTAGATCATCACTACGAAGTTCAGAAATGTTTTGCATGGATATCTTTCATTCTGTGTATAACTGACGGAATCACAAAAAGAAGAAACATAATAGCAACGTCTTTGTAAATTGTGATCCTGTAGGATAAAGTATGTACAGACTAAGAGGAATGACAATTCGTCATATCTGAAATTTCTTCGTGAACAAATTCCAAAATTGTATGAATGGAATGAGACCAAGTTCTTCATCTCTCTTAATCATTATTGTATCCTTATTTATGAATAAATGCCAATGGGAGAGAAATTAATATTATGAAATGATTTAATGAAACCCAAATAGCATATTGAAGTTCACCCGAGTATTTACTGTTGTCTATTTTTCAATAATTGCTTCGTTTCAGAAATAGTACAATAGATTAAAATCATATTTTCTTAAGTATATTAATTTGTAGTAATGAACTCTATTATTACTTTTTAAAATAATTTTCAGCAATTACGGTCCTCAATACAAGGAAGAGACATTATTAGTTACTGATTCTTTTGTTCTATAAAACACAATCGCTTCAAGCATAACATGGGCTCAATGTGTCAATAAACCTTTTTTTTTTAATGTCAGATTTTTACTTTTACATTTTTAATTACAATTTTTATTATGGCCTTTTGGCTTCTTTTTGATTAAGGCCGGTTTTACTTTTACACAATAAAAGCTACTAAATATCATTGTATTAAAGAAAGCATATGGTAAACGCTTTTGCGAAACGTTGCTGCTTTTCCATTTTGTTTGTGAAGTTCTTGTACGCCTTTCTTGGTATTCTATAATGTAAGTACCTTTTTTCTTATATATGAAACTTTTTCGCAAAATGGAGTTAACACTGCAGTCAAAGACCTTGTACTGAAGGCCATCAAACCCAAAAATAATGTCTCACAAAACGACCTCCAAGTGGCTAGAAATGTTTGAAATGAAATGAATTTATACAGACTTTAAATGGAACTTCCAACTTTAAAACTGTTTTTGCTCAAAAGGAGCAAAAGTGAACATAGTAGTTTCTGGTTCTAAGGTGACGATATATATATTATCACCTTGTTGTGAACGTGTCTTAAGCGAACTTCTTTAGTATCTACTCTACTGATGACGTATGTATGCGAAAATTATAAGTGAGTTTACAGTGTTGCGTGTGTAATTGTGAACGTGATTTTCGTCAAGATATTACGTAAGTACTAATCCCTTCCTTTCTATTAAATTAGCGATTCCTTTCTCCGTTGCCCTCAGAGAATAACGCCTGAATTCCACCATCTCTGCTGCTGATACTTACAACCAACGCCTCCAGGAGGCTCTAGTCAACCGAGGCTACCCTTCTAACCTTATAACCAAACAGATCTGCCGTGCATCCTCACACACTCAATCCACTCAAAAATCCAACCCACCGTTGCCCAACCCACCGGCTCGAATCACCCAGTTCCATCATAAACTAACCAAGGTCAAACAAATCCTACACTCTAATTTCCACTCCCTCAAATCTGACCCAGACACAAGATCAATATTCTCCACCAAACCTAGATTAGTTTTTCAATATCTACATAATCTTAGAAACATCGTGGTTCATACGAATCTCTCCTTGCTACCAGCCCAAACCGGCGCCCTTACATGCAAGAGATCCAGATTTTCATCACTTCTCTCACAATCTCTATCAATACTACTAATGGTCGGTACACCATGTTAACCTGCAAATTCTGTGTTGCCTTTTATGTCGGAAAACAAGTTGTGCTCTCAACATTCTTATCTTTACTTTTGTACTGTCAACAAATAGGATGCCCCAGTTTCTTTACACACCGAGTCCCACAATACCAATTTCGATCTATCTTTCCTGGTTGCCATAATCCACATTTTACCCCCTGCGACCAGCACTTCAACACGCCGTTTGTGGGAGAATGCATTTATTCATGGTTTAAGAGCGAGAATATATCCTGGCCTTAACCTTCAATGACTCCTAACTTCCCTTTTCCTCTTCATTTTCAACACATTTCCATTCACGATCCCATCCTGTACTTACACGCTATACAGGTATTATTATTCCAAGCTCTGGAAACCTACGCGCTACAACAGTCTGTTATTCTCTAAGTTTGATACATCGCCACTGGGCTACATCTCGCCACTGTCTCTTCAATCTTGTACTTTGTGAACACGTGCACATCGCTCTCCTCTCTACACTTGAAAACGTAAAACTGTGTTCACGAAATATCGTAGTGACTTTTAGATATGTGAATATGTGTGTGATCTAAGACGAAACTATAAGCTGTAAGTATTTTCCTTCATTTTTCTCATAAATTTACGAAATAATTGTGTGCACATTTTTTTTTTTTTTTATTATTATTAGAAAGAGTGGTTACAACAACACCAATAACTTCATTCAAAGTCAGTTTCATTGTGAAATGCTCCCTCAAAGTCATGGGTCAAACAAGGGACACGTATGGACGATATTTTTTGTGGTGGTTTTGTCGTAGCAGATAAGTGCCGTAACGGTATTTGACTAACGCCAGTCATTGCTCAAGCTCCTCAGCTGCATAATAAACTACGCTAAAATCTGACCTCTAAAATATTACTGACTTCTCTGAAGCTAAAAAAAAAAAAATGTTTCTACCTGGGTATATGAACATAATGAACAATTCCAAGCCTTCCACAGTTCACAAATTCCCTGGAAATAGCGTTAATTCTACGAAGATAGTAAGTAAACAAATAAAGTCACAATTTCCTTTCTCATACTTAATGCAATTCTGATTTTAAACCTCATACCAATGTTTCAAACGTCGCATGGTTTCATAGCAGTCAATACCCCTCCCAAAAAAATTGCTTTCTGACGTTTGACCTGTTGTGGTATTTATGACCTTTCAGTTTTATTGAAAATAAACCCTTCATTCGGTCCTTTATTTGTGTATTCGTGGTCATCTTTGATAGAATTAATCTTGTACCATAATCTGTTGCAAGGAGCGTATAATCCCTAAAAGAGCGTATAATCACAGGGTCAAGTTTTGGATTCTCGAAAGTCACATGCCAATTTTAATTTGAAATCTTATAGAAACTCAAATTTATTGTTCAAAAGTCGAATGCTTTGACAGTCGTCATTGTCTGAAATACGACACTTAAGCTCCGTGACCTTTGACCTCGCGTGACATTTTTGACTTTTTAATTTTGCAGGAAAAAAACCTTCAGTCGGTCCTTTATTTGTGTGTTTGTGGCCGTCCTCTTCGATAGAATTAATCTTGTACCATTAGCTGTTGAAAAGGACACTAATCCCTAAAAGATCACAGATGACCTGCTGAGGGTCACGGGGTCACGTTTTGGATTCTCGTAAGTCACATATAATTTTTAATTTGAAATTCTATAGGAACTCAAATTTATTGTTTCAAAAGTCGAATTCTTTGATATTCGTCATTGTCTGAAATATAACACTTAAGCTCCGTGATCTTTGACCTCTTGTGACATTTATGACCTTTCAATTTTGCTGAAATGAAATCTTTGGTCGATCCTTTATTTGTGTATTCGTGGTTGTCTTTATCGATAGAATTAATCTTGTACGATAAGTTGTTGAAAGGAGCGCTAATCTAGCAGAAGTCACAGGTAACCTTCTCGAGGTCACAAGACGGGCGTAAGCCATAGTGCTGTTACCGCCCATGCTATTCATTTTATCTTATCTTATCGAGGTCACAAGGTCACAGTTGGCCACATTTCTCATTAGCACATCACTTAGTATCAGATGTTATTCACATATTAATTTTTGCTACCAGAGATGTATATTCAAAAGAATGGCATACATTGCAATCCCATAAGGAAAAAATCACATTTTGA
The DNA here is from genome assembly GCA_022664845.1 of Lepisma saccharinum. NCBI lineage: Eukaryota > Metazoa > Arthropoda > Insecta > Zygentoma > Lepismatidae > Lepisma > Lepisma saccharinum. The sequence goes on from JAGDQP010000027.1 coordinate 15,930, forward strand.
CCTTTGACCTTGTATCTCAGTAGTCCATTGTACCAGTGACCTCGTTTTGCTCTCAAGCAAAACTTTAGGCCTTCATCTAAACTAAACTCCCTAAAAATTTGGTTGTCCTAGCTCTTCCGATTTCTGTGTACTGGAACAATGAAATTTACACACGAATTTTGGGATAGTCTGTAAGAAATCTGACAGTTCTTACCTGTAATATGCTAACTGCAATGCTAACTGAATGTAAGCATCCGGACTGACACTACAAGATTTAATGAACTCCTTTCCATAGCTGGTGAACCGATATACGAAATAGTCCAAGTCATCTAGAATGCTGAAACAAACAAACAATTATTATTATGATTAAACGGCTTCAAATTCTAAAGCGAATGGATATATATATACTTTAAGAGGGCTCCTCGCTCCAACCATTTCAAAATATTTCAATATCAAAAACGTAAGCGCATAGCGCACTAGAGCTTACAAATTACTATGAAATATAATGGACAGCGGTCTCGAGATCTTGTCCATTGATGAGTGATAGGTTTTCAAAGAAACCATTATTTAATGAAGTCTCCGTACTCATGAATCTAGAAGATTTTAAAACGTTAAAATGTAAGGGTTAGAACGAGGAGCCCTCTTACAGTAATTTTATTAAGTGCCTACTTCAGAAGTTTGTTCCTACTTGTCATACCTCTGAGTACCCCAATGCAATGTGTAGTTTTTATGTGGCAATCCATCACGTGAAACGTTTCCTTCGCGCTTTTATGTGGCTTTGCTTTGTTTCATTCGATGGTGTTCTACATTCAACCATTGTAGACTACTTTTAATGTAAATACTCCCTGATTTCTATAATTTATTTATATTTGTTTCTCATCTCTGGGTCTGTACTGGCATATAAGGCCTAAAACTATCGCAAAATGAGATTGAAGGATGAGGTCCCTTGGGATGAGGTCACTTACAACAAAAAATGGGGAAGGTAGTGACAATGACTTTAGTTTAAGCACCATCCAGATAATTTGTCTATTGAAACTGGGGAAACCCTCGAAAACCACAGCCAAGAATTGCCGGCAATAGGATTGTGACTTGCATTCTCTTGCATTAATCACTAAATCAAGTCTGTAAGATTTTTTATAATTTCTTTCTTTATATCAAGTTTTTACCGCTTTACGGTTCAATTTTTTTTTATTTTTGGGAGTTAGTTTTGATTGCTAAAAGAAAACAGGATGTTAAGAGACCAATTCCAGTGTGAACAAAGAGGTAGTAAAGGAGCAAGAGGGATCCCACGTGCACCCCCACCCCCACCCCCACCCCCACCCAACCCGATCTTTCGGCACCATTTTTTTCTTATTCTTTATGGTCTAAATACAATTATTCTTTATGCTCCCCCTCAAATATTAACTTTAGATCAAATTGGGGGCCAGTTTCAAGGTCAAAAATTGTTCAAAGACCTTTCGTTTTTGCTGTTTGTTTTCAACCCTTGAGTTAAGGAAAAAATGATAAAAACTCATTCAAACTTCATAATCGACACTGTGTTGCTTGTTTTCGAAAAATTAAATAGTAATTATACGATGTCACCCCCAAAATTCGGGGTCTGAGATCAAAATAGGAGGGGGGGGGGGAGGAATCAAAAATGAAGATTTATGAACTAGGTCATATGAGGTATCAAATGAAAGAATTTTCTCACTGAATAAAAATTATTTCTTTAGAAAATGATTTTAGGGGTTCCCTAAATTTATAGCAAAAATAAAACTGCTTAGAAACCAAAATGGTGGCCATTTTTGATCGAAAACTGATCAAATGTCTTTCTTGACATTTTTCTAATAGCCCTTGAGTTGAGAGAAATATTTTTAAAACTCACTCAAACTTCAAAATCGACATTGTATTACGTGTTGTCCCAAAGAAATGCTAATTATATGATAACCCCGCTACGTCCCCCAAATTGAGGGGAAAAGAGAGGATGGGATAAAAAATGAAGGTTTATAAAGTAGGTCATATAGGGTATCAAATGAAAGGGTTTTTCCTAGTACTTCACGCTTTCACCGGTTGTGATTCGACTAGTGCCTTCAAAGGAAAAGGAAAGGTGAAACGCTTGAAAATTCTGCTCTCTCATAAGTTTGATTTGAATTTGAATTTAGTTATTAAAGCCTTTAAGACAACTTTGGTCTAGGTCGGATGATGATGGGATGAATTGGTGGAATGAAGAAAGTTGGAGGAAACGGGAGAACCCCGAGAAACCCCACGCACACGGTGTTTATTAACCACAAAGCCCACATGGCATGAGAAGGGATCGAACCAACGACCCTTAGTACCAGAGGTGTGAGGGTTCTACCAATTGAGCCACCGCGGCCGTCTATTTCACAGATTTTCAATAATTCGGAACATCTTGTGCTGTGGATAACACATTAATCGCACCTCTTGAAGAGTTTGTATGTGCTCTTTATGGATCAACTAAATCTTCTTTTGTAAATGAACTTAGTTAGATTGCTCACGTAAAACAGCAAAAGTCGAGAAAAAGATTTAACCATTTCAATGAAGGCACACATAGATTTCTCTTTTCAGGAGCCTCTTTAATTGAACACATAAATAGTTCAAATCATCAGGTTCGGATTTGGAGGTTGGCCAAGACAAAGCTTCAAGAAATTTCAAGGCCTTGGAAGGCCACATTTCAACTGAAAATGGAGAATCAGTTTGGCGTGATTCAACAAAATCCTTCCAGCAGTTCTGACAGATGTACTAGAAGATGTTGTAGGAAGACAGATATTAGATGGAAACGAAGAAGCAGATGAAAGCTTCCATATGTTGGCAGATAATGTAATGGAAGAACTTTTTATCGATGAAAGCGATTGTGATTCTGGCAGTCTTGATGATGTGAATGTATAACTTTCTGAGCACTATAACTCCTACAGTGTTTCTTTTTCCGAAAACAAGTAACACAGTTCTGATTTTAAAATTTGAGTGAGTTTTAATAATTTTTTCCTCAACTCATGGGCTTAAAAAAACAGCAAAAATGAAAGGCTCTTGAGCAATTTTTCTTACCAAAAATGACCGTCATTTTGGTGTAAATCCCTTTTTTTAGGGGAAATATCGCTATAAATTTTATTAGATTATAAGGAATAAGAAAAAAATGTCCCGAAGGATGAGGTGGCGCACGTGGAAGGCCATAAAAAATAATTGTAAGATATACGCCTTTGACTACTATTCGACCAAAAATGGCCGCCATTGTGGTCTACGACCAGTTTTATTTCTTGGAAACATTGCTATACATTTTATTTAGAAAGTTGAAGATGTTAAAAAAAATTGGTAACTGAACTAACAGGATGTCAATCTTAAACCTCCCACTTGTCACACGATTGATCTACCTTGAGCTTTCAGAGTCACAACCAGCTGCTTTACACAGAAACTTCGTGAAGAAGGTTTAACATCTAATTCATTCGGTTTGAAAGAAAAAATTTCTAATTTTGAATTTATTGCTGCTTAGTTAGAGTTTATCTTCAAAGTGGCTTATGGCCTAACTTGGTTGCACGCCTGATTAAACTGAAAACATCTCAAAGAAAACTGTCGGAATTTCCATCCTGAACAGAAATTCCACCCACTCCATCTCATAGTACTCGTTGGCGGTATAAAGCGGTGGATTTTAGTGCCTTTTTTGGCCTGGTCCACTGCTTAGAAAAGGTGCATTTAGTGTTCAGTATAACAGGATTTTGTTTTATCCGGCCAAGCATCTGGCCAAAATCCACCCCTGGCGGTATCAGTTCCAGTTACTGAATTCGTTGGTCTAAGCGGCTGAGCCCATCAACATTTAAATGTGATCTGTGTGTCGTAAAACGCAAATATAAATTATAGTTGACGAAGTATTTATCAGGATGTGTTGTAACATATTTATAGAAACAAGAAATCACTTTCTAAGCACTCGTTTTTAGTTAAATAGTTACCTGTCTATATTGTGGGCGGCGTCCTGAATATGCTGGTGTATTTCTTCATCCACAATCCAATCTAGTCTTTGCACACGAGGAAGTTCAGAAGTAGGTGGCGATATGCTTCTGTCAAGTGGTAAATCTGAACACTTCTTTAATATGTCTTCAATGAGCTGAACAACAGCAATGCCCTCTGATGGAGAATGCTCATAACATAAACCACAAACCCCATCGTTTGAAATTACAAACTAGAAAATGAAGGTTGATGAAATATGTACGTTGTCAAACACATGTTTAAAGTATAAATATTAAATTGCCTTACTCTAACAGGTATTTACTACAAATGAACCTCGAAGGTTATAAGATGCTGTTTTGCTTGAGTTTATAATTATTTTGATGACCATCTTAAGGAATAAGAATTAGGAACTGAGAAAGTAAGTAAAATTAAGTGTCAGGCCTAAGTTGAAAATTGTCAATCAGTTAGTGTATCATCAAGAACTCATATTGAAGTCTGAAATAACCATGCTGCAAGAAAGCTATTTACCAGGTCCTACAACTGAATAAATTGTTTATATGGCTGTGGCACCTATCTGATTGTACTTACTCAGTTCTCAGTTTCTAATCCTTATTTTTGAAGGTGATTTTTCAGAATCATCTAAAATTCGTGGAAGAAAAGCAAATTATACCCTTCAGGAGAAAATAAATATATAAGGTTACCCAAAAAATTTAGGTCAAAGCAGGTCATAGCATAAAGTTACCCAATTTCTCGCATTGAATCTGGGGGAAAAAATCTGGTGCACACAAAGACCTTTACTCTGGTGTTGGCATAGACCATGTGACATGTCCCCGTCAGGGAAAAGGATTTTAGAATATACATGTCAAACTTTAATGTACATTGTTTTGGTACACTAATAAAGACATTCTCTAACCTAATTTAACTTGTTTGGTGCTCTGAAAAAAGAATACTTCTCAGGAACACAAAATAATTTACACAAAGTAAAACAGGAGACAATCGTGGAATTGATCTTTTAAATTTGGGGGATTACGAGAACATATGAAAAGATTCGATGACCTTAAGAGGACAAAATTTACATGAGAACATGAAAATGATTACGTGGACTGTTCCCAGGAAGCGGAGACGTCCGGTAATCTTATTCCATCATCCCATTCCTGTGAGCGAAAACATACAGTTTGTTCGGGTGGACTGCACTGCTTGAACTTGTGTAAACTTTTGCGTTCGAGTGGGTGGTGCAGGTTGCACCTTAACTGCTCGGATGGCCGGTACGAGTGTAAGTAGTGGAACGCAGTGCAAGAACTTTCTTTACTCTGCTCAGGAACGAGGGTAACCGACTGCAGATATGTATGTGAGAGACAAGCGTTACGTGCTAGCAGAAGGGAATAAGCACCTGCTTGTTCGAGCAAAAGCTGCACGAGATTGCACGCATAGACGCTGTGACGTCACATTCATTATCACAGTTCTGTACTACTTTACATTTCCCGTGCAGATAGTGCAACACCGAGAAGATTACCCGAAGATACCTAAGGGTATGACAGTACTATATGCGGGTCTGTAACTGGAATCCGCTTGCACGGGATACTGAATTGAACATCTCCTGTTCCTAGGAAACTGCGGGAAGGAATTTTTTAAGTTGAGAAAGTTGCACACTATGGAAATACCGAAACAATATTTAATGCAGATGTCGAAACATATAGCTTGTCACATATCGTTTCGATGTTGTCACATTATGCAGTTTTTAGATGTAAAATTATGTTCCGTTGGCCATTTTCTGTGATTTGTACATAGTATTTTCGAAAAATGAAATCGCAAACTCACCTATCCAACTCATACTCACCTATATATATATATATATATATATATATAGGTGAGGTATATATATATATATATTGACTTTGATATAATTCTTCATTGTCGTAAAAGGGTTCTTATGTTTAATACGATTTCCCATTGATTGCAAGTTTAGAATGATTTTCTATCAAAGTCAGAGTCTACTTGTTGCTGTAAGCTAAATAAATGAACAAAGGAAAGAGATCGCTTTCTGTATGCGTGATGTCTGGTTCAATCCTGGCGGGATTCCATTGAATGGAGTGACTCTGTGTTCACTTTCATAAAAATCTATAGGTCCCATCCTTATAAGTTCACCAGCTCCTTCAAAACGTTAATCAAAACTCAAACTAACACAAAGACAATTAGGAAAACGTTATTAGTACAAAGTGATAGGTAATTTATAATATGAAAGATGAACATAGCCAAAATATATGTAAAATTTAGTTTCCTACTTTTGATTTCAATTTCCTGTATTAAAAAATAAAAATACTTTTGACTTCGTAGATAGTTCTCACAATAAATAGTTTTAGAATAGAAAGTACACTAGAAACTTACTTGAACCGTTTTGTCGAACCACCGATTTGCTGAATTCCTTGTACTACCACCGCCATGGATCATTTGGTGCGCCATATTGGATTCATCTCGGAGACCTACTACGTACCCACGTGCTACTTCCGCTTCCGGAGGAATTTTGTAATTGAAAGTTGAGGATAAAGGTTCGTCGAAGCATATAAGGAGCAATGAAGTTTCAATTAACCTGAGACATTTCTTGTTTACGTCATCTGAAATGAGAAGACCAGAACAAATTGATTTAAAAAAAAAATATTTGCAATTTCAGTTTAAATTTAAACCAACAATTTTTCATTGTGACGTTCGATGGATGTAAAAACAAATCTTTCACGGTAATTAGTTAACGAAGTAAAACAGCATTTCCATAATTGAATAATAGGAAATGATTGTAATAAATACTCATAACAGCTTTCGATGGGGAAGTACGAGATCCATTCTAAATGTCCGTACCGTTTTGATCTTATTAAAAGATACGGCTGGTATATAAATACCATTATGTGTAAATTAAGTTTACACTTTATGTCATAATTGCTTGAAATTTCAAGCTTATAGCTTTAACTTTTGTTGCTAGGTTCGTCTGGTGAAGAAAGGCTGTTTTTGACTCTGCCCTAAAACGATGGATTACATTGTGGAGGAGTAACGTGTTGTGATATATGCATGTGGTGAAAAAGCCATCAATATTCATCAATTGAGGGATGTCTGTGGGGACATTACTGTTTGGAAGTGTGTTCGGAATTTACTAGCAGGTGGCAATCAACTGAACATTTAACGAGGTCTGGGCGTCCTATTGTTGCTACAATCACAAGAAACATGGTTCATGTTGAGGTGGTAATGGATGCCAGAAGGAGAACTGTTGCGGATATCTGCTAGCATGCAGGATTCTATAATGGCACTGTCGAAATAATTTTTTTACCGTAGTTTTTTTTTACTATTGGCAAGACGCTACGGACTTTTGGTACGTACGTCGTAATTTTCAATAAGAGCAAGAAGCATTTCGTAGCATTGTGGCGATTTGATTCAGATCTCTGATATTTTAATACCGACGGTGTTGTTGTGGTATTCTGGATTCAGCTAGTCAAATTGTTAACAATTGAAGGCTGCAAGAAGACCTTGCTTGAATTGATTTATCGTCCTTCATGTTCTTGTTAATGTTCTTGTAACCTATTTTTGTTAACAACTTTTGAACGGCTTAGCATTGAAATACGTCGATTTGAGACAAGAAAATGTACACAAAATGTCATATTCTGACGGTTTTAACTCAAAACTGCCAACAGGAGCCGCGGTGGCTCAGTTGGTTGCTCCTCACCTCTGTTACTAGGAGTCGTCGGATGCCCTGCTCATGCCATGTGGGCGTTGTGGTGGACAAACACCGTGTGCGTAGGGTTTCTCGGGGTTTTCCCGTTTCCTCCCACTTTCTTCATTCCACCAATTCATCCCATCATCATCCATATGGCCTGAGCCATAGTTGCCTAAAGGCTTTAAAATAAATTCAATTCAAAACTTCCAAATTTTGAGATACATCACTTTGTGATGGGGGCGACGATATAATGCTAACAAACTACTTTGTTGGTCTGTACAAGCTGATTGATGTATCGAACACCATGCTAACATTCTGCGTTGTCGGGATGGTACCTAAAACAAGATACCGATTTCCATGCTAACAGACTGAGTTCTGAGGTAGAGCAAAGTTAGTTGGATTGTCCAACATTTAGTTTCGACATGTATTGGAGGTCGTAGCTCAGTACTTAAATCTATTAGGTCACAAATGGTGATTTAAGAGGCAACAAAGAATTACATTTTGGAGGTGTCAACATATCCCATCGACCTTAGAAATATGGATCATTACCCAAACGTAAAATACACACTGAATTTAAGAACACAAATTATAAAAGTTAAAATAGCAAACGACAATTAACAATTTAGCTCCAATATCAAGATTACACCAAAGTAAACATATGCACCAACATTGTTAATTTTTAGAGAGAGAGCAACTCACCTTCAATATTTAGACTGTTTTCAAAAGGTGTTGTTCTAATTGCCAATTCGCACTTCGTATACAAGAACTTAAAATGTCACTAAATCAAACTTTCACTATATGAGTATGTGCAATCGTGTTTGAACAATTATTCAAAGTTCGGAGTTTCAATTATTGTAGCTTTGAAGATAGTTGTCTTACGTAGATAGCCTTAATAATCACTTGGCCACAGTTGTGGTAGAAGTGGAGAAGGAGAGGAAATTTGGAAGTGTTTTTATATCTTTCTGTTACTAATCGATGAGACTGTTTGTAAAGTTTCTGACGGGAAAAAAATGTGGTTTTCCAAGGTAAAACTGTTTACACAATTTTAAAGTACTTGTTGTATAATTTCGCGTGTTAACATTCACATCACTAATAGTTTCAGATCGACACGTGTCTCACTTGTAGAGGACAACAATTCTTAGTTCTGTGAGAAGCAAGGTCAGATTGAGGTTTTATGAAAGTGCTCTTACGTAAATTGAAAACAGTCTTGGGAATAACCATTCTATCCCATTACCTTGAATTGCTCTCTTGTTTTTCTTGTCTGGTCTTTGGAGCTAAGAATATTTCTTTAACTAATTGTTTTAAGCAATGATCCAACTAATTTCCATTATCGAGAGATGTGTCTCGAAACAACTCGATTTATTCAAGATATCTTACTAACTAAATACAACTTAATCTAAAATGTGAAATAAAGTAAAAGTTATTAAAATAATAAAATTTGGTTACTTAACACTACCACCAGCTCATAAAATTAAGGAACTCTAACTGGATACCAAAGTATGCAATGAGAGTTACTTAGAAAACAAACAATTAAAGTAAGCATATGTATTATACTGGAGCTCTACTGTAAGAATAAAAATGTACATAAAATGAAATATCTCTGACATCAAACAAGTACATAATGGTAAAAAAAAAACATGTACATCACTGATAATCTTTGTTTTCATTTTTTTTGTTGTAGTATTTTTAAAGTTCTTTTCAATGTTCATCAGCATATCATTTAATATAATAGTAATTGAATAAACATAGATATTGATATAGGTTCATTATTGAGATACATATTTGACAAAACGTGAGAAAATTTCGTAGATAATAATAGTAATTATGTTGAAAGCACAATTTCAACCACTGAAAAAAAATCGTAGTATTTTGACTTAAATGGGAACGATGAATTGTCTGTTGAATTGATATATGTCGTAGAAACAAATGTTTGTGGTTGTGTAACTTTAAATTGTTCTCAAAGTCATGGCACTATACACTATAATAGTGTCCATTGTTCTTGTAGAAGGCGGCACAAGTTCGGTAATCGGTACATTTGGTATACATTTCTTGTGCATTGGAATAACTGATTGTTCCTTATGTTTGGTCGTCCATTTCTTACGAAGAACAAGTAAATTACGATTCTAAACCAATTTGCACTTGCTGATAGTAGTGTTCGATGACTAATTCATAGAATGAAACATTGTTTGTCACTTGGCACTGTGGGGAAAACTTCACTGGGGATTAATATTCCATACTATTGAAAGGGGAGGGGGAATTATGGCTTGATATCCGATGTTCCTATACAGGGCGTTCCAAAATGTTGAAGTCTAGTGGGAGGTTGTTATTTGGTGAACGTTCTTCTTGGGTGAATGATGGTGTTTTGCAAATATCTTTCCAATAATGTCCTAAATAAGCTTGTGAGTTTCGAAGGATAAAACCTATAGTGTTGGTTAAAATGAGCTCCGAACTATTGCGTTCAAAAAAGGTTCTCTCTGGATTTGAACCCAACACTACGCTTTAATTATTCGTCAAACCGTGGTGTAAGAAGACCTCATCTATAACTTTAAACCTCTTCTTGCAAATTATTTTTATGTCTCTCCTGAAGAATTTTTTTTTCAGAAAGCAAGTTTTGCAAAAACGGTCCTCAATTATGGAAAACGCTGCACTATTACATCGGAACCATATTTATGTTTTTTTTCTAATTTTCCCACTTCTCTATTACTTTTTATATAAATTGTTCTTCCTTTTCCTTGCTTTAAGAAAAAGTCTGCTGTTTAATTACTCTCTGAGAAAGCTGCCAGTATTTAAGAACAGTGAAATATGTTAGTCACATTGTATATAACAGATGTACCATTTCTGGGACTACAAGAACAAACAAGATAGTAAGTGAATATATTTGTTGCATTAAGTTTAATTTACGTAGAACATAAAGGGAATTGAAATCCATATTTTTGCTTGTTTCCAGTGTAAGCATAGCTGTCATTGACTATTCCGGCTGTTTGATATGAATTTATTGTCCGTTTACATCTTGTTTTCAACTAAATATTGACCTATGTAGATTCTGTTCAACTCACACATAGTTTTACTATACGCCAAAAATATAGAACACCCATGGAATCTTTAATGAATCGAAGACATTTGCTTATTATACAGGATGAAATGGTATTGTTATTGCTCTGATGTCGTTTCTTAATAATCTGCTCATTTGGTAACATGATTTGGTAACGTATGAAAGTTATTTTTTATTGTTTATTGGTTCTTTCTCAAACACTAAGTAATAGCTATCCATACTTTAATTTTTCTATAACCTTTGCTTCATAAAGTTGTTTCTTGTTTAAGCTATTTTCATCTGATATAAGGAGAATTCTGTGAATCATTGTCGAAAGAACGCAATTTCTGTGTATTGCTTGTTGGTAAGACAATGAAGTTAATTGATATTTAGAAAAATCACTTTATTTTATACACTGTCTCTAACTGACATCTGTATTTCTGCGTGTTTGTGTGTGTGTGTGCGCACTAAAATGTCTGCAAATGGCAATTCACAATTTTATTTTAACTTCATTTTGCACTTAAACGTAAACTATTTAGATGTTCCAGAAGTTGTGTCAAAGTCTCTGATTTATGTGACCACATTATTGACACACTACGGGCTGTAGGTGTGACTTTGCTTTCGGGTGCTAACTAGTAGCCTAAAAACTGTTAGTTATGAAGCATGCAGCATATCGTTGTTTTTGAGAACTCTTCTTGACAAAAAATAGTTATTTTCTGAAATTTATTAATAGAAAATCGAGAGAGATTATCTTAACAGATTACAATACTTCTGATTTCTGAACGTGTACCTTGACAGACAAGCCAAACTAAATGGTGAGACATTTTAAGCTATGTTTTTCCAATATGAATAATGTCTTTCCATTTATGTTCAGTATTCCCTCTTTTTTATTTGTATAGTTGTTGCTATATAACATCTACTTATAAAAGTGTTGAAAATTTGTAAATCAATTTGTTGTTTTCAATTGATTTGAAAATTTTAGTTTCGATGATTTGTCGTAAAACCATACCAGAAGAGTATGATTCAAACTTCATTTAAGCATTGACAGGGAAAAAAAAGTGTTCATAAAAATAAAACAGATTCAACTATTTTTTACAAGTAAACACAACAATTCTTAATTACTCATATAAAACGTACAGCGACAGAGCTTTTCTCGAACATCTGCCCATAGATCACGTCGGTCTGCTGTTAGAACACCCACTGGTGGAGGAGATGACAAGGCTGGAGATTCCTGGAAAATCTGGAGAAGCTGGTAGGCAATTTCTTCCTCTGATAATCGGTTATTGTCGACTTTAACTGGCAACACATAAAACTAGAGGGGAAAAAAGGTTCAAAATATCAATTAAATATTTAAAAGCTAAACCTAACCACAATTGACGTTAAAAAACTGACGACATATCTAGAAAGAGGGCTTTAAAAATAAATTTTGGTAATTGTAATGCAGCATGATGTTCAAAGTAAGATAAACTTACTATAAATTGTGTGTAATAAAAACCAGAAACTTGAAATGTTATTGTACATTTATTGTTACTTTTGACAATTTTTAGTGTTTTAAAGAGTTTCAAGTTTGTTGCCGTTAAATACCACATTTGGTATTGTTATTTTGTTTCAAAGTACTCGATCGGAAATGTATACACATTCAACTTAAAACATGTATAAAATTCCTGGGTTGCTTCATAAGCACATGCTTTTAGACAACTCTGAAAGAAAAATTAAGTTAAATTAGTACCGAAAAACACTTTATTGGTTTCCTTCTTTGTAAGAACAGTTTTTCTTTTTAGAAAAAATCTACGTAATACAGCATAGAGAAATTCACAGATTATTTTGGATTACATTTTACAGTTTTCTTCTAAGAAGCAAACAAATAAATGGATGTCTATAGGTAAGTTCTATATGGTATGGAATACATATTATGAGCCTTCTTATTCCACCAACATATTTATATCTTGGATGGAAAAGAAGATTTGCTTAACACATCATTAAAGTTACGTGTAATTTCACTTGATTTAGAGTTAAGATTCATAATCAAATTTAATACATGCTCATCTAGGACATTATTTATCATTATCTGTATATTATTTCGCAATCTTGACTTTATAAAAGACTAAAATTTTAATAACTTCAATTTTTGAACACACCTTTCTGTTACTATGAAGAACATGTTAACCTCTCTGTTAAATCATTTACACTCTTCTTCTAAAAATAATTTTTTAAAAGTGCTATGATATAAAAGAAAAAACTGAGGGGAGAGAGAGAAAGAGAAAATTTCTTTAAATTTTATTGTTTAAAGGTTTAGAAACACAAGAGAATATATATAGGATGAAGACGCAAGTGAAAAAGATGTCCTTTTCTGTCGTCAGAAGTTTTTCTAGACTACGTACAAGCTTCTACAACATTAATTTTTCACATTACTTTTGGGTACGTCAAACTTAGCCTTAACTTTCTGAAGGCAAAATATAGCACTGACCGTGAACTTGACCGAAGTTGGAGTATATGTCTTTATACTTGGTTTCACAAAATATACGTCGTTGTATTAGACCAGCAGGTAAAAAGTAATAACTCAGAGCTCTGTTTCGACTTCCGTTTTGTATAAGAACGATTCATAATTTTACACATTACTTGCTACTTTAATCCTGTCTTAATGCAACTTCACCTTGCCATTCTACAGATCAATAGGGCCTATTTCTTTGTTGCACACTTTTTGATTTTATATTTTCTAATATAAAATTGAACTATATAACAATGTGTTTGTCAATCATCCTTTGTACTTTGTGTGCAATAATGTTTACAAATTACGTAAAAGAAGTAATAGATTCTTACAGATGAAATATATTGTTAAATTCAGTATAGTAAATTATACATGAAATTACAATATATTGTTAAATTCAGCACGTAAAGGACTTCCAAACTTTTCTCAAGATGATGGTTGGGAAATAAATAGTAATTTGCAAGAAAAACTAAAACGTTTGGCCATTCATCTTACAAGTACTCGAAATAAAAGCAAAACAAGTAAATGCAATGTGTTCTTAAGTTTTTACTAGGCATACTAGTGATAAAACAAACGTATTTCCGGTAACAACATGATTTGTAGTCATAGAAATTCAAAGCCGATACGAGACATTGGCGCATATTGTTTCATTTCTACCACTGGACCTTAGTGTATTAGCAGGTTAACGATTGTAGGAGATTGAAATATATCTTTTTAAATAAATACATGTTGTGTAATACCGTACGATAATTGTGTATTTATAGAATATACTATAATAAGAAGTGAAATAATCAATAATCCTAGCTACTTTACTCGGTTTCATGTCGGCATTAGATGGGTATAAAAGAAGGATTTATTCTATTAGATGTTCGCCCTCTTCTGGTCGGAAATCATGTTCGAAACATTTTATTTTGTGCAGACTTTAGTGTGGTTTACACGCATTTTTCTACTACTGTAGAAATTAAAAGACACTGATTAAAAACATGGTGAACTAAAAGGATATCAACCAGAAAATGACTTACGCGAATAACCTCCAGGCTTTCAATTTCGTAGAAAATAAACATTTTTTTTAATCATTAACGTTTCATGTTCTTTGTCGGAATATAAAACGCTAAAAAAAAGTAAATACAGAATGATAATAGAAACTTATTTACTGAGAAATACAAATTGTAATATACACAAACCATGTTTTGTTTTCTCTGTAAATAGGTTTTTAATCTCTTTCTGTATTTACGTTTAACAATTAGACAAAGGGTACAACAATATCTGAAACGTTACTGGTTCAAATATGTGTAATATATTTTCTACAAAATTGAAGACTTGAAGGTTTCATACGTAAGTAGTTTTCTAAAATTTACTGTTTCAAATCTCGGATACGGTACACTTTACTTTTAAATAAATAGGCAGGACTATATGCATCACTGTAAAAGAAAATTATATCAGACTAAAAGGTGATATTTATATTTCAAATTAGAGGGAAACCGGGACTTTGTACTTTGTATAATTGTTACTTGTTTAGTTTTCGAAGTGTTTAATAACTCAGTCTTTTAATTTCTAATAACTTTGTATACAGAAGAATACTTCGCATGAACGTACTTCATACATCAGAATGCAATACAGGCATAATAGCAAACACATCCGTATGCATTTAATTATATTAGGCAGGTTCAGATTTTCTATACACTAATTCATTATCTAAACTTACATTGTGATTGAACAACACTGTTTGAAGGTCTCAATCGTTCCCACATAACAGCTTATATCTACGATCGTAGTTTGCTTCGTTACATATACAATACGGTGGAAAATAACTTTCAAGTAAATTGGCCGAATTGTTTTATGAAAAGTTTGATTTGCTGATAACACACGCCTACTTCTATCAGATAAAATATACTCTTATCTACTGCATTTTGAATTAAATTGTGCAATTTAAATTTTATATTGATCTGCAGATTATTTCCACTTTTGCTCTGAAATTTGAAATGTTAATAATCATTTTCTAATTATCCCTTTGAGATAAGTTAAAGCTTTCTTCTTATTGTGACTGTTTATATCACAAAAGTTGATATTAAACTAATTTCCTTTGGAATGTTAAGTGGAGAGAACTGTAGTAATAGTAGTAGCAGTAATACTGGTTATGGTGATAGTAATTGAATAACTCGGAAAAATGTTGCTACAACTATTAAAATTATAAATATAATAATTTACTTATCCAATATAAAAAAAAACTGTTACAATATAAAAATTTAGAAGCAATGCAATATCTAGAATGTGCATGAACTATGTTTCAAGCTGAAGATATTTTAATATTTAAATGTTTCTAACAGTTATTAAGGTTTATTACTTTTCTACTCTGAATATCAAGCATAAGTGGTAGAGTTGAGCGAACACTGTGCACATGAATGAAATTCATACCTGGAAATATGATTTTCAGTGCTCAGGTAACAGAATTGACTCACCTAACAAGGAAAGTTGAAGTTAAAAATTACAAAAGTTCTTGAATCTTAACCAAGCTTAATGTACTTAGGTTCAAGTAGCGAGATAAAACAAAATATGTTATGGTATTCATTTACTATCATTCGAAATGAATATAAAATTGTTTACAAGGGGGAAGAGTGGCATACAAATTACTTTAGCTAGATTTATAGCTATAAAATTAATTTATATGTTCGGTACAACACTAATGTCATGTGCCTGTCCTGTTACAAAACTTTCTTATCGTTATAAATATAGAAACTCTTTAAGAATTTACTGCGGGAATTTCAGGTACATTTAAATATATTCTCTTCACAAATATTTCTTATCATACCTATCTAATTTTGATTAATATACATATTCTTTACGTATTGTAAATCACAAACCTCCAGCCACATACGAAAGCTTATCATGCCATGAAAGATAAAAGGCATATTGTGTAAGATTTATATTTAGTGAATTAAATTATGTTTCAGAAATATGAATGATAGCGAAAACAAGAAGAGAAATAAGATTGCTGTATGGATTCACCAAATGTATTCTCAGTAATTCTATTATCAACTCTAGATTCAAAATATCCCTTTGTACAGTGTCCAAATTTGTAAATACTGTAGCTGTATATACAAGGAGTACGTCAAAACATTCTATATGATGTAACAAACTGATCAATCACTGAAATGAAAGAAACAAAACCAAATGCATGAACAGGCATCATCGAAAGAAATTATTAATAGTTTATTCAGTGAAATACAATTACTCAGTTGTGAATAAGAAGGCTAACTACTTATCCAAAACTACTAAGAAATTTTAATTTAAGCGTGTTAGAAAACAGAATATTGAATTTAATTCAATAATTGCAAACAATGTTACTAGTGAAATGCAAACAAGAAATTTTAATTCTGAATACTACTTTTTAATTGTATTTAATGTTGCATTCAAAAATGACTACTACAAATCTACTTCTACCAGCAATTGACAAACAGAAAAATGATCAACATTTATTAGAATTAATGAATATTGTGCACATCATTAAATAGCAAATAGATTGGAAACACTACTTTAAAGCAGACAACATATATATTTACGGGCAATGTTACAGCAACTGGATGTGAAGCCACATGCATTATCTTGCTTAAAATTTTGCAATCTTACTTGCTTTGTTTATTTTCTACGAAAATATATATATATATAAATTTCAAACATTGAAATCAAAACAAGACAATCTTTATAACATGCAAATTGTACATTGAATAAGGCAAAGAAAATATGATGTAAAGATAAGATTGAAGTGAAAGAACAAGGTTGTTAATGCCTGTGCTTGAATATTCATCAGTGGAGAAAAAGGTCTTTTGAGTATGTAAATTGCAAGTCTTAAACAGCATAAAATCAAGTGATCATTTCCAAATGTATGTAGAGCGAGAAAAAATTAACGGTTTTAGATTATATCTAACAAGTTAACTATTTCAATGCTTTTGAATATCGCTGTTTGAAACAATGTTTCAATGTAATGACCTAATTTCACTTTTAATTTCCTAATCCAGGATTTATTTGAGTAAAAATTGGCCTGTAGACTTGTTAGATGTAACCCAGTGCAGCACGTTAATTTTTCCCACAATACAAGCATGAAGGAGCATTGCAAATTATCTTTTCAATTGATTCAGTGACGTATAAATGATGATATTAAGGAATCTTCAAAGATGGCAATGGGTATCATAGGGTATAATATCCATTAACAAGATCTATATAACGAGAGATCATCTGATATGTAAAACATAGATTGTACAATAGAAACCCTTTAAAAGCCTGTAATAACTTGTAGATTGTTAGTTAAGTAAATTGTATTTTACTCTTGTGGTTGAAAATTGTATATTTGTGATTTGGCAGAAGTGTATTGTGACGTCATATGTACAGTTCATCACCATCTGTAGATACTAAATGCTCGTTTAGAACGTAAATCACAACTCAGACAGTAGAAGTCAACTCTCTTGTAAATAATAACGTTGATGGGTTTAATCTTTGAGAACAGCTCATAGTGTTGGTAGGGATGGTTTATTTGCTCGTGCACTGCTCTAAAATTGTCACCATTGCAGATGGTTTACTTGGAATCTTTTTATTCTCGATGAGCAATATATATTCGCTCTTTTTGTGACATCTATAGATAATAGGCGGACTGAAAAAATAAAAATAGCGAAAGTCTGATTTTGCATTGGGTACGGGCGTCAATAGTTGCGTTTGGCGGTAGACATATGTACCAAAACATTCTTTGAAAACAATTTATATTTAGGTCTCCCCACATCCCCTTGAAATATGATAAGATGTAATTTTTACCCCAAAAAGTCTGAATGTTATTTTTTTCTAAGAATTGTCTGAAAGCGATTACTTGAGGAAATTACGCGTTCCATGGCGTGGTTTAGTTTCAGTCAGCAACGCAAAGATGTGGGTTTGGAAATGGAGTATAATGTTTTGAGAAACACATATTGAGCCATGCCACTGGGTCAGTAGCACCTTGCATGCTTTTCTATTCAGAATTTAATATGTGAAAGAAGAACATCCCAGGACACGCCACGAGGAGGTGACTGCACGTCGTTTTCCGCCCGTGCTCAACGCATCCGCTAAATCAAAAACCCGGTTACCAACAAAACGTATAAAGATTATGCTCTGGTGTAGTCAATTTTAAAATCCTTTTTGCTTGAAAAAGAAGGAATATTTTTTGGAGGCTCAAATGTAGATATTATAACACGGTGTCTGCTATCTTTCTTGGAAACTTTTCCAGCTGGTTCAGTGAGGGTTCATATACAATACTTCACAGCTTGTGTGAGGCAAGATAGGTAAGAGAGAATTTGTGAGTGAGGTGGATACCACACAGATAATAGATTCAGGATTTCTGCTCCACATTTTCAGTTTCTATTATCATTCTTCAATGAATATCAATAGAATTCACTCACTCATTACTTAAAATTGTAAGTACAAACGTTCTTTTTCTGATACGCGTCTGTAATGGAGCCACCTTATATAAATAATAACATCACAGCTACAGTACTACTAAATAACAATTAATACTCAAAAGTATAGCTGCAAGATTGACAACATACTTAACTTACAACTTCCTAACATTTGTGTAAAATTCGGATATCATTCAACTCACTCGCTCTCGTATCGTAGCTGTGCTTGTAAGTTTTTTTAAAATTATTGGTAATAAATTTATAAATTCAAAGACAATTGGTGGTAATATTTCAGTTTCCTGTGATAGCGCTTTACGGTGTGGTCCTGTTTTTTTTTTCGTTGGGCTGAATCAACAAATTTAAAATCAGAAAATGTATTCGTTGTTTATTGTTATTTTGAAGATAAACTCACATGCAGTACATCAATCAAATTTAAATAAGACTTTTTGATATTTTGTGATACCATGTCAATTCATCAGGAAACTGGAAAATTATGGAATAACTGAAAATGTCTTAAACTTAAAACAATATGTAAAAACCAACAACAAATGGTGGTTGCTAATCCCTTGAACTTCTTGCCGATAATAAAAGATGTTCACTTGGGTTCTGCGCTGGGTCGTTGGTTATATTCTGTTTCTATAGATGACCTCCATAATTGAAGGGTTTTTACCAAAACAGCATTAGTCAATCGTGATTTTTTTTATGAGAGCAAGACAAAAAACTTCTAAATTCCATATTTTGCTTAAATTCACTACATTTCTGAAATAATCTGTTCATCCAATACCTGTGTGGAAAGATTATATCAGAAATGTAATGAAATTCAGTCAACATTATGGAACTTGAAAGTTTTTTTCTTGCTTTATTAAAAATAGTAAAAGTGACTACTGTTGTTTCTTGTAAAAAAAAAAAAAAAAAAAAAACTTTCTTATAAGATGACAACACAATAATATTTATATCTGACAGGTTCAAAGACAGCGTTATTGCTTCTAATGAACCAGTAGTAGAACAATCAACTAGCACATTTAACACTGATTTATTATAAATAAATGGAACACGTATCGATCGAAAGTTATGTTGAGTCTCGTGCACCAAATGCTTTTTGTGATCCCATGAAGTTACCGGAATTGGGAAATACTTTATCTGTGACAGCTGTCTTATGCATGACTTCCAAATGCCAATTTAGATTTGAAATAAAGACTAAATACTTAATAAGAGTATTTGTGTTCCAGTTTTTTAGTCCTTTGATAGCATAGTTAAAAAGAAACCTTATAATCCCGCTTACTCCGTCCGTCCGTATCCAAAAAAATAAATTTCAGGAACCACAAGGCGTAGAGAGGTGGTTGGGGTGTCGTTGGAAAAATCTTTGTTAAACTAACTCAGAGCTATCGGAACCGCCATGATTGGTACAGTGGGTCAGTGCTGCTAACCCATTTTTTTTAAAATATATAATTTTTCAAATTTCCTGCGTTCCGTTAAACCTATCTGCACCAAAATTGGCATAAACACTATTCGACACGATAGAAACACTGCGGATGTCCCCGTTTTCCAGCACTTCAGTTGTCAGTGTTGACAATCTATATTCCATAAAATTCAATTTTTCAAATTTCTTCGATTACGTTACAGCTAGCAGCACCAAACTTGGTAAAAACACTATTCGACGCAATAAAAATATCGTCTGTGTCCTCGTCCCTAATCGGTCCAATTGTCAGTGTTGACAACCTATTTTAAAATTTTAAATTAGTTCTATACCTTTGGACATACGCACATCAAACTTAGAATGAACATTTTTGACACAGAAAAATACTGTGAGTGTTTCTATCTCTAAGCATCCCAGTTGTCAATGTAGCCAATCTATTTTATAGAAATGAATGTCTGTGTGTCAGAGATACTAGCAAGGGATCCTGGGAACCTTCGCGATTGTTAGTAGAATCGCGGCGCTCACTTGTTTTCTTTAACATATAATTTGTTCACTTTAGCTATCGAACAACATTTTATACTATACTACTACTCGATTACTGTTTAAAATTATTTTCTACTTTTCTTTATGATTTAATTTTTAAATATTTTATTTAATTACTTTAAAAACATGTAGGGGACGAAATTTTGGACCACTTTCTTGAAATTAAAAAATGTACACATTTGTTATTAAAGAGTGAAAAGTATGTGACTAGACCGGGGGTCGAACCCGGGACCTCTGGGTTACCGTCCCAATGCGCTACCAATTGCGCCACCCAGTCGACCCACTTCCCAATCACACACCTTCCACTCTTGATGTCGATGTTCTCTCTCGAAACCACCAACTTTTCACCTACTTTTCGCTCTTTAATATCAATTGTATCTGTACCTACAGAGGTTTGATGTACAGAAAAAATCGGAAATTGCCTCCAATTCAACTTTGGAAAGTATATATTTAAATTTTTGTTTGTCTTTTGTTTACGTTGTCATATTTTAAAATTATATAATTTAAGTTATTTAGTTACATTATTAAACTTGAAGGTAAATTATTTAATCGATTACAAGTTTCAAACATACATGCAGCAAACAACGAATTGGAGGCAGCAATGGGCCGTTTTCCCTGTAATTTTTAATATTATATAATTAATGTTAGGGTACTTTATTGACACTCGATCTTGTACTCGTATAACAGAGATTTGAAACCATGTAAAAATTTCCTTTTTAATATATAAAATGCAGTCACATTTTCTATCATTGAAGAAATTTCACGGTATTATTCAGTATTTGATTTTTCGTTTTACTAAAATCACTTATATTGGTTTTATCACGAGTTGTGATTCAGTGAAAATGGAACACGGACTTTGTTATACTTTTACTACGACTAACTTAGAAATAAATCGAATCTAGTAACACGCAAAATGAGCATGAAGCTTAAAGCACGAATGACGAGATACCAAAGTTTACTGAAAAATTTGAAGAGGTCAATAACCAATTACTATAAGAAAGCTATAAAGCTGAAATGGGAACGATCACATTTGAGAAAGAAAGTTCAATCAGAATAACGTTAAGGTTCTGGCAGAAGAATAAAATTCTTATGATGCAGATCCCGTTCTCCATGTCCCCCCCTCTATTTCTTGTAAAATCCTAGCGTGTTGCAAAATTAATGGTTCAAAGGGTTTCTTTTTATAGTTCGATTACGTAACAATTCGGTTACTAGGTTTTCTCATCTTAGAAAGAAGAATTTCTAAATTTGAGGTTCATATTAAGAATACGTTAAATAATCCGGTGAATTGCAAGCGAGTAGTAGTACTTGTTTTCCTGTGTGACACATGAAATATATCTGTACCACAAAATATCAACACAAATATTATTAATAAAATTTTAGAGATATTCGTTGTGTGTATTTATTCGATTAAAACTCTTAAGCTTTCGATTTTCCTGACTTTTGTTTCCTAAACTCTTGGGTATTCCATTGAATACATGTTTGTTCTATTAATATCCATATTAATATTTCATATCATGAAGAACGGCAGTTCTTCGAGTGACGCTGGCAAAGGACACTGTTAGCGACACTCAGATAGTATACAGTTAGTTTCGGATCTACCGAAGTATAAGTCCGATTTTGATGCTTGAACTTACATTTGAAAGCTCTTTATAATACTAAGACACAGAAAAAAAAATGGGTCGGTAGGATCTCTTTGGGACCCCTAGGGCGCTTTGAAAAAAATATCAAAATTTCACATTTTTTTTAGGATAGCACTGACTCCAGACCATAAAGGCGGCCGCAACTTACTGGACCTTATTTTACGCTTCAATACGTTTCAAACGGTGTATCATACGTTAAAATCGGTGAAGCGGTTCAAAAGTTACGACTTTTTTTTAACCGAATCACAAATTTTTCACAAATGATAGAAAGGTATGTCCGTCATTCTGTGTGTCTTTTTGTTTCAGCCCCAAATGGGTGGTACCGGTTTTTTTTAAGGGTCCATTGCGGGTCCCCAAGGGGATAAATCCAATCGTAGATTTTTGACAGGAGTTACGGTTTTCGAGATATGGAGCAAAATCGATCTTGTATCCTTCCGCCATAGTGACACGTGCCACTTTTTAAATACGAGCCCGTACGGAGAACACTCTCCGCCGCTGCTCCACTCATCTGGGCATGACGTAAAGGAGAAAAATGTAAAGATACATGACCGTACCTAATTTTATCTAACCTCCACGTTCCCATGGTGAGTAATTTAAAATGTACTTTCTGTCAAGAATATCGTGTTACAGGCAGCCTTACAAAATAAGTGATACCAGTACAAAACCTCGTTTGGGGTAAAAGGAAGAGTGACGCAAGAATTCTACTCACAAAAGAAGTGATATCTGTTTTGCGAGTGACTTTCTTTGTGTCACTATAACGAAAGTATTGCCTTTGTAATAAAATTAAGAGACAGTATCCTTCCGTCATAGTGACACAAAGAAAGTCACTTGCAAAATATATATCACTTCTTTTGTGAGTAGAATTCTTGCGTCACTCTTCCTTTTACCCCAAACGGGGTTTTGCACTGATTAAGAATTACAATGAGAAAGTTGTTTTGTATGAAATTTTAAACTTGTAATCTTATTTTAGACTTACACGTTGTATCATTTAAAAATTATTGGAAAGAATTGAAAAAAGAGAAGAAAAGATGAAGATACTGAATACGACGTAGTAAAAGATGAAATTCAATTTCGAGGAAGGGAACTGAAATTATGGTTGAAGAAAAAGGAGGTAAAGAGATGAGTGGAACAGAACATTTGTAAACAACTGGAGAAGTAGCAATTTGGAAAGAACTAATTAAAACTTTTCATTCTTTCGTTAATTGGCAACAAAACAAAGTCAAAGTCTGATTTGTGTTCTGGAAATTTTGTTCAATAAGACTAGCATTTATTCCTCTGAAGAAAAGTCAAAGATATTTTGCATCATTATGTGTACGAGTAGACAAACATATAAAGAATAATCCGCAAATTCAATGTAGATCTTTTTAATAACAACAGTACAGCAGCTTTAACACAATTAAAGCATTGAAATCTTCAGAATTTCTCTAAATAATAGTATGCTTTTATAAGTGCCTGTGTCCTTATACTTATGTACCTACCGAATGATTTTGACCAGAAATAATTATAAACACTTTTCAGTATGATCAAAATTATACGAATAAAATGTAGAAGTCTGAAATTTTTGAGGTGCCCATGTAGAGAGAATGGTGATTATCATGATGTGTTCAATCGTGTGTAGAATCTTTCCTTATTATTATACAGTGCGTCCCCGAAATAATGGCGCAAACTTCAGGCATCAGAACAGGGAAAATAAATAACTTTGAAAAAAATTCTAGGTCTGTGTAATTTGGGAGTTATAAGAGCTTAAAGTCACGGAGGCATCGTCACAAATGACGCCATAGCTCGACATAGTGAAGTAGAAAGTGTCCGCTTAGCAAATTATAATTGAAGTTGTACCCAATACACACATTTAAGCTATGTTTATGATTAGCGAATGCAGCTTAAAGGGGATTTCTATGATTACACTATGAAACAAAATTCTTATGTTGCGAACCCTGTTTATGTGGCACTCCCCCAATCATAAACATTGCTTAAATGAATGTATCGGGTACTGCTTTGTTGTGATTTGCTAAGCCGGCACCGCTTACCTCGAGATATGACGTAATATTTGACTATTCCGCTATAACTTTGACCGCATGTAGCTCCGAAACCAGGCATGCATTGAAATTTCTTCAAAGTAACTTTCTTCTTGTTTTCACGTAAATAATCACCTTATGAAGCTTGCGAATATATATAAGGTAATGGCAAAAAGGTAAAGCTATCCCCTGTGCGATACGCACGCGCCGTGAACGGCGCATGGGGGATATGGAGGTAGCGCTCCACATTTTCTTGACTTACGGTACGAAGTGAGGTGGGGTGGTCAGTCCCACGCTCTCTCTCTCTATTTATATTAAATGTTTGTGATTAAATCAGAACGGTTACAAATGCCTCTTATTATTAAACAATTAATCTTATTATTAAATTTGTCTTTTTCACCTTAAAAACTAAGCAAACAAAGTTAATATGTAAAGGAGGAGAGCAGACATTTCAACTAAATTTACTAATTGGAACCTTTCCAAATAATTTTACACAAATAACATATTACTCTAAAAGCAACATTCCCCTTTGTTATGTTAATAAGTGTCTCCTTCATGCCATTGTTTGTTGTAATATGTGGATTGTTAGCAAGAAAAGTTAACGTTGCAGTTTTGCATGCTTTTAGGGTTAATGACACAGTGACAAAAGCAAGTGGGATGTGTAATATAGATAAAGCGCTTTAGAACATTAACAAATTAATAACAGCCAGCGAGGAGCACACTGTTGAAAGCTGCATTGTACATTGGAGCCACTTTTGTTGTGTGTTAATTACTTCGCTAATTAAACAATGTGCAAGCAACGTGAACTGAAAATAAAGTTAAACTATGCACGTACTGTATTTATAGTTTGCTTCCAGTTTTGTAAATAACAATTACTGCTGCTACAAATAATGCTTCAAAATGTATAATCTTTGCTCTAATGATAAATTTCAGTGAAACATTTTTATGGAAGTCTGTTGTAAACTACATACGTGATTGTTATTAATTTTTATGTAAATTTTTATTATTCTCAAGCGCTTTTAGATCAGAATTTTAGTATGCAGGACAAAAAATTGGAAATATTGTTTACGAAATTGTAGTCGGTACTTTTTAAAACTGATGATAAAATTGGTAATTTCGTCACCAATTTAATAACATCAGTCATGTCAGAAAACCTAACGCTCCCAAACGTTGAAAATTCCAAATTGTTAACAGTGGGAAAGTGTTCAGTTACACATTTAAAGCTTTTAGTAATTTTATACTAAAAACGCTTGATATATTCACGTACCATGAGAATCAAAATTTTGAAATTCGAGCTATTTGGTAACAATAATAATAATAAATGAAAGGTTAACGAAATAAACCTTATTTTATATCTTAGAGAATTACATTTCATACTGCCTATTAAAGAAAAATCTTTCAAAGTAGCTCCAATGTTTTCAGTGTTTTTCTGGGTGGAAACATGGGAAAGTTGCAGTGTTATAGAAACAGTAAATGCGTTGTGCATGTTCACTAATATTTTGTTTGTTTTATATGACGTCTTGGTTGTCTTTCATTTTCTTTCAAAAAAGCTCAAGTATTATTTTTACAATATTTATAATTGGCCTACGTTGTTATAATACAAGATACTTGCAAGTTTTTCTCGTTAGTCTTCATAATAAGGATTGAAATTTCGAAATGTAAGTAAAAGTAATCTCCAGCGTTCTCCTCCAAAGAATTTACTGCAAATATTTCTAGGAACATATGTTCACTACTTAGTTGAAGTTAAAACAATCCCAGTCTTTTTTTTTAAGGTGGATAATAGTTATAGAAAAACTGAATCAATTTTAAAATTCTGAGAAGTAACGTTAAAAATCATAATGATAAACTATAGGAAAGGAGGTACATAAGAGCCATTTATTACGTTAGGTTAAGATTCATTTAGATTTAGAATGATAAGTAATGTTAATTTCACTATAGAAGTCACAGAAATAATTATAGTAGTACTATAGTTATCTGAAGCTTCAACAAAAACTATAAAAAATCACTTTAATCGAATAAGGCCCCCATGTGTCACGTAAGTGTTCGAAAATAGAACCATGTGGTTTGTATGATAAATAATAATATCTGATAACTGCTTTAGTATCTGAAATATAGTAAGAATTTCGTCTATATTAGAAGGTAAAATAGAAGGGAAGTGGATACTAACTTCTAATGCGTAAGTTTCATTTCCTAAAATGGAAAGACTTCTTTGTTTTCATGCACAACACACTTCTGCTATTGGAGGCTAAGAGGTGAGGGTAAGGGACTACAATCAACAGTGACCTTCCTTCTGACCTGATTTTTGCAGGCTACGATGATATGTTCATTTGGTACAGGGTCAGTTGTCAGATTGGAGATAAGTTTGTCTCTTGGTCGACCTGGCTGACGACATGAGGTAAAAAGTCTGTAGTACTGAGCCATGCACAACGGTTGACCTTTTTCCCTGGATGTTGCCCGATCCACCGGCAAAGCTCTCCTGAATTAAACAATGCATTATAATGATATAAATTCTCCAATGCAGTCGCGTCTGATGAGTACAGGATTTTAAAAGCTGCAAAAAAGATGTCTAGAATATTACAGAAGAAATTTATCAGTATTAAATTATTTGTTTATGTATTTTAATATAGGTACATATTATATGCACGTAATTGTGTTGTGTTTTGAAAAAAAATACAAGGGGATCTATCTTAATACACTTTCCATGTATGAAGTGCATCTACAGGATATCAATAATGTCAATCTCTGAAGTTCCATAAAGGTTTGTGTTTTCATTGCTGAAAGAAAATAAATATTAAACACTTGCAAGATAAGAATATTTTCCATTCTTTCTTTATTTCCCCCATTTTACATAGCCTATGGAGAACATTTGGGCAAGGCTTGGGGTCTGCTGCACAATCGGGATTATAGCATTAATTATAAAAGCTGCAAAATACCAACTACAAAAGCGAATAGCTTCGGTTCCAAAAAAACAAAATGGAATTTAATGATATTAGTAGTAGAATTCTACAAGCAGAAATTACAAACTACAAGAATGGAAGGAAGCTGTTACCGCGTTTCTCATATTGTGATTTCATTTTTTTTTGTTAATCGAAATATATTGCATATTAGCTGTGTTATATTCCATTAGAATAGCTAATAAAAAGCATCAAAATTTCTTCTTGGTAAATGGTATTTCGTAAACGACTTTCGACGATATACAAATTATCAAAGTATTGAAAAAAGTATAGGTTAAGGAGAAAATAGAACATATTCCTGTACAATTATAATTTAAAATGGGGGATTTGCTCAATTCTTTTCCTCCACACTTGAAATTTGTTAAGCTGGGAGAGCAGGGAAAACCATGATGAGGATGGCTGACATATGTAGGCAACGATATGTCGTCTGAAGGAAGCCGTAGCAGCACCACCGACGCCCGTTAGCAGCGCTGCTGCAGCGCTTTCGTGGCTGTGCGTAAAACATTAATTTATTTGTAGTATTCACCGACGGTAGCTCTTCTTTTCGAGGCATTGCCATGGCCTCGTCTGAAGGCAGTCGTAAAGGTCATTTCTGTCAAGTAAACGGATAACGTTATTTACAATATTCTTATCACGTGTAAACGTATTAATTAACGCAGACACTATTCCCTTATTTTTTTCTTTTCTGTTTCTTTCTTACAAATATTATGATCTACTTTGACTGCTTTATGATAGATGGGAAACAGTTAATGATTTCATATAAAAGCAGTCAACAAACATGTTTATTGTTATTCATACATATTCTTAATTATTAAAATACACTTAAGGAGAAGTATGTCTATTATCTCCGAGATATGTGGAAAGAAAAGGGGGAGGCCTTCATCCAGCAGTGGATAGAAAACGGCTGAATATGATGATGATGATGATGATGATGTCTATTATCTGTATATCTATCTATCTACTATCAATATACAATGCATCCGAATAAATCGCTGAGACGAACAATAGTACTAGTCAAAATTCACAATTTTGAAGTAGTTTAACAAATGG
This sequence comes from Lepisma saccharinum, assembly GCA_022664845.1. NCBI lineage: Eukaryota > Metazoa > Arthropoda > Insecta > Zygentoma > Lepismatidae > Lepisma > Lepisma saccharinum. The sequence continues at coordinate 44,097 of JAGDQP010000027.1, forward strand.
CTTTACTATGCTCATATCATACAGCTAATTTAACCATTCTGTCTACTTTAAGAGAAGATCGTTATGCCAACCTAGGTTCTATTGTGGCAATCATTCCAATACTTGCAAATAATGAAAATGGAAACATTGGAATTTTACTGTTTATCACATCAAGAAACTTGGAAAATATTCTGAGCGTGGTTCACCTTCTGCATTAAATAATGTGCTATGTCTAGATTCTTGAGATGGAGAAATATCTTTTGTTCTCTAACCTGAACCGAGAACTCGATGATGGTTGGTTCAATATTACGTGCATTGCTGTAGAGTATATTAATACATGAGTTGTTGTGTACTAGTTACTCTATGTTAAAAGAACTGCTTCTAACGTAACTCTAAGGTTAAAATTATTCATTATAGTACAAATGAATAGATGGGGTAGCCTTTAGATGCTCCCCAGAAAGGATGGGCCGTGTTTGAAAGACGTCGATGATTTAGTTCGTCATGCTTAACCTAAAGCTAACCTCAGATTATAAGAATATAAATACTTTGTAAAAGTATAGTTTCTGATCACGCACAGTACGAGTTACTGATGTGGACGGTAATTAAAACATCCTTTATCTTATAATGCGATTTGTGATTACAAATAACTTACTTAAATCACACCTATTTGTTCAAGAAGCACTATTACTCATATTGTGTCATAGGATCTGTGTACACTTTTACTGTTTCCTTTTATACAGAAAACAGAGATTCTGATAACATCATATTGATTAACATCATTCTGTTTATACCATTTGCATCCATGCTTTTGTAATGCAGGGATGCTTTTGTATTGCTTTTGTAATGATGAGAGGTGAACAAACTGTCTTCGAGTTAAGTTACTAGAGGAATAATTTTAAACATATGTAGATAATGCTCAAATAAGAGTAGACGATTGGAATGTTCTAAAACATGCTCTGTAACGTATTGTTGTTATGCGGATACATAATAAGTCTGGATGTTTTTTAATAGTCTTTAAACATCTCAGGCTCAGGCCGGAATACGTCTGTAATACTATTACATACTCAAGAGCACAATACATTACAAACGTGATGTTACAACATTCTAGCCATCTAGTATCATTTAATCATTAAGATTTATGTACATGTTTTCTGAATGTGTTTATTAACTGTTCTATATATGATGCTCTGAAAAAAATTCTGTTTATAATTTACCTACTTTTTTTAAAAAAAATCTTCAGGGTGTGCCTTTATTCAGCTTAACATTTTAATTGATGAGGGATTTCACAAATTAACAAAGCGATCATTTTTTTAAAATCGTCCCTTTTAAAAGCACCAGGAAATTCTGTTTTAGCAAGTTCATAAGTAATCATTCTACGTACTTGAGTCATTCCATACATATTTTGTGCTTCGATTGTCCTTTATGTACTGAGAGAAGTATGCTATTTGCTTTTTCGTGATTACAGGAGTTGGAAAATTACGCATCGCTTATAGCCGACACAACTAATTTGTAATTTTGTCCGCTTATATTTCCTAAATGCTCAATCGAGCAATTTTATTAATTTTGAAGTACTCGAAATATAAGATTACCTTCTTTTTGTTATTTTTGAAGTACAAGGTGGTGCAAACTTATCAGAAACACCAATTAGCTTATTCGTACTTTCTTACCAAAAGTATTATAAATTTCCGCAGTATCACAATTATATTCCATGTAAAGTTTTCTTTGTTAAATATAGAAAATTAAGATAAATTAGAAGCTTCATTTCACTCTTTTGTGGTGTGTATGTGTCTTTAACCGTATATACACGAGACAGTAATCAGAGCTCCCTATTATCTATAATGACAAAGTGCAGAAGTGGTTTAATTTTTCCATAATACGAGTTCATCCCGCCGGTAGTAGTCATCCTGCAAATTGGGTTGTTAGGCTAGCTTCGACTATGTTCTGGGCTTGGCATGTCTGTGGATTTTAAAAACACATGTTGACAAGGCTTACAGCAAACTTTAATAAAAACAAAGAATAATATCACAGTTTCGGTAGGGGTACTTTCATCAGACGTATTGTTAGAAGTGGCATAACTAGGGGCTCAGGCCTTGGCTAGAGACTCTGGCAGAGGCTAGAGGCCCTGGCCAACTTTTATGGCGGCGAATTCTTTCTTGATTTCTAACTGGCATCCTTACTTTTTTCATATGTTCATTAATTTTATAGTTTGCATGTTAGAAATAAGAGCCCTTAAATATAGTTTATAAGGAAAATATTATATAACATTTTTCGAACCTTAAATTCCTTCCTCCTTGTTTTGATTTCAGTACACTTATAATTTCTTCTATAAGTTGTTCGATGAAAAGAAGTGTTAATCCTTTCAAAATTTCTTGCAGGCAAATGCTGGGATGGTACCTACAATATAGGCCCTGGCCGTCTAACTTCCAACATCCTCTCCCCCGCTCTATCCAGGCCTGAACCTCAGCTGTCTAAAGGCTTAAGACTGATTCCATTTCATATCGTTCAGGCAAGAGTAAATTAGTCCGCATCATGGTCTCAGATTTCGTTAACATTTTTTACATGGCAACTACATGCAAAATTATTAGAGCCATATTTTTTTCTTTTTACCCCCCAAAAATTTTCCTTCGATTTATACCCTTTTAAAATGGTCGGCTTCAACACGAGTTGATTGAAAAAGCAAAAAATATGTCAAATTTAGAAGTTTATTATGGAGAAACTAAGGTACTTAGTAGCATAAGCTGAATAATAGGAAGGAAACAAAGTAGTGTGCAAATTTCCCCTGATTCTCCAATAGGAATCGCGCAATTAACCCGCAATATTGCCAACTTTTGAGGTTTTTCTCTAACTTTAGATATTTTTTTCAATACCCATGGGTCATATAAACAATTTGTTTCCACCGGCATAAGCACCTCTAGAAGGTCTGTTAAAACTGTAAAGGATTTGCGTTTCTGATCATTACATCTCAAGTTACAGCGTCATGAAAAGCTGAAAAATTCATTAAGTCGCCATGTTTGGATGCCATTTTCTCAAAAACTCCACTTTTTAAAAACTGATTTTTATTTACAAGTTTTGGAGAAGTGTCTGAACATTAATATCCCTTTTACCGTTTGTGCGGCCCGAACCCCTAACCTTCGCAATTAATTATTGAAATTTCGATTTTTGTACTCGAATCACTCAGATTTCTTGGTGGTTATAAATTGATACTTCAATTCAATTCAATTCAATTCAATTCAATATCATGATATTTCAAAGAATTAACATTATACTTAAAAGTTAAAAACGAATATTCTTTTAACAAATAATGAACAATTTTCCATCCAAAATGGCAGCCATTTTGGAGTTAAGCATTTTTTGTGTATACATTGCTGTAAGCTTGGAGTTCCTAAAATCCTTTTCTGAAGAAAATACAAAGTAATTCATTTTTATACTCGCAGTCGGAAAAACTTTTCATTTGATTCCCTATATGACCTACTTTATAAACCTTCATTTTTCAGTCCCCCTTCCTTTTGGCCCCAAATTTAGGGGACGGTTGTCGTATAGTTACCATTTTCTTTGGGACGACACAAATAATACAGTGCCGATTTTGAAGTATGAATCAGTTTTAAAATATTTCTTTCAACTCAAGGCTTGTTCTATTATTTAAAAAAGAAAAAAAGTCAAGAAAAGAATTTCACCAGTTTTAGATCAAAAAATATCGCCATTTCTAAGCAGTTTTATTCTTGCTATAAATTTGGAATCATTTTCTGAATAAGTAATTCATATTCAGTGGAAAGAATCCTTTCATTTGAATTTTTTCGGAACATCGCTAAAAAAATTATTTAGACCACAAGGAATAAGAAACAATTTTCCAGATGGATTCACGTGGAGTCCCTCTGACTTGTATTTCCGTTTAACTTTCCTCTAGTCCTCTCTAGCACCGCTGAATCTTTGGTTAATACTGGTGATTAAAGATTTATGGCCCCTAGAATCCGGAAGTTCTGAGAGTAGACAGAAAAATAGTTACTTCATTAACTTTTTTCGTTTCTTTTACATTAAATGGTAATTTGGATATCATGAACGAAATTTAACCCTGTATATTATATTAACTGACAGAGATGCTTGCTGGTGTCGAAATACTCCAATCAATAATTGAATACATACTTTGAGTGTCCAATTTTTAACAGTTGTGAAGACTGGGGCATTAAGCAATTGAAGCGTAAAGGGAAAGAAGGGGGAATGTGCACGAAAAGTGATTTATCATAAAACGCATTTCAAAGTCCAACTCCTATATATTATATATATATATATATAAAACCACTATAACTTGGTGATCTTTTTTTTCTATCTTTTTGGATTGAAACTTTCTGAGCGGTCAGCTGTCATTGTGTATTACTTGTTACGAGTGCAAACTAATTTCTTTTAAAAGGTGCACCTTCCTTATTCTTTCTCTGTACGCTTCAATTCTCATTTAGCAAATGAATTGTGAACGGAACACGTTTCTATTACCTAGAAATTAATGTGAATAGAACGAACTTCTTTGTTTTTCTAAAGGAACTTTCCGAACTCTTAAATCTGTGTGATGGATCACCTTGTGGACAATGGCCACAATTGGTTCACCTTCTTTATTATTCGTTTTGAAAGAACTTGCTTACGAGTTCTTTTTCGATGGCATAATTGAAAAGAAGAGTAGAATATATTTAAAAAGGTCAGTTTTACAGCCTTATGAAAGTTTAATTGTGTTTATCAATTCCAAATAATATTTATAATCCTTTATAGAGTTCTGTCTCTACATTTGAATCTTGATACTTTACACAAGTTCTACATCATCTAGGGTAGACTTCGTCTTTCTCGTTTACTTGGACTCTGTTCGTTGGAAAAGAATGGAAAACTGGCTTAATTGCAAAGTACCATCCTGGTATTAACTTGAATGGTTGACAGAAATCTTCCATGATCCCTGGTGTGAGTATAATTTTCACCTGCACCACCTGACCGGCTTTGATTAGTGTTCGGCTATCTTCGGCACTAAACTGATGGATCTACATTGTCAATCACTAATTTTCATTTTTTTTAAAAGGTGCTCGAGTCTACCCAGATACTGTTCATAGTTGCACCTTCTATCTTATCTATTGGAAAGTATTGAACGATTATTTTACTATAATTACAAAGGTGAAAAAGGCGTGCAGTAAATGATTTTGTTACGTTGAGACTAAGTTTTGTTGAACTTCTTACTTATAACAGACAAGAAAATGTTTGAAGAAGGAAACGAAAATCGAAATCAACTGTGAAATTGGATAGGTTAAGATTTGCAATATTTGCTTCGCATTTACCATGATAGCAATCAGGAAGCACATTAAAACAGTCACGAACATCTAAGATGCAAAATCACTTGTCGACCTTGGAACCAAAAATCAATAACAGAGAAAGACGTGGGCGTCGCAGATTGGAACGTTGAATTCTGTATTGCAGCTTCTGAATCCGACGCTTTTCTACCCTTTCTTTAGTGTTAAGAGCTTTATTGTTCGATATTTCATAAACAATCACATTTCTTTTAAGAACGTTTACAAAAAGAATAGTTGCACTTACTCCACGTGTGTACTGTTTAAAAGCTTTTATTGCGTGTAAAACGTGTTTGTGTGTGCGTGAGAACTTGCAAAATTCAGAACATTAGCCCTAGATAACTAATACCTTTAAAAGCATAATGGCCTACACGCCAAAACTCTTTTGAGATAAAATGAGAAAATCTCAGTCAACCAGTACGTAATTCACGCACACAAAACCTTTTCAGAATAGTTTCTTACTGCTGATATCGAAATGAGATTTTTTCCAAAGGTAAGTAGGTGGTGTACTGTGCCATAAACTGAATTTTGGTCAAAATTGGAACTTTGACCTTTCTGCTTATAAATGCGTCATTTGTAACTCAATTTTCTTGAAAATCGAACCAGGTTCTTGCACGGAACTATAAAATTGAAATTTACCTATAGGATATCCGTATTAAATCGTTACAAATTTAATCCATATCAAAAGAGTGAGTTAAATATTTTAGGAACGCTTGAGCTGTGATTTTTTACAGAGAAATTAATAACGTTTCATTGAGTGCCAAGTTTTCTAATTATTTATATCTTTTCAAATATAAGATATTGATGTGTATATATTACAGTCTGTTTGCGCAATGCAAAATTTATACCACTCGCATGGTTTTATTTGTTCACAGTTACTTTAAGAATAAAACATTTAAACCCCAATTTCTAATTTTTGTTAGCACGAGCGTTCAATTAAATATGAATATTACTCAAGAACATAGACTTGAATTGAGAGAATATAGTATTTTCACCCCGTTAATATTACGAAAGGATGGTTTCGTTCGCTCCGTAATTGAATGAAACTTGTAAAATTTGTAAAAAGAAACGATGGCTTTGAATAAGCTTTGAATTTAGATTGAGTGAGGAACAAGACAAACGAATGCACCAAGAGATAAAGAACATTAAAAACTAGCATCAAGGTAGACAGATAATATATAAATATAATTTTCCATGTTTAAAGGAGACTTAAAGACAAAAGATTATGCATGAAAAGTGAAAAAGCGAAGTTTCATACTTATAGTTGTCTTTGATACACATTATGAAACATTGTGGGAAGGACTGTCCTGCTATTTTTCTTCATTTTTATACTAACACACTTTGTAAATTAATTTTGCCATTCTTTATTTACCATGTATAAAAGTAAAAAAAAAATCTATATTTTGAAAATTATTTTTTTTAAGAAGTACCTGATAAAAATAATCAAAGTTTGTTTTGAATCATTATTGTGAATTCACAGGAAAAAAAACATATTAAAAAAATTTTCAATCACTTAAAATTTAAATTAAGTTTTGTGTCAAAATCTGAATTAATGGTGCAAATCTGAGCAAAAACGTTCCCGAAATTAGCAAATTAGCAACAAGCGTACATTTGTTACAGAAAAGCTACGTTCTTGAAAATAGAGGCAATGTTTTGTGTGAGTTTTGTCAAAACATGAGCCAATTAGGTTCATGTTTAGCATGTAAGTAAGTCATAACAGTTGCTAAAACACGCTTTATCGGTAGCAAATTAAATACTTAAGAATGGTCGCTAGTGGTGAATTATTATTTAAAAATCATATACCATATGATTAATATAAATTATCATGATAATACAAGATAATGATGCTACGAATAGTCCATATTAAACTTATTGTCAAAGTATATTTCGAAAATACTTTCGAGATTATTGCGTCTACACTTCGTGAATTTATGCCGGTACTCTCGAGTTTAGATTTGAATTATGCTGGAACTCCGTTCCGGCTCAACTTCAACAGTATATTATATTAGTCACTATAGTCAGTAATATATAAAGTCAGTAATATCCATTTTACTGAACGAACACCGTGATAACAGAAGTCAGGGAAGTCAATTCAAGTCTAATGTAACTCCAGTGTCGAATGCCTTTAGATTCTTTCGTATTGGATTTATCAAGCATGAGCTTTTCAAAAGTAAGATAAGAAGCAACGATACGTCGTAAGAATCGAAATGCAATCTACGTTTCGCGTGACCACTAACGTATGGAGTATGTTTTTGGACATGGCTGAAGGTCATGTGCAGGTACTTTAATCATTAGAGTAACATTAGACTGGCATTAACTTCCTTAAGTTCACTCGTTGACCTATGAATATACGTAGAATTATAAATGCCTATCATTTTTAATTACAAACTTCCTTGAGTGAAATTCACAGTGATTTTGGCGACAATGTGTACATATGAAATAAGGTCCATTTTGTAATTGAAAACTTTAAGAAATTTGTAGAACAATGTAATTCCACATACACATACTTTGAATCAATTAAATTTAAGTTAAATGGCTGACATCTGTTATATTCACCCTACGCATTATGCCAATTACACTTTTTTTTATCTAGTATAAAGACTTGAAAACAAAAGAATTTATAGCTACAGTACGATTTTTTAGGCTATTTGACGTATCTCCCGAATATCTAACATACGTGGAAATTATTACAATACAATATAGAAAAGCGTATTTAAGTTTGACTATATCTTCATACTATTCCAAATATAAGCAACTATAGTATATAATTCGTCCGGTTGCAGTACTCGTTAAATCCAAAAATGCTTAAAATGAGATATTGGTATCCCTTGATTCTTCGTATCTTAATCTTCAATATGATCAAATTAATAACCTCAATATTCATCCTTTAAATCTTAACGAGAAAACTCATTCCCAAGCAAGAAGTCGCAAACTCCTTTTTATTTTTCTTTGTTTTTGGAAAAGTGCCAGATTGGACATACGAGTTTTGCAACCGGATGAGTTATATGGTGCTGTTAGGTAGTTATTAAAATTCAATTACTGGAAAGGGTAAGTTGAAACAAATTTATTTGCTCTAAATGTGCCTGCAATCCATTTAGGCTTATACGTGTCCAAGAATAAACATCTTGAACATCTTTTATGCACATGTCTGAAATTATGTTTTGCAAAGATTATTATTGTTGAGGGGGGGAATTTTTGTACACTTTTTCATCACATTTTATATACTTCTTGTGTACATTTTTTTCCAATATGTTCTGAAAACATCGAACTTACTCTTTGTTGTATGAAACTTCTTCAACATTCAAGGTTGTAATGTAATGCATGGACAATCTTTGAGAGATAAAAGTACTACCAAATATGCGAAAAAGCCCACCACCAGATGGGAGTACCACCGTGTTTCAGGGTTACAGGCTGCCGAAAGCATGAGAAAATGAAATTTAGAATTTCATATTTCCAATATAATTAATAGTATATTGATTTTACATAGTATTCTGCTCTGTCTAAAAATGCATCTTTCAAAATTGTACAATGGCTGCGCAAGGGATTCCTCAAAGGAAGTAAAGAATTAGCAGAAATTCTCTAAAGAAAAGGAAGGTCGAAATAAACGTAAATAAAACTACTTTCCGTATGAGTAACTATGATGTACATAACTACCGCCATCAAAGCGGGTAATGACATTCTCTCTCATTATTAATAAATAAACAAAACGTTCATTGAATGTATGTATTTCTTACTCCTGATTGTTATGCAACGACACATTACTTTTACAAAAATCTGTCTCCATATGGAATTTGCTTGAGACAGCAACTTGACGCAAACGAATTAGTGTTATCTACTGGAAAGTTCTGCTTATGAATGCTCACTTTGACCTTCAGAGAATTTCTAGGAATCCACCCTAGCAGCACAACACTATCGGCCCAATACTGGGCCAGTACTGACCAATTTAAATAAAGGTTGGGCCAGTACTGGCCAATAGAAATGAAGGTTGACCCAGTATTGGTACGATATTCTGTGCTTCTAGGACACTATCTCTTTTGAGGAAGCCCTTGCGCATCCATTAGAGTAAGCGGTTTTAGATCGTGCATGTTTGAAGTCTTTGACGATAGCATGCTAATTATCTCTACTGTAGTAAGTGGTGTTGGAAATACGCCTATGTTAGCTCTAAAATTAATTTCTCCATGCTTTCGGCAGCATGCCATAACCGCTTATTAATGCGCTCTTGCTTGAAAAAAAAAAATCTTCGAATCTAGCACATTTCAAGTGAGCAGAATTTATGAAAACTTGAAGCACTTGAAGTTTAAAGGCACTTAAGTAAACAAAAAGTGCAATTTTTATACACCATTATGGAACTATAGTCTTATTCTTGATATATCCTGTATATTTCGCCCATTCCATCAAAGTGTGAAGAAAAACTATATGTTATTTTCTTGCATAGAGATTGAAAAATGAGATTTGCCTACCTGTCAAGGATATCCTTGTGTTGCAACACGCCGTCCACTAATCTTGCCGCAAACCTGATTTGGTCGTGAACACTTCTGAACTCCTGAGGTGGAAAGACCATCCCAGGATTGGAATTGACAGGCAATGGGAGAGAGTTGTTCATATACATGTCGTTCAGCCACCATTCGTACGCCTGCAAAGAGACGGGGAAAAAGAAAAAAAATGAAACACGTTTTCCGAGAACGAAAAGCAATTCAGATACTGCCATAAATCCTGCTGTTATTAAAGGAAAAGGCAGTGAGAATTTGAAAACCCTTTTCGAAATGTAATACAAAAAATTCAGTAGTTTCATACCATAAACACTTATAATATCAAAGATCAGAGACTTTCGGATAACGACTGCTAGAATGTAAAGAAACCAATTTATCTACCGTAATATTTTTTATTGCTTTTTAAAATTTACAAATGTTACTAAATTCACTTCCTTTTATTTTCCACAGTTGTTTTAAAGCAATGTTTTATTTCCTTCTTTTATATTTATGCTATGCGACACAGCATGTTGATGAAAGGCATTTTCATGATTAGTGTAAAGATTTTAGCTGCATTTCATATGGATTTCAAGGATAAAATTGCGCTGAGGGCAAGTTAGTTGATTTACCTATCATTTCCCTAACAAATAAGTCTAATTATCTAAATCTGCAAGACAAGAAACATATCCGCCATTTTACGCCAAACGAGAATTATTATTTTGCTTCATCCTCTTTTCGCCTACAAGTAGATCATTCAAAGATATGGATGGGATCATACTGAAGTTAAAAATAACTTAGCAGGAAGGTACCTGAACCTGAACTCTTACTTCTGGGTGAGACCTGGGTTCTTTTTAAAGGACTTCAAAAGTCATGTGCAACGTATGGATTTTAGCCAGCGGAGCCTAAAGTCTAAAACCAGTGAATCTTTGAAACGGTTTATGCTGGAATCACGGTTCTTCGTGCAGAGCTCTCGCAAAGTAATGGAAGAGCGTTCGCTTGGCGTGCGAAAGATCGACGGTTCGAGTTCTGTTTATATCAATAATTTTACTTTAATTTGTTTCTGCACTGTATGTGAAAATGTTATGTGTTACAGTATGGTTTTGACATGTAAAGCGAATGTTAGTGTTCTGTATCTTTTTTGTTCTTTCATTGTATTCTCCTTTTTTCTTATTTTATTTAGAATTTGCTAGTTTACATAGTACAGTTCACATAAAGAACAGAAACAAGATGAAAAGAAGAATAAATAAAAGTTGTGCTTTACCCTTGCGGAATTATTATTTTTAAGTGTAATGCGACCTTGTATTTCTTCTTATTTTCATACTGTTTCTGTTTTTATATGAGCATACAACTGTACTATGTAAAGTAGCAGATTTTAAATAAATGAAGTAAAAAGAATACGAAAGAAAAAAGGTGATAGAACACTAACATTCACTTTACATGTCAAAAGAATACTGTAACACGTAACATTTTCACATGTACTACAGAAAAGTAAAATACAATGATGACATGACCAGGACTCGAACCGTTGATCTAACGAACATTCTTCCAATACTCTACGAGGGACCTATGCCAAGAACCATGATTCGGGCACAAATCGTTTCGAAGATATCTTTCACACAGTTTTAGCCTTTAGGTCCAGTTAGCGAGAAAACTGTAAGGCCTCAGCAGCTAAAATTCACGTGTTGCACATGACATTTGAAGCTCTTTAAAAGGAACCGGGTCTCATCCAGAAGTAAGAATTTAGGCTCGGGTTAGTTTATTTGTTCACATTTAGTAACTAAATCATCTAGCGCTTAGTGTTGCCCACGAGACGAGATTCAGGTTGTCTGATCTCCAAAATGTCTTGAGCAGAAAGTGTCTCGTCTCTAAAAGATGTATATTGTACATTAGGAGAGTTCTGTCTTGTCTAGTTTTCCATAGACATTTCTCTGTCTCGTCTCGTATCGTGGGCAACACTTGGTTGAATGATCAAGGTGAAGAGGATTCTCGTATGCCCTAAAATGAAGGATATTGTTACTGTTGTTGGACTTGTAATAAAACAACTAGGATTCGTCAGTTGAAACCAATATTAGACAAAAACACGTGACACGATTGCAGTTATAGACATCTCTCTTTACTTTTAATTTTAATCAATTGACTTATTTGAAAATTAGTTGTATTTACAACATTGCCTTTCTTATTAGTGAGATTTTAAGGTCTGAATTTGGTTTGAAGGAGTTATTGCTATTGATCAAATCGATACAGAAATTCAACGTAAGAGCGGTGGTTCACGGTTTTAGTTAAATTTGATTTATGAGATTTTGTTCGCTATTTATCATCAAATATATGAAAATTGTAAGTTTAAAAATACGATTTTTTTTACATCTGTTTAACGCTTTCACGTAAGTTTGGGATTCTAACCCGCTTCACAGTAAATTTCTACGCTATCTTGTTGAGAAAGTTCTTAATAATACTCCAACACATACACTTGATATACCTGGAAAATATCCAACCATGTCGAATATTTCAACAAAGGGTCACGCGATCTGGATGTAACTTGGTAGGGAGTTGTTCTTGCTCTGCACGCGTGGACGGTTACAATACAGTGTGGCTACTCATTCTGTACTTAGATATTGTCTAATGATGTTTTATGTGACAGTCACATTCACAATGATTGGCAAGTCAATCTGCACCAAATTTTGCTTCAAACTTGCTTATTCGACAGCGGAAATGACTCGAACGATTAGGAAGGCTTTCGGAGATGAATCAATGAATGAAGTCCAGAAAAAAGTGTTCTACCGGTATTTCAAAGATAGCTGACAATCCGATGAAAGTGGTTCACTTCCTGAAAGACCTTGAACAGGCAAAGCACGGAAAAACGTTGAAAGTGTAAAGGCTGTAATTAATGAGAATAACCTGATATAGTGTTTTTGTGGAACTCGGGCTAATTGTTAGTTTTTCAAGCAAGTCAGTGCTGCTTCAACACGAAATTTCTTCTGCTCTTGCCACAGGAATCGCAGAAGAAATTTTAAGGACACACGTTTCATGCCAAGAGTCTCTGTCAAAATCTCTGAAACACAAGTTCATGAGTTGCCTAGATTACGTTTTAAATTGATCACTGACAATTGCCGGTTTTCATTAATTGCAGTGGCATTTGTCCAATTATTCGTTAGGTCATTGGGAATGGGACGATCACTCAACAATGTCTCACTGCCAACTGAGTAGCCATACGGTAACATGACTGTTCAAACCTCTTCACTATAGTCAACTGCCAAGCTACATCAAGATCACGTGAACGGTTGTTGTTCAAAATTGTTCAAAATCACTTGTTCAAAATTGTCGGATAATTTCCAGACATAACTAGAAAATTACATTTGCATGCAATCTAAAGCTTTGCTTTGGATGTATAGATACTACATTTTCCCTTTCTTTCCATCCATTCAGGGGATTTCCTTCTAATATTTGTTTCATATATGAGAATATACACTCGTTTACATACTCTCAATATATGTTTCTCGTCACCTAATTCCGTGATACTTTTAATAAAGCCTGCGTTCTTACTGCAATTGAAATAATTATGTTTCAATAGCACCTCAGTTGCACAGTTAGAACATTTCTGAATACCTTTTCTTGTGTTTCATTCAACATTGAATAGTTACAAAATTTTGGTATAACATGATGGAGTTCATTCATATATAGTAGCAGGACATGCAAAAGAACTACGTTCTTATGTACCTTTCATTTTGATGAAGTAGCTCCTAAATGCGTGACAAGGTTGATAATTCCGTGACAATGGTATCTAAATTAGTATATATTACTTTAAAACTATATTGTACAATATATCAAAGAGTCTAACAAGGACACGAAAATCAGCATGTCTCCGGTGGGACACGAAAATCAACATGAAACTTCCACAGTGCATTGATGTGTTCAGAATCAAATGAACACTCGCGTGGTACTACGTGTCGCAGTTTCCGAACTTCAAAGCTTTCGAAATTTAGTTCTGAGCGCCTGATAGGCAGTACTTCATACATATGTGTTGAAGTTACGCATTTCTCATTCACTTTTATATAAAAGGTTGCGCTGAAAACAATTTAAATGTTAGATTAAAGTTATTGATGAATTGACGTGTTACTTAATTCCTCTGATCCCTGGCAAATGCGAATATTATATAAATACAGGGTGACCGAAAGGACACTTCCCATTCCGTTAATTTCGTAACCAATTGATTTCCAGGAGGAACCCATTTTAATTTCACGACGAATGTACCATCGTGGTAAAGCATTGTATACTGTCCGATTTTATTGTGGGCTAGTGGCCAAAAGTGAAATTTTCTTAAATGACAACATAGGTTAAGTCACCTCATGTCAATGGTCTTTAAGTTCTACTTACAAACGCATGTGATCATTTACTAGTTTCTTTGAAAACTTTGCGGGAAAATTCGTTTGCAACTCTCAAATATTATAAAGTCAACCTTGGGAGTTAAGGTAATAATTCACACTATTTAACGTTATAATCGCTCCAACTTCCATCATTAGTATAAAAGAACTCCTGGAAATATTACTATGATAATTTAAACGTGCTATCTCATGTTTTGTAAAGATAAAGATAAAATGAATTTTATGGGCGGTAACAGCACTATGGCTTACGCCCGTCCCGATCTCATGTTTTATGATCCAATAGCACCCAACCCCTGGGATGAATATGTTAATGCAGCGAATTTCAGATCAGCATTGCGCGTTGGGAAGGGGAAGCAAGTATACTGTAAAAATAGTAGACTCAACGTTCATCCAAAAAATGGAGGCAGCTGAGCTGCCTCCACTTTTTGGATTAACCTACATTCAGCCGGTTTTCGGTTGAACGTTTTACTTTCTGTAAAATTTCAAAATGCGTGTATACATGTATACACATGTATGTATATACATGTATATGACTGTTCCACCTTATTTCATTCAAACAGAGCATTTTTTAAAGTAGAAAAGGATAAAATGTAGTATTCCTTTAAAAAAAATAAAAAATAAGTTGAAGTGGTTGGGTTTCGATCCAGGGTCCTCAAACACACTGGACGGACGCTCTTGCCACTTAGCTACGAAGGCAATTTGTGTGTCTGGCTTTCCGAGTGATATCTATAGCTAGGGTTTTACTGCGAAGGAGGTTAATTATTAACATGCTTTTGATTATACTACGAGGAATGCCTCGTGAAAAAAGGAAAGATTCGTTTGCTGCAGTGTAAAGATTTATACCTAACTTAATTTCTCTTTCCGCCAATGAAATCCTTGCCGTTCTCGGTCCACCAGTGAACTGTTTACTGTTCACAGTGTAAAGGCAATATAAACACTCAAAATGGCGGGGCGTTCAGTGACAAGCAAGTAACGTTAGTCCTGTTACTGGATTATAGAATATGTAACTAAGGCTTAAACTTCATCCACAAAACGATCCAAACTGAATTGTTTGGATGGTTTTAGAAGATTGTGACTATGGCAGTGACTGTATGACTGTGCTGTTAACAAAATAATGGAACAATATATTTAACATTTATTTCTCTCAATTGAGCTTTGAAATAAATTAAAAAAAGACAGACCACTTAAAACAGTGCACTATTTTTTTTCTAGTTGACTGAACAAGTTCCAGTTCTAAATGTGATAATACGTAAAAAAAAAGATTGACTACACGAATATGATATGTTTTGTGCCAAGGATGTCATATTAGACTCTGTTCAAGAAAACAAATAAAGAAGATTGAGAAATCAATGTTATAAACAAAGTAATCAGAATATCGAATACTAACATGTATAGGATGTCTTTAAAAAAATGCTACACTACCATGTGTAAATCTTTGAAGCAATAATATTAAGTTCATTTCAAAGTGCAAATGTGTTTACATTAAGAATGTTTAGATGAACAATATACCAGTATTATTCTCTGTGAATAGTAATGCATGTATACTGTATGATGAGAGCATTTCTTGCATAGTTAATTTTTTGGGAAACGTATGTTTATTATAAATTTTAAATACATTAACGAAGAGAAACTTTTCTAAGTTCGTTTCAAACTTCATTTATTGTTTCTCGTTTCTTACTCTGGTTAATATATGGTTAATTAATATTCCAACATTTCGGATAATAATAATAATTATAAAACAATAATCCTGTAAGGGTCTACATAACATTTATCAATTACATGGTTTACGCATATTTAGGCTATTTCTTTAGTTTGAGATGAAGAATACTTGTCGGAAACTGATTTGGAACCTTCGTTTTTATTAAATAAGAGTCCCAAAAGACCGATAAAATAATATGAATATTCTGCTTGATAATATTCATAATTCGTGATGTAAATCTTCCTATAACCCGCTTTATTTCATGATTATTGTTGGCGAATAGTATAATTAAAGTAGACAACAACATTAGAGCTATTGCGTACATAGTTTGACAAGAAGTGGGACATCCTCCTACGTTCATATAAACTAGATTGCATTTGAGAACAAGATAAAAGGAAGAACGTAAATAAGCAAACTGTTTCGTATTGACATCTTTTGTTTTTAAAAAATCTTTTCTTTTTTGCACTTTATAGTTTACTTTTTTGTTTCCTGATTGTTTTTAAAAAGATATAATATGAAGCTTTTATATTATTAGGGATCTGCATAACAATTTGATTTTATATTTTTGAATTTATCGTTCGAAATTCAGTCAACTGATTAAATTATTCTTTTGTTCAATACAAAATGCAATCGTTGTGCGCTAATATAAGAGCAAATGAGAATATATTGAAAAATATACCAGATTGTTCGTTTTCTATAGTACAGATATTCTCCATTGAATGTTCACGTTTTTTAAAAAGAAAAAAAAAATGGAAAGGAAATTAGAGGTAAAAAAAAGCGTATACCTGAGAGGAATTTTTTGCATTTCAATGACGTCAGCAACGGGTGTATGTATGTGTGTGCGTGTGCTTGTGAGTGGAAATTCCTGCCAGACAGAAAGGGTGGGACTTTACAAAATCGGAGCATGTGCTCTCTTGCTTTGTATCCTGATTGGGCTGCATCCTGCGCAGCGGCGCTGTGTCACCTACGTGTGAGCCGTCGAGTTCCGCCATGGCAGAACCTCTTCTTCATAATCGACCAAACCCTTTGCAACACGGAATGTCGGCTTTTCTCTGCCCGACAACCTAGAGGAGTTAAATCAAAATAGCAGATTGGCTTTAATATTGCCTCGTTATTGTTTGCTTATAAAAGGAAAGTTTTATTTTTGTGTGTGTTGTGAATGTGAAGAGACAACTCTTAAAATGCCTGTTATGTAAATAAGAAAGATACGCTATTTTTCACACGCGTTTCTGCTTGTGTGAGACTGATCTATGATATGTGAAATGTTCTTAAATTCTTTTAGTATATACTATAGGGAGAAATGATAAAATTGTTACAATATTTTATATGATGGTTGGTAATCTTTCAATAGCCCATCAGCTCACGATTCAAGCGACTCAGGTTCGATTTCTGAACACACACGCGGCTGAAGAGAGTAGTAGCTCAATACATCGTGTTTGCGATTGGAGAATATAAAAAAAAATGATTGGAGAGTAGAAATTTTAACTTGATTTTAACTCTGTTTTATGTGGTAAAGGTTGTGCACAGTGAAAATGGACAGAATCTCTTCTTTTCCCCTTTCCTTGTCTCACGAACATGAGAACACTGTATGCAGACGGCTGACAAGATCTGCTCTGAGGCGAAGGTAAAACATCAGTCCTGATGATCGGAAGCGGGACTCGAGCTTGCGTTTTACCTCAGAGATGATCAGAAATGCACCTCCTTAGTCGCTGAACAATGTGTACTGGATAGGTAGACTTACAAGAAAATTAGCACTAAATTTCGTTTATCTTTCTGATTAGCTGTAAGCGAAGATGCATTAAAATGATTTTGATGTCTGCATGAGACATGCAATGGCTTGAATACCTGGCTTTTTTTAGTAAGTTGAAGAGTTTTCCATGTTCTCGAGAAGTATCTGAACATATAATAATTCAAACAGTCTCTTGGTAAATCCAGTGAATAGCACTCTTGGTCTAGGAGATGTAATCTACAGTTTACATAGCCGTTTACAGTATTCACGCACATTAACCGAATATTTAAGAAAGGTTCCATGAGAGAGAGAGAAAGAGAATCGACCTCTTTAATTTTTTCAGACAATTCGAATAAAGCTTTCATATTTCAAATTATCTATGTTTATATAACATACGATGTGTCCTCTGTGAGTGAGTGGTAATGCTCGCTGCCTTGCAATCAGCAATTCGATTCCCGGTGGGGACACAAGTGGTTCGGAGCCTACGTTAAACTGTAAGACCCGTCGTTAGGACGTCATCATCATCATCGATGGAAGGCAAGCCACCATGGGTTCACTTTGTCCAGGGATTTTCGACATGTAACATAAGATATTTGCTACTATTGTTTAAAAGATCCATAATAATTACGCCTAATTAACAAGAATTTTAGTGTTACTTTGAAATGCATCTACAACTATGGAAAGAAATTGTTTACTGAATCAGCGAACTTGTTGTCATGGCAAAAAATGAGCAATGACATCCAGAAAGTAGCTTCAGAATTTAAATTGTTTTGTCCTGCCTCCAAATACCTCGCTTATTCAAAATAAACATTTTATATGAATCAGATCTATATGTCAATATTCAGCTATAACCCATTAAGAAGCTCCCTTTTTTATTTGTTTGAGCTGAAGCTAGTTGAGTGTGTGTTTGCTTTATGCATCTTAATCTGTTCTTTGGATTTGACGGATATTGAACGATAAACAAAGAAGCTGAATATTTTGATCTGACATCTTGATTCAAAATGGCGATCTTTTTTTCTTTTTTTAAAAGCGTTTGTTGTGCGTAACACATATTTTCTTTTACATAATATTCTGTAAATTTAGTTTTGATTTATCTGCCAGTATAAAAAGGAAAGGAAAGGACAAATATCTATTTAAATGTATTTTTTAAATAGACATTTTTATTTATTTAAATTAAATTATTATAAACATCCTCAACGAGCTGTTAAGCTTCCAAACACGAGTTCTTCTCAACAGCTTTGTTTAACTGAGGGTAGTTTCAGTGAACTCTCACTGGACTTGAAGCAATCATTCCCTCAGAGAGTGACTCTTAGTCTTTGGAGTGGAGTTTATCGCAGAGAACTCTTTCTACGTGATGAATTTCTTTAAAATCGCTACATAAATTTTAAAGTTGTAAGTGGGAACAGAACGATGAACAGGCCAAGGGACGTCCTGAAACTGAGCTTACAATTATCCATTCCTTCGAGATGGAAAGCATTCTTCCTAAACAGGTATATTGCTAATATATTATGATCGCAGGTGGCTCCTGAGTCCATTCATGTGTTAAAAATCAATTCCTCCGTACAATCATTAAGGTAAACAATAACTTAAGTGTATTGCCTGCTGAGATATGTCATGAGTAGAGATTCTATCTTCGTACTTTACCTACTGCCTCAAAATTAATCATACGTGTTCAGTGCATTATTGACGCACTGAAATAAATGTTTACATGCTCTAATGTCATGTGAGAATGTACATTTTACATTGATGCATTTTAGGACATATAATGAACAGATGAATTTTAAAACAACTATTGCAAACTGTTATTCTGACTCAAATAATACAAGTATCTGCATAAATCAGTTTGTTTAAATTACTGTTTTGTTTTCCCCTGTGTGGGGATTGTCAGAACAGCAAATATGATAACTTTATAATATCTTTGATTCACATGTTAAGATCATTGTCGTAGATATGGAAATTTATTGTAATAATGTAGAAAATGTTCTAAAACGTCAAAATAAGAGATTGACTCTAAAATAAAGGGTAAATGATTTAGTGGCATATTTTCATCCTGTTTATTTTTTTAACTTGGTAAGTTTAACTTTTCACTAAGCTTGCGCTTCAATGAGTTTAACGAAACATTGATTAATTCTGTACCTGAGAGCTATAAGCGCTTAAGCTACAAATCTTCGTTTTCGAGAGAGAGAGAGAAAATGAAAAACTACTCCCTTTCACATAGAAACCAAGTGGACTAACTACATAATAGACTTACTTATTTACATCAATAACATGTTTACAATAAAAATCGAACAATCATTATTTGAAGCCTTCCGAATGTTGTAAAAATGCATTTATCACGTTTTGGCCAAAATTAAACTTATGAGCTTCTAGCTCCCAGGTACAGAATTAACCCAAAACAAATTAAAAGTAGATAACGTTGGCGTTCAAAATATTGATTTTTCTTCATAAGTGCATTTTAATGTAGCTTAATCTCAAGTAATACACATTGAAAAAAATGATCTCCCGTGAACATGATGAACCATTAATCTCGTGTATATTTTTCATTGTATATATGTTAACAAATGATAAAATAAACTGTATTTTCTCTTAAGTTTTATTTTTATCTATGGATGAGGGCTGTAGTGGGCAATAACATGTCTCATCTGTTAGAATAGAGCATGCATCAAATACATTTTTTAGAACATGTGTTTACATTTGAAGACCACTGGAAAAGAATGTGCTAATCTTTATTTTATGTGCCGGTATACGCAATGTTAATTCTGTACTTTTTAAACGCTCTCCTGTAAAAAAACACGAAAATTGATAAAGCACGTTCTTCTAATGTGGTATTTATTTTCAATGTCTCTCTCTTTTACGCAATATGATGTTTTATGTAATTATTTTTACTTGGGACCAATTATTACCGTATACCACAAAGTCGAATGAGAAAAATTACAAGCTATGCACGGAAATATTGGGTTATCCCATAAGTAATCTCATATGTGCGATGACCGCTGCAATAACGCCATCTGACGAACAAATAGTGAAGGGCACTAGCGCACTTCACTATTCGCTCGTGATACAGTTTGAGTGATATAGGGCACTTGTTTGCCCAGCAGTGTGTAGAAGGAGAAATTTCTATTTCACATTTTGGAAGTGCGGCTTGTGATGGAGGCAGTGTGGGAGGACAACATACTGCATGTTATGCTGTATGAATTTCACCAGGGACATCCTGCCAGTGCAGCGGCACGAAACATCAATGACGTATATGGTCAGGGTGCTGTGGATGTGCGAAAGTGCCAGAGGTGGTTCCAAACGTTTCGGCCTAGGGACACCAGCCTCACCGATAAGCCACGGGAAGGGAGACCTGTGTAGCTGGACAACGATGCTCTGCGAACAGTGGTGAAGGCAAATCCAATGCAAACTGTTGAAGAATTGGCCAGCGAACTCCATGTCACCCATTCGACTGTTCATCGTAATCTGCAGGACCTTGGGTACATGATTGTAGAAACTCGGAAAAAAGGGTACCCCATGCGTTAACGCCACAACAGAAGCAGCAGCGAGTTCTGCACTTCCCTGTTCACCCGTCACAGACGTGATGGAATGTAGACAGGAAACAAAAAGTGGGTCCACTACCATAACATTACACGCAAACGCCAGTGAGTATGTAAAGGGGGCGGAGGCCCAGGAGCTGTGCCATAACACGATCTCCACCCTGAAAGTATGTTTGGTGGGACATCCGTGAGATAATCCATTCTGAGCTCTTGCCACATAACCAGAGCACCAATATAGATGTCTACTGTCAGCAGCTTGAACGCCTACAGACTGCATTGTTATAGAAACGTTCTGCACTGGTAAATCGCAAGGATGTGCTCATCTACGGTGATAACGGGAGCCCACGCACGACAAGAAGGACCTGTGATAACATCTAGGAATGTAGCTGGGAGAAACTCCTCCACCCGGCGTTTTAACCAGAATTTGCACCAACAAACTACTGTCCTTTTCGCAGCATGCAAAACCATCTTTTCGGGAAAACACTGCAAAATGAGAATGAAGTGCGACAAACAGTGACCCAGTTCTTTGCCTCCAAAACCAGTGACGTCTTTCAGTGGTGTTCCAACAACTGGTTGACAGGTGTGAGAGTGTTGTGGAGTCCGATGGGGACTATTTCCCTGACTAACGGTAGTGTTCCAGCCGTTCTTCTCCTCAAGGTGCAAAAATACATTACTTATGGGATAAGCTGATAGATCGTTTGAATCACAAACATGGTATATAATTTGTATCTAGATAAATTGTTTAGGTGCATATTTTTTTCTTTTTAACTATATAATTTTTGCGGGTTGTAGTTACTGGTCTCCCACTAGGCGCTTCCCCAGGTGGCGGATAGGGCAATGCCAACAAGATATGGTGGGTACCGGAAATGTTTAGGGGCGGACCAAAACCAGTACTGTTGCCTTGCAGTTAGTAGAGGGATCTACAAAGGCTAGGGAAAGATAACATCGAACAGAAATATCATGGTAAAAGGAAGCAGCTTCACTATTACCACCCTGAGGCTGAAGATGAATGACATCGGCAAGGTTCTGAGATGGACAGAGGACGACATCTTGAATGTCTGCCTTTACTGTAAAGTCGTATAGCTGACAACTTTACACCGCTAAATCATGTTAAGAAATAGTAACAGATGGTTCATGGATTCTCCTGGGGTAAAATATTCCGGAGATAAACTAGTCCCTCATTCATATCTCCGGGCTGGAACTGCTTCGGGGGCTCAAAGAACAGGATTAAGAAAGACCTTAGAATAGGAACGTACGAATGTTATATCCAACGGGCGCTCTTCAGGTGGAGGTACGCGAGACCGAAAAGTACGAGCTGGAAATATTAGCGATACAGGATCTCCGGTGGGAGGGTCAGGATAGCCTTCAACAGGGCAAATACACTTTATGCTACGGGGTAACACAGTCTCATAATTTCGGAACACGATTCCTAATTAAGAACAGTATTCTTTCGGCGGTTCAGAATATCCAATTCGTAAACGAAAGACTATCGTACGTTACGATACGTACCTGATGGTTCAACACGGTTTAAATAAATGTATATGTTCCGACCGAACAGGCTAATGATAACGACAAAGATACATTTTACGAGGAGCTACAAAGGTTGTTTGATCGATTACCGAAGTATGATACAAAAATTGTATTGGATGATTTCAACGCTAAGGTAGGTAGGGAGGAAAAATATAGATATACTATAGGCAAATAACAACAATGGAGAAAAATTGATAACTTTCGAAACACCTAGTAGTAAAGAGCACTTTTAGCACAAAGATATACACCAATACACATGGTTTTCTATGGATGGCAGAACTCTCAACCAGATCGATCACGCTTTAGCAGATAGACGAAGACACACCAACATAATGGATGTTAGGTCTTACAGAGAAAAGGAAGGTGACACCGACCATCAATTAGTGATCACAAAAGTGAGGAAAAAGTTATGCATCGCGAACAGAGAAGGCAAAACAACTTAAATTAGAAGTCAAACGATTAAATAATCCAGCATAAGCAGATTACCAACTCGAAATCTCAAATATGTTCGAAATCTTAGCCAACTCGAGTAGTAATACAAATGGAATTAGCAGTGAAATTGATGTAAGATGTGGGAGACAATTCGTGATACAGTGAAGGGCGCAGCGAAGGAATGTGTCGGTGAGAAGAAACAGAAAAACGAGCCTTGGTTTGATGAAGAATGCCTTAAACTACTTTTTTTTTTCATTTTGGTGCTCACCTTCAACCCTTGTCTCTATGCATTCTTTGCACAAAATGGGATGTGCACTTTCAAGGTCGAGCAGCACGAGCAGCATTCGTTCTTCTCATTTTGGGACAGGCAGTCCCTAGAGATTCTCTGATTGCCGGTGTTCCGACAGTCCGAGAAGATCCTTTGTTCCCTCAATTTAGACTTCGGGTGGTGCGGGACGGAGTTTGGACCAGGCGTCCAGAATGTTATCCTGGTTTTTGTTCCTAATTTTGCCTTAAACTACACGAGGAACGGAAACAAGCAAGGCATCAATGACTAAGTAATCAAAGTAAAGGAGATACCAACCACTACAGTAACGCGAAATTCAAAGTCCACACACGGGGTCAGAAACAAAAGGCGAGAATATCTGACGCAGAAGATTCAGGAAATAGAGGAAAACGGCAAGACGAATAACATACGAGGTCTGTACAAACGAGTAAACCAGCCGTTAAGGAAAGGTTAGGGATCATTAGAAATGAACGCGGAGATCTTCAGGCGCATTCGACTAATTATCGATTTATGGAAAAGTTATTTCGACAAACTTCTTAATGTACACAACGGAGAACAAACAGACAAATTTGATATATATAATAATAATAATACCACTTGTTACGTATACTCCCAAGAATTTAAATTTGTTTCCTTTCTCTATAACCTCATCCCTAATTCTAATGTTTTTATTTCCTTCATTCCGTGTGTTTCGGCTTGTTATCATGTATTTTATTTTATCTATGTTTACCTGTAGACCCATCTCATCGTACGCTTCTATTAAGACATCGCTGTTGCTTTGCAGTACATCTAGGCCTATATAGTCCCCTATTAAATCTACATCATCCACGTATACGAACAGTTGATTCAAACTATTCAATGATAGTCCTTTTTTGTCCTCTTTTATTTTTAAAATCGAATGTTCTAACGCAAAGTTAAACAGTAGTGGTGATAAGACATCGCCTTGTTTCAATCCGTTGCGAACCTTGAAACTATCTGACATATTACATATCCGTACTCTGCTTATGGGGTAGCTGAGACTCATCTTCACTAGTTGAATCATTTTTTTTTCGGAATTCTAAATCGTATCAGGATAACTTCTCCCTTTTGACAGAATCATATGCTTTCTTAAATTCAATGAATAGCTGATGAACCGTCCCTTTGTATTCCATTTCTTTTCAAAAATTGGTCTCAAGGCGAAAATCTGGGCCAACGTGGATCTATTTCTTCTAAATCCACATTGGTGATTTCCAATTATTTCATCTACTTATACACTTAGGTGTGTTAACAGAATATTATTTAATACTTTGTGACAGGTTGGAAGTAACGAAATTCGGCGGTAATTATAACAGTCCTATTTATCTCCTTTTTTGTAAATCGGAACTATTATTGAGGGCTTCCGTTCCTTTGGATGCTCCTACTTTCTCCATATATCACTTATCAATTTATGTAGTTCCTTGAATAGTGCCGTTCCTGCCGCTTTAATTAATTCGACTGGAATATTGTCTATTACCGGTGATTTGAAATTTTTCAGTTTATTTACAGACATCTCGATCTCGCTAGGTTCGGGTATCCACGGTTCTGCGGGATGGATTTCAAATTCCTCTGTTTGTTCTCCGCTGTGTACATTAAGAAGTTTGTCGAAATAACATTTCGGCACATCGACTATTTTAGTTGTATACGCCTGAAGATTTCCACGTTCATTTCTAATCATTCCTAACCTCGGCTGGTAACCTTTTCTTAACGAGTTTACCCCTTTGTATAGATCTCGTGTGTTATTTGTCTTCCCGTTTTCCTCTATCTCCTGAATCTTCTGCGTCAGATATTCTCGCTTTTTGTTTCTGAAACCGTGGGTGGCGTTTCGTTTCGCGTTACTGTAGTGATTGGTATTTGGTTTGCTTTTATTACTTAGCCATTGTTGCCTTGCTTGTTTTCGTTCCTCATGAAGCTTAAGGCATTCTTCATCAAACCAAGATTTGTTTTACTGCTGTTTGTTCTCACCAACACGTTACTTCGCTGCGCTCTTAACTGTTTCACGAATTGTCTTCCACATCTCACTTACATACATTTCATTATTAATATCATCATTAGTATTACCCTAGTCGGCTAATATTTGGAACCTATTTGAGATTTCGAGTTGGTAATCTGCTTTGTGCTCGAATTATTGAATCGTTTATCTTCGAATTTTAGTTGTTTTGATCCCTTGTTCGCGATGCATCACTTTTCCCTCACTTTTGTGATCACTAATTGATGATCGGTGTCATCTTCCGTTCCTCTGTAGGGCCTAACGTCCATTATGTTGTGTTTCTTCGTCTATCTACTAAAACGTGATCGATCTGGTTGAGAGTTTTGCCGTCCAGGGATACCCATGTGTATTTGTGTATGTCTTTGTGTTCAAAGAACGTGCTCTTTACCAGTAGGTTTTTCGAAATCGCGAAAGTTATCAGTCTTTGTCCATTGTTGTTGATCTTTTCGTGAAGGCTGTATTTGCCTAAAGTAGGTCTATATTTTGCTTCCCTTCCTACCTTTGCGTTGAAATCACCCAACAAAATTTTCGAATTATGCTTCGGTAATCGGTCAAACAACCTTTCTAGCTCATCGTAGAATATATCTTTGTCGTTATCATTAGCCGTCTTGGTCGAAGCATAGACATTTATTTAAACGGTGTTGCACGATCAGGTACGTATCGTAACGTACGATAGTCTTTCGTTTAACAATTGAACATTCTGAACCGCCGGAAGGATACTGCTCATAATGAGGAATGATGTTCCGAAATTATGAGACTGTGTTCCTTCGTAGTAGAAAGTGTATTTGCCCTATTGAATGTTATCCTGACCCTCCCACTGGACTTCCTGTATCGCTATATTTGCAGCTAGTACTTTTCGGTCTAGCATACCGCCACCTGAAGAGCTCCTGGTTTGTATAACGATCGTACGTTCCTATTCTAAGCCGTTCTTAATGCTGTTCTTGGAGACCCCTGAAGCAGTCCCCGAATGGAGATCCGAATGAGGGACTAGTTTATCTCCGGAATTTTACCCTAGGAGAATCCATGAACCATGTTACTATTCCTTGACATGGTTTAGCGGTGTAGAGTTGTCAGCTATACGACCTTGCAGTAAAGGCAGACATTCAAGATGTCGTCCTCTGTCCATCTTAGGGCCTTGCCGATGGCATTCACCATGCTGCTTCCCTTCACCATGATATTTTTGTTCGGGGTTATCTTCCCCTAGCCTTTGTAGATCCCTCTGCTAACTGCAAGACAGCAGTACTGGTTTTGTTCCGCCCCGGAATATTTGGTACCCACCATTTATCTGGTCAGCATTCCCCTATCCGCCACCTGAGGAGGCACCTGGTGCAAGACCAGTAAGCCATTAAATAACGGTATATTTACTACTTTGTACAGAAAACGGGTTTTAGTCACCTTCTATTTTATTTACTTGGTATTTATGGTTCACTGCTTTTGAGTCATCTTGTCGTTATTTGTTGACCTTTTTAGCTATAACTTTGCATGTTCTTGTAGGGACTGTACCTGTACTGTACACGTTTCATCAAAATTGGGCTTCCTTTTACAGCGAGTGTTCTTGTTTATTCATATAAATGTTAAAAGTTATACATTTTATAACTAAATAAAATAGATCTGTTTGTCATCTTACGTATCCTCAATTCTCATATTTTTGAGAGGCCGATGGTTACGCTAACTAACGGTAGGTGGAACAACAGTTTTGTATCATCCGGTTCGCTGTAAGAATAAGAACTCATTCAATTCTAGCTGGATAAAAGTGAATGATTGTTTGTTTTTTTGTTCTGCAATGGCTCTTAAACCGTCCAACGTATCCCCAACATACTTACCATGAATACTTATCGATACCCTACAAATCGTGAAATACTTCTCGACTCTCCAGTCCAAAAGCACCTCAGCTTTTAGTGCTGCCATCTTATTGCAATATTCAATTTTTGCAAAACTGTTTTATACTATTCAATATTTCTGTACCAAACTTAGCATGATTATTTCTCGATACCTTACAAAAACGATTGTGAGGGTTTCCAGATTCTCAAATATCTTAATTCTCAGTGTTGCCACCTTGTTATAAAATTTAATTTTCGCAAAATCTTACATACCATTTAACGTATATGTACCAAATTTTGCATGAATGCTCCTCTATCAACAGAAAGCACTACTGTGGGGTTCAACACCCCTGAAACACCTCAATAGCCAGTGCTACTAACCTATTCGCAAAGGCTTCTTTGCCGTTTAACATACATGCACCAAATTTAGCATAGACACTTATCAATACGACTATGGGGGTCCCCAGCCCCAAGAACCCCAATTATCAGTGTTGCCATCATATTTTAAAATTCATTTTTCAAAAGCATTTTATTCCATTCAATATAGGTGCACTAGTTGCTTTTAAATTTGATTTATACATTGTTGATAAGGACATGAGAAAGGGTTATTTTCTTTTTTAGTACTTTTTTAAAAAGTGTTCTTTTTAAATACATATATTAATATTATCTATCAATCCAATGTGTTCCACATTTTTAAATAATATATAAACTTTCCTTCTCCCTCGTTTGTTCCCAATTTTGCTTTTTTACTCTAGAGAGAACGCGCGTGACAATTTCTCTAAAACTCGTATGCTACAGCTATTCCGAGTCTTTGTACGTTCTTATATTATATCCAAAGATAATCACGAAAGGGAAACAGGAGATTTTGAGACGGATAGGATGTGCATCCAAAATAGGATGAAGATTCAATTATAATTTTTAATCCCCTCTGGCTATGTTTGCGGATGAATACTCGAGACACACGCACACATGTATCAAGGGAGAGTGAGAAAGCATGAAGAATGGGGAGAGGAAAGGATTTAGTCTCTCTTCATCTCTCTCTCTCTCTCTGTGCGTGTGTGTTTGTATGTTTCTTCGTTGTGGGACAATAATGAAAAAAAGACAGCTTTTTTCCATTTTCTTTGGAAATTCCCTTACAATCTACCCCATACGTGTTTCCCTTAGCCTTTTCGGTACACCAAATGTCATTAACTCACGGCTAACGATCAAACAATTTTAACCCCCACCTAAAAGAACTACGAAATTGATTTTCTATCAAATATTTTCCATTTCCCTGCATGCTCTAATCACACACCTGGGAGAGAAACAGTAAAGTTTAGAATGAGAAGAGACGAAATTTGACGAGGGAGGGTTACAAATTAAAAAAAAAAGAGAAAGAAAATAGAAAAAGGCGTTTTAGGCCGTTGCACACAGAGGAAGCAAAACATTGGGGGATAAAATGTTGAACAACCTTTTCTACTTTCTTTTTGTTACTTGTTCCGTTCTGTTTACACAATTTATGAATTAAAGAGGGTGGATCCATAAGCCCAGACTTGATGAAACAGTATGACGTCATCTTTTGTATCTTACTTCAGTTTTCGAATACAGGAGAAGCGGGAAATTAAGAGAGAATTCTTACCACTAAATTTTGAATAGATTTTTCAGAAAAGAGATCTTCTTTAATAATTATTTTTAGTGTTTTTCTGTAAATGTGAAACATGGAAATGGATTTTTAAGATTAAATTGGCCTTGGGCTTCTGTCTGCCAATTATCTGTTTCTTTTATTACCAACTCAACACCTCAGTACGTAATTTTCAACGGCACTATATGACGTTCTTACCAAAAGGCAAAATGTATTTGGTTCAACAATATTTATATACATATTTTTATCCATTTGTCTGCATGTCACGATGTTCTGTTCGACATTTGAGGCTGTGAATGATTCGTAATGAATTAAATTAGAGAATAAATATTTTTGTTACATTTAGCCGGGGATTTAGCAGAACCGTTTCCATTGTCCACAGCTGGACTCTTCGTGAAGGAATTTTAGCCTAAAACAGGAGTATTTCTGTAGTACCACAGGATCCTGATCTGACTCCATGTGACTGAAAGTTCCAAAATTCTAATTTCAACTCTGTGGTTGCGATTTCACAACTGTTGAGAACACTTTGGCGTGTGACTTCGCAAAGAAAACATTTTCAAGGATACAAAGTTGATTTGCAATGCAGCTGATAATTTATTCAGAGCATCATTTCCTTGTACAGCCACTTACAAAAGTAAATGGAAGTTGGAAATATAAGAAATAGAAGCGATTTCTTTTTATGAGAATTGTTTCACTGTACGCCTAATAGTTACACTACCAACATGATAGTACAAGTGTGCGCTAAAACATGGAATGCCAGGATATTCTTCCATTTGGAGCAAGAAAGGATTAGTCCTTAAGCATCATTGAGAGAACTACGACATAGTTAGGCAGAAGTTACATTCACGTTAAGTTCTAACAAGGAAATTCTGCAACTTTCCCACCTCAAATCGCCCCCAAATTTTCACCAAGCATGCGATGTAGCATAGATAGAACACAGACGGAAGCTTTTGTTTCGCCAATTGTCGGAATATACATTCAGAGCCACATATGTGTCTCGATATCTGGCGTAAAAAGACACAAAAATCGGCGGAATGCATGCAACCCGAACATCACTGAGGCCGGGATGCACACCCATAAACAGTATACAACGTGACAGAGATGAAAGTGGAAATGGAAAAGGTCATAATGGGCTAAAGTCATGTACAAAATCAGTAAGCAGGTGAGATGGGAATTACAAACATAGGTGACCTGCCAAGGGTATTTTCCAGGCAAAGAAACAGGTGAGGATAGCAGCGAGTGTATATACACTGATATTGGTCTAGTCGAGGATAGTGTAAATCCAAAACAGCGTGAGTGAAGCAGAGATGCATATCGCACCAGCAACATATTATAAAGGCGTCGTCCTCATACAAAATATTATCATATCCAGACCGAATGTTAAAATATGTCCAACATATTATTGAAAGATAACTTGTGCTCTTGCGACAAGTAGCCAGCAGCCTACCACACATAACGCAACATAGGATAGTATTTAGTAGGTCAATGGTAGAGCGCCAGCGTAACATTCGGGATATCCTGGGTTCGATCTGAGGGGCCGACTATCCTGGCTGAGATTTTTCCAGGGGTTTTCCTCAGTCATATAGGCAAATGCCGGGATGGTTCCTTCAACATAGACCCTGGCCGACACCCTCCCGAATCTTTTCCCTTCTCTGACCCGGCTTGAGCCTTAGATGTCTAAAGGCCATAAATAAAAATTCAAAAAAAAGGATAGTATTTAGGTGAGCTGAGCTAATTGTAAACAAGATTACGGAGTTTGAGAATAAATCTTCTATTATGCAGATTCGCTGCATGCTCTTCGCTTCTGACGTACTCTTCAAGACGTTGGGCAAATAACTTATACTACAGGAAGAAATACACATCAAGCGGTTGACAGTATCGTGTGGTTTTTGGTGGAATTACTTTCACTTGCAGATTAACATAATCAGACAACGGTTGTGTTGGTAAGCTGCTGTCGGCCTGCCCGAACCATGAATCTAGGAGAAAGGATGGTCCGCGTAGCAACACGTGCATCGTTCTATAAGGTCTCGAATGTGCAAGGTTTTCTATGCTATGCAACCTGCACTGCGTGAATAACGATTGGGTTGCATGCATCCCGGCGCTTTTCATGCCTTTACCCTAGATATCGACACACATATGCGGTTGTGAATGCACGTTCCGACAATT
This sequence comes from Lepisma saccharinum, assembly GCA_022664845.1. NCBI lineage: Eukaryota > Metazoa > Arthropoda > Insecta > Zygentoma > Lepismatidae > Lepisma > Lepisma saccharinum. The sequence continues at coordinate 75,060 of JAGDQP010000027.1, forward strand.
TGCAAAACAACAGCTTCCGTATGTGTTCTATCTGTGCTACACCGCATGCTTGGTGAAAATTTGGGGGCGATTCGAAATGGAAAAGTTGAAGAGTTCCCTTGTAAAGTACAGAGCACAAAAGCGTTCAGCCAGGGAACCATTCCTTGCACATGTCTGTGGTTTTGAAGAAAAACATATGGTGACCTAAGACTTTCATGTTTTGGAGAGGGCTTTAAGAGATAGGAATTAAAGCAAGGGGAAGGAAGATAATAACATTTACATAATGCAGGATTCATCATTATGTAATGCAAGAAAACTTGTTTTGTTCGAACACACACATACAGTGTGTGTGTGAGAGAGAGAGAGAGAGAGAAAGAGAGAGAGAGAGAGAGAGAGACAGACAGACAGACACATAAAGAGTGAGTGTGCGTGAGAGAGTAGCAATAAGCAATTGAAAAATAAAGATGAAGAGAGAGAGGAGAAGAGAAAGAAGAAACGGCATGAGAAGGAAACGTCATGAAAGACAGGGAGAAAGACCAATGAAAAAATATGAGAACTACATTATCATCATGCTAAAGAACACACACACTGTTTACTCTGATTCTCGCCATTGATGCGTCGTATGTTCTCGAAGCGGACATTATTCTCTATGTTTCCAGCCATTATTTCATGCGAAAAAAGACACTACCTGGTCGGGAATCGAACCCAGGTTTCCCTGCTGAAAAGTCTGAGTCGTTAGCTGTTACTTCACGGACTTGCTGCATAAATGCTGCTTAATAACTGGTATATTGTTTCTTTCTAAGAATAACAACATGAAAAGTGGATACTTCAGATCAATGACGTGTTCTTAATTGTCTTTATAACTCCCATAGATTTTATTTTGCCCTTCCTAAACAACATTTGTAAATCGTCTACTTCTCTATAGTAACTCACTTGTTGGATTCCACATTCTGAAGGATTCTCCGTTTGTATGAGAAGTTATCATTAGATTCTTCACGATCGCTTTGTAAATAAAACCTTGGCTTCAGAGGGTTTGAACCTATGTTGGCTTGCTTTAGTACTGAAGACTCCAGCACGTTTCCCCTGCGCCATCTTGCCAACGACAGACATAAACCACGAATGACTAAGTTCAAACCTGATCTTTGGAAAGAACCAACTTTGCCCTATAAATTGTTTAAACCAAAGTGCACGCCAAAAGAGCCTAGCAGGGTAAGATGGTGAAAAGTGCCCTGGAAGCAATTGTGATAAAACAAAAACGTACTATCACATTAAGCTTAAAAAATGATGGCTATCCACCAAATTTCGGCTCAAAAACACTAACCTAACCGCAAAATAAATTAAAGTGTGTTTTTTGGTAGTTTAGCGATATCTCGATCGAATTTGCACCTACGATGACTTTCTTTTTCTAATTGAAGATATTTTCAAGCTCTACAAGATGGTAATTGTTTCATTTATGTTGGCGCAAAATACAAATTTGTAGAGAGGTTAGAAAATTTTAAAAATGAATTAAAAAATCGAAGACAAAAGTGCTTCATTGCGTATGCCCACCGCTAACCGGAGGCTGCGCCCACCGCCCCAAGACTCACGCCGCCCAGCTCCCATCGGACGCACCGAGCCCCCTTGCACGCCTCTCGGGCCAGACCTGGGTTATATACATATATCCTAGCTTTCACTAGCGTCTATTTGTATGCCAAAGCAATTATTAATAATAAATATGAACATATAAAATTATAGTTTGAAAGGAAAAAAAGAAGAAAAAATCTTGCCCCCGCCGGGATTCGAACCCGGATTTTTATTTAGTAAATCAACTTCTTACCGCTGCACCAAGCTAGGACCTGGAAAATAGTCGTTTGGTCGTTGTATTTACAATGGATGTCGTCGGAGCATGTTACTATGACATCGCAGGTGGTGATGACTTCCAAACTTATTTACTATTTTCATCCTCAGTTTTTGAACGCGGGGCGTAAAGATTTGTATGATGCCTTTTTCGTTAGTGGGTCATCGATTCCGTGCAAAATTGCGCTTGTACCAGTTTATCATTATCAGTGGGAGTGTTTCAAGGTAGTGGTACGCCTTAGGCTTGAATATTTGTGCTTGTGATTTTAACTTAATTCTAAGAATATCAGTTAATACAGGTTAGAAAGGTATATCAAATGGAACAAGTAAAGCCTACTTAGGGTGCACAAAGTTTTGAAAAAGTTCTAGAGCGTTGGTTTAGCATTCGGAAAGTTCTGGGATCGATTCCGACGTTCAACCATTTTGACTGAGGTTTCCCAAGATTTTCCTCAGCCATACGAGGTAAACGCTGTGATGCTGCCTAAAAATAGGCGCTCGTCGTGTATCTTCCAACACAATCTCCCAAAGATATCCCGGCTTGATCCTCATATGCCTAAAGACCTTAAAATAATTTTAAACAAATTCTTCTAGGATTCTTTTACCCCACCCTATCCCTGGCGAGTGTTATGCTTAAACAACATAAATCAATTCACACATGCACAGAAAACATACACTGTAGATGTGAATATACGAATATAATATACTGGGTGTCAATTATAGTAAGATACCCTCGCTCGTTTTTCATCATCAATTCTCAGTGGTAGAGCTTTGGCGTAGCATTCGGGATGTCGTGAGTTCGTTCCCAGCGGTGGACTATCCTGGCTTGATTTTCCTAGGGTGTTTCCTCAGTCACACGAGACAAATGTCAGGATTGCACCTTCAACATAGGCCCTGACCGACACCTTTCCGAATACTATTCCCTTCCCTATCTCGGCCTTTACCTTAGATGTCTAAAGGCCATAAATGTAATTCAAATTCATTGTCAATTCAAAGTGCGTAATGTTAATTACAGGGCATATACGGTGTACATTAAATGCAATTTTAATATATCGTGGTAGAAGAAACTCAGAAATAGAAACAGAAATGTTATTTGAAAAAAATATTATTTGAAAAATAATTTAAAATAAAAAAAATATAAAATAGAAAAATGTGTGTGCCAGGTTTGAACTCATTAACCCCATTTCATTTTTTTAATGGATTTATCAGGGTTTGAACTGGCAACCTCAGGCACGAGAGACCGACACGATGACAATCAGATCAACGAGACTATTTTATTTTGATTGTGAGAAAACAGTATTTATTGTAAACTATCAATCTCCTGCGTGTCTACGACCTCATAACAAACCAAATATGGTATTTTCTACGTCAAAGCATTGTTTTGATATACTTAAGATAGTAAAAATAAACGGAGCAAATCACTACGTTTTAATTCAAAAACTAAAAACGTGTAAGAGTTTCATCAACTAACTAACTATTGGCTTCATCAGACACTCTGAATTACATAAACAAGAACAACTTGTAACGAGCCAGCTATCTGGTTCCTGATTGGATCTTACCACCCAATCCAATAGCGTCTACACAAAGTGAACTTTTAATTACTCTCACTGATTTCTATCTACTCCTGTTCCTACTACATCTATGGGGTATTCAAAGATGTACTGGAACAGTGGGTGGAAGGGAATCAGTGAACGTTGGTAACTGAATATATACTTTGTGCAAACGATATGGGATTGGGTACCAGGATCAGGGACCAGATAGGTGGTTCGGTACAAGTTGTTGTTGTTTATATAATTCAGCGAGTCCGATGAAACCAAGACATTAGTTGATGAAATGTTTACACGTTTTTATTTTTTTAATTAAACGTATTGATTTGCTCCGCTTATTTTTCTATCTTAAGTATATAAAAGCAATGCTTTGACATAGAAAATATATTTGTTATGTTATGAGATCGGAGATCCACAAAAGATCGATAGTTTACAATAACTACTGTGTTCTCATAGTCAGAATAAACGAGTATCGTTGGTTTGATGGTTATCTTGTCGGCATCTCGAGCAATTAGTTAATTAGTTCAAACCTGGCACATACATTTTTTTCTAATTTTATTTTAAATTATTTTTCAAATACATTCTTTCAATAATAAAATTTTCAAATAACATTCTGCTTCTATTTGTGAGTTTCTTCAACCACGATATATTAAAATTGGATTTAATCAATATGTCCTGTAATTAACATTACACACTTTGAATTGACAATGAATTTTAATTTAATTTATGGCTTTTAGGGATCTAAGTCTCAGGCCGTGATAGGGAAGGGGAAAGGATTCGGGAAAGTGTCGACCAGGGCCTGTGTTAAAGGTGCCATCCCAGCATTTGCCTGGTGTGACTGAGGAAAGTCCTGGAAAAAACTCAGTCAGGAAGGTCGACCTCTGGGATTGAACCCACGACCTCCCGAGTGCTACGCCAACGCTGAGCTACAGCGGCTCGGCCAATGCTGTACAGATTCCAGATTAAAAATGTACGTCAGTACTCGTAATCTTTTGAGAATAAGGTAATTTGAATTTGTAATATCCTGAAAAGACAATGATAATAATAATATCTATATATAAACAGACGTCGTGAGTCGTGACTGACTGACATATCAACGCCCGGGCCAAATGTTTTTAGCTAGAAACGTAAAATTTATGGCCACTCTGGATTTAACTAACCTATTTCACTGATGTTCATTAAGAAGCAAAACAAAGGCATCTTTCGAAAGTAGAAATGAATAGAAAATGTCATTTCTTTTTTTTAAAGAGAAAAGAATTCCTGGCCTGAGGTGGGATCGAATCCGATACCCTCAGAATAGTTGGGCAATGCTTTATCCACTAGACCACACAGCCCGATACTCGAAGACGGCTTCCGAGTCGAGTGAAGAAATTATAAGTTTCCTGATCGCACATACACAGGCACATTTGTTTTAGCAAATGTAAAGCACGTTTCCTCATTTCATGTTTTACTACAAAAACAATACATTTATAGTCATCATCCAATGAAAGACGATCCCTAAAATCTCTAATTTACGAAAAATGCAAGAAAGCAATTATTAATAATAAATATGAAGAGATAGAAATATATTTTGAAAGAAAAAAATATTCGCACCCGCCGAGATTTGAACCCGAGTCAACAAGCCGACGCCTGAACCAATTTTTTAAATTTATTTATATATACCGGTAACAAAAGAAAAATAAATAGACAATACCAAAAACTCTTTATATAGAAAAAAATCACTGAAAAATATATCAACAAACCATAGCCTCTAAAGACAAACAAGATAACTGAGAACAAGTTACATGGGGACTATATATATCTCCATGAACCACCAGAAATAAATTTCCTAAGTAAATTGAAATAGAATTTCATACCATCAGACTCTTTCTTTTTAAACTTTATCTTAAATTTACATGGGAGAAGTTGAACAAACCAACCAGGGTCATTAATTTCTGTTTCTGTTTTCAATATAATAAATGTTTCCGTTATTAACCACATACAAATTTTCCTTAGCAGGGGGGTGGATTCTATAAGTAGGTTTACACATTATCTCTTTAAATGTAACGGATTGATCCACACAACGCATAATTCTTTTGAACAGTGTTTTAAAAATTTCCCACAACTCTAGTTTTTGTGGGTATGCGATCAGTTTGTGAAACAAAGTTTCTCTGCTATTACATTTTTTACACTGATAATTGGTGATGATACCCTTCTTAAACAGATCAACATTAAAATAATCTAAATTGTAGATCTGTAGAAACAATTGTGTATGCAAGGTTGGATTATTTCGCAAACTGTTCAGGTTTAAATGTATCTGTGTCATTGCTTCGTGGGTATAGTATTTTGTAAGATAAGCGTTTTGACTATTAAAAGCGTTATAATGAACATATAACTGGCGAACTGTCAGGTGTTCCCAATGTTTTGGTTAATCACTGGGTAGGAAATATCTAGGAGGCAAAACAATTCCATCGACCTCCATATATGTTGTACATCAATAGGGCTATGTAAATCAATGTCTCGAATGGCCAACAAGAGAGCCTCTGAGGGGAGAGGATTAGTAAACTCATAAGGGCCTTTTAATAATCTATGAGCAATAAGGGCCTGGGCTTGTATCCACACACCCTTTAGACCAACCCCACTTTGACCAATTGAGAGGTATAAAATATCCCTGTTTTTTTTTTTCAACAAATGACCTTTCCACATAAAATAGCATGTATTTTTCTTTAAATGGGCCCAAAAGTGATTATACAGAGGAAAGAGTTGCATATGATAGTACATTTTACTGTAAACAAAAACATTGATAAACCCATCTTTATCTATGAGTGAATTAAGACTATTAGAAAACAATTAAGTACCAGTATTATGGACAAATTCAGTGATCAAATATTTTTCAACTTCCTGTATAATTTTCTTGATATCACAATACCATGTCACTCCTAAATTCGTAATGTAGCTTCTGATATCCATTTCATTTTTGATGTGCTTACTAATCACTGCCCTTGAGTTTTTATTTAATTCCGGAAACTTTTTGAAAAACCTCTAGTAACTTAATGAGGTCAGTGAACTCTAACTTTTTGTACAAAATACCAGGTCATCGATATAAGCTAGACATTTGACCGTATTACAACTTAAGGTGATCCCTACTAATTTAGTCTGTACTGCATATAACAGAGGAACTAGAGCGATACTAAAGAGAATCGTGGCTGAGGAACACCCCTGAAGTACCCCTTTTCCAAGTCTAAATTTGCTACTTAATTTACCATTGATTTTCATCTTGCAGGTCCTCTTACCGTAAGCCCATTGTAACATCTGTATGAATTTGAAGAGAAAATTCATTTGCTTTATAACTTGAAAAAGATATGATTGGCTCCAGCAATCAAAAGCACGACTGAAATCAAATTTTTGTATCGTAAGAGGTAAAACCCTGCCGGCATCCGAGTGTATCAAAATATCTCGTATTGTCATCAAATGGATACCGGTGTCATCCCTCGAAGAGCACTCTAAGAAGGTGAAGTAATTTAGGTAATAAGGGCTGTAATCTATTTGTCAAAACTCTAAAAAAGACTTTCGTGTCGCAGTTCTGTAAATGGATGAGTCTACAATTATTTAAGGACAGAATTTCGTTATTTGTTTTAAAGAATACCTATACAATTGAAAAATGTGTTTCAATTTGAGGACACTGCCAAAAGGAATTAAAAATAGTGCTCAATTCGTGCGCCATTTTCTTCTGATAAAGACACATATTGGAACTGGAAAACACATGATCTCCTCCAAACGAATGTTTGTTAAGGGACGTAATTGCTAGTTGAATTTCAAGAGAGGAAATGGGTGAGATAAGGGTTCTACCGTCGTCCTCCGTAATACTAGGAAGAGTTTGTATATCAAAAGACTTCAAAATATTAAATGTACCTTCTACTGAAAAATCTGAGTATATTGTTGTTTCGAAAGCTGAGTAGACCGCCCCTTGTTCATAAAGGATACCATTTTCATCTTGAAAATTGTTTCTAAAGTTTTTTTTTTCAGATCTTTCATAATATTCTCTAAACCTATAGTTTTTGATATACCACATTGTTTTAGAGTGGCCCTATTTCGGAGACCTACTATTTTCTGATTATGAATAAGTCTTATCTTATTTTGTACCCACCTAACTTTGGGTAATCACAGGTCCTCTACATTAGCTCTTTTTGTATATTCTTGTACGAGCTCATTATAGTATTCTAACATAAGACGTCTATCAGTGCAATATGTTTTAACAAAGTTTTTATACTCAAATCTAATGTATTTCTTCTTTTTCCCCGAAAATTTGAGGAGGAATTGTTGGTATCTTTTAAATTTATCAGTCTCTTCCCATAGTTGTTTAGAGTTCCTTTAGTTGTTTAGAGTTATGTGTGTAAGAACCACTTTGGTTCTTCGGTAGCGTTTCATTCAGGGTTGGAACATGTTCTTTCGCTAATTCTTGTGGAGGTTGTTGCACTGAATTTTGCGGGGAAAAGTTCAGATCTTGAGATTTGGGGGACACTATGATTGTAACCCATTTCGATCAATTGAATGTTAAAATTTTGTACTTTAATGAATCTGGGTACTAAGCTATTAATTGCTGAAAAGAAGATTTGGCGTCTTCCGTTGTAGACGTTAAATTTCAAGTTCTGATAATGAAGGTGGAAAACGCGTGAGATTTTACCAAATGGTGACAATTAGTCATTAAAGCCTGATCAGGCAATTCCCTGGGTACTGTAAAGGCAATGTTGGTTTGTTCGTCTGGAAATACTGAATCTAATGGAAGCTTGTAGATCACACCTCGTTCACAATATGTTACCTCATTATTACTTTCCTTTATTATACAATCGGATGTTTCTTTATCTTTGAGTTTTATGAACAATTTTCGCAAATATGGGTCGGTCTCAATAGCTACCACATCAGTTTCTTCTAGTTTCAAGGTTTCACTAATCCAGTCAGTAATCCTGTATTATCACGATGTTAGCTCTGGTCGTAAATTGGCTGAAGTCAATAAATAGCGTATTAATTCTAGAATAGCGTATTAATTCATCGTTGTTCAAATACACAAACTTATTAACAAATCAAAAGAAAACTCCACTAAACATAAAAAAACTTGCCCACCCTTAGAAAACCTCTCACCACACTCACTTTTCGAACACACAAGTGCAACGACGGAGCCAGAAAACATGACTGCCTTCGCTGCTCTCTAGACACGAACTCAACAATTACCCAGGTTGGAAACTTGCAAATGCAGATTATGAAGTTTTATTTACAATACATATGTGTTACGTAACAATACTACGAAATGTCATTCGCGTGTGCAGTGCTGTAGTCCCAGAATTTTCACAGGGTATACGCTAAGTTCATGAATCTTTCAACAGAGATCATGTTTCCATTAAATATAGAGAAGGAATAAGTTAATTTATTCAAAAACAAGAGAACTCAAAATACTTTAATTATATTCTAGTAAGACAATAACAACGAAAATATATGCATAATTTGTTGCCTTGAGGGTATGCAACCAGATTGTATGCAACAAGTCGGAAACCAGATTTTTGCGACTTTTGTACAACTACAAAGCATCTATATCAGTTCAAATTCATTTACAATACTTTATGTCGAGTTGTTGACTCTGAAGCCAAGGGATACAAGTGACATTAACGAATAAAAACGTTCAAGGTAATCTTTGTATGATAGAACCCGAAATATTTTAAGATCCAAGGTTTCTTTGCATAAAATATGACAGTTTTATGTAATATATATTTCGGGTTTTATGTATAAAAGATTACCTCTTACTTCTTTCTGTTCATCATCTTTCACTTGTATCCCTTGGCTTCTGGAGTCAACACAAGTCTTACTTGTTCCACCCTTCATAAATCTATTCAGTATAGTATGCTGGGACCTACTCCATATATCGAAAAGTCATATTTGTTCCTTACTTTTGAAAACATAAGTCAATTCTCATATTACTCAAGACCTGCACACAAAATATCTACTCAACTTGACTGTATACATTGTGCACATTTCTACAAAAGTATTATTCTAGTGAAAAGATGGCAATAATATACTGATCCACATCCTGTAGTTATATCCTTCTCAACATTTGTTTCCCGATCAAGTGAAACTAAAAGTATTTGACCATAGTAATCTCACCGGAACAGGCGAATTATTATAAAAATAAACGAAACGAAACGAAAGTAAATGATATACGCATCTTAACAGAAAGAATACGCTAATGAATACTTCGTAACTCGCTGACAGTATCGAGTTTAATGACTGATTTAACATCACATTTGTTATGGTCTATGTAGCTAAGTGGTCAGCATGTCAGACTCTCATTCTCATGGTTCTTGGTTCGATTTCCACCCTGGGCTTCAAAATATTTTCTTCAAGTAATTAAGCGCTGTAAATGATGTTCGTGATTGCTACTGAAAGAGATTTATCACATAAAGGGAGAAACACACACACAAGAGAGAGAGAGAGAGAGAGGGAGGGAGGGAGGAAGGGGTAGGGGAGAAAGACGCTGACTGTGTATCCTTAAGCGTTAAAATTTCATTTATTTCCAAATCTTCCGCTATTTTTCTTTTCCTATTTCCTTGTTTTCTCTTTTTTCTCGCTTCCCGGCTTTTTCCATTCTTTCTTTCTCTCTTCCTCTCTCTTTCTTCCTTCTTGTGTCTGCGAAACTATTGTAATAATTATTATAATACAAACTCTTTCAAGTGCAGACGTTTTTATTTATTTATTTGTATTAATCGCTTATATAGACATTTATGCCCTAAACGCTTCTCAAGTCTGAAGAATACTACTAGACTTCGACAAATACAGCAAAAGAATATGGAATGAGCCACCCATGTTTATATTTTAGGTATCATCCCAACATTCGTCTGAGGGACTAAGGAAAATCACAGAAATACTATAGTTAGGATGAAAGGCTTGAGGAGTTCGATACGGCCCCACCCAATATTGAACGAAAGTTAATAACCCTTGCCTCAAAAACACGGTTTTCATTGCTTTTATTCTATTTGAGAGTATCGAAGGCTCGTTTTGTTAATTTATGTCCAATTGTTGCACTATATTTTTTTTTTCTATAGCAACAATAAGCGTGATGGTTATGGACGTACATGTACACCTCCTCTCGAAATTCTATTTCTGTCTTCAGGTAAGAGTTATTTAATAATATCCTCATTTATTATGATTTGTACTCTATACCAGCATCATAACATATTTCTAAGAATAAGTTTTCCGAGTGAATTTTATTGTGCAATAGTTTATGTAGAAAAGATAAAAGAAAATTATCTTTTCTCTTTCAAAAGTTGTAATGTATGTTTATTTACCAGCTTTTCAAACTTAGAATATATACATGTTTCTTCATATGTGAAACATCGAACATGTGTAGATTGTATTTGAATTTGAATCATCACTATCCTTATAGTGTTCTTCCCAGCGTGAAAATTGTTCTGGTTTTACACTTTGCCTTATAGAAACCTGAACAACTTTTTTTTATTTGTTTTATCTGTTCGTTTGTTGTCAGGCAGGTTTGTGCCTGAATGAACGTAAAGAGAAACTGACTTCAGATTTGCATTCATTGAGCACAGCTTTTTTCGGCCGGCTTCAATCTAGGGGGCGCTACACACTTCTTTCACAGTAATTTTGTACTATATACACTTCCATGAATTTGGACATATCACACTGGGATTTTCACAACTTCTCTCGAACTCCTACTGATTTCTTCACCTTTAGTTTCGAATACCCATAACAATATGCGGCTTATCGCTACAATCCTTCTAGATGGTATTTTTTAAAGTATAGAACCTAGCTATCAGAAGGGTTAATTGCCGATCAGTTTCAAACTTGAGAGCACATATACTAGCCTGTTTTTAAAGCATGATCGTTTACTTTTGAACTGTAGTTGTAGACCAAGAAAGATTACAGCGCAGCCCTAAATCCACCAGTATTCCTGGTGATTCTTGGCATATGGTATTTCATCTATAATATTGAATGCAGATTAAATTACTCATCATCTTCTTTGTTTTCAATCATGTGACATTAATTGCTTTGTAAAAATACAAGATTATTTATCTCTTAAAATTTCTAAAACATCTTTTCCGCATCTCAAGTAACTTCTATTTCGATCACTTCCTCTAGCTAAACGTTTCTCAATCTTTTTCATACTGCGACCCCCTTTTATCATGTCTTCTGGCCGGCGACGCCCCAAAATTACTCTTTTTGTTTATAATAAGCGGTTTCGTTTCACTTTGTGTGTGTATCGTAGCCTTCAGGAGACTATTTAACACACATATACCCACCCGTCGCGACCCCTATGCTGAGAAACCCTGCGATAGCTTGTACTTTTCTTTTTCATGTACGTTAAAGTCTATCAGACAATTATTTTTGATATTTCAAAGAAGTAGAAGAATTAGCGGAAAGGTCCGAACAATCAGATTTACATTCTTTCCATTAATTGATCACATTTTCTTTGTTCCAAATTGAATCATTTTCCGTTTTATGAATAATATATCATGCCTTTCTTTCTTTGTATCATTTTCTTCCGTTGCGTTTTCTATTCTTGGTAGTCAAAGCTTTCCATCTCGCAGTTTTCGTGAGCTAGCGCCCTCACATGCTACAGAGTATGTGATAACTATCTTTACTTCTTTCATCTTCTTTATTTGCGTACAGCTCGAGAAATTCTTTATAAAATTATTCTGGAGAAACTCATGGAAGAGAGAGAGAGAGAGAGAGAAAAAAAGATTTATATTTCATTTCCCATTTAAAATGAAACTTAAACAAACCGTACGGTGGAATGCGATACAATGCCCTGTTATCCTTTTCTTTCAGTTCTTTTAGTCTTTTGTTTTTTTTCTTTACTTTTTTCCTTGTCTATTACCTTGCACAATAAGAGACAGCTTTAATGTGACAGTCTAGCTAAATTGTTAATTTCAAAGAAATCTCCTCGCGTTACTTAGGAAAATTGGGAGACAAAGTGTCAGCTTTTGAGGGGAGAAAAAGAAAGGAAAGATTTTGCTGACAGTGTTGTTAACCAACAAACCCTAGAAGTTCTTTCATGGTACAAAACTGTACTATTATTTCCTTTTCTACTCCATGCCATGCTACTTAAAAGTTAATTCAAAGTTATTTTTCTGTCAATGAAAAAGTTAGCTTTTATTTTAATCGTAACATTTCTCGAAATCAACCTATGTTTACAGAATTTCGTTCAGTCTTCTTTACTGTAAAACACATTTATGTTTATCCGCCATTACACTTGAAGTGGCGAGAAATTACGTTTTCTTTTGTGAATAAAAGAATTGAAGGATGTACTGCAGACACAACACGCTATATAACCCCACTCTAATTAGCTTGCTGGTAAGTCTTTGTAAACTACAGTGCTGCCATTTTCGTACTTTGGTAGCAATGAAATGTAGCACCTTTGATGGCCCGATCCTATTTTTGTTCTTTCCGGGGATATAAACTATTTTCATATAACCTACGTTTCGGTGTCGTACTTTTGTACTCCGGGGAGTGTTACTCCTTCTCCGGTCCACCGCAGGTAGAAAATCTGTTCAAAATGCAACAGTGTATAAAGAAGAATGAAATTTCTGGTTCGCCCTCCGGGTCACCGGGCCTGATCGGGCCTTAAGCATAAACCCGGTAACCTGGTCCAAAATTGGACTCGAATGACCCGATTGACCCGGTGACCGATTTCAGCTTTGTTAACTACTAGTAGCAGCCACTTTATTTTCAATTTATGAAAAGTTTTCCCTCTCGTATAAGCCCAGCTGATATCTCGCATTTACCTCTGCGAGAACAACTGGAAACGAACTAGTCATCCACTGGGCATGGTTTTATTTCAAGATATTCTCTAGGTATTTCGCTGGTATGACTTACGAAGGAAAGAGTAAAAGTATGTTTGATTTCTGTGACAATATCTTGTTTTATGTTTGTTTCGATATCAGGATTCACCGCCACATTTTTCGGAACCACTGGTCAAACAAATTAGAGGAGTATGACAGGAACAGGATAAAAGGCAATGGAAACTAGCGAGACAGTGATGCAAATGGAAGCTAGTAGCTCTCCTGTAACAGACACGACAGATCCATGCTGTATCATGGGTACAGTAGAGCCAAGGACGACGTAAAGAGACATGCGTGACAGAACGTGATAAAACACAAAACCACAGGATCTAAAAAGAAGTCCAGTAGTTTGCCCGCAAATACAGAGTGTGCCTGTGTGCCAGTGTAAGGGAGTGTTGAATAGGAAGAATGACACAACAGCAAGATTTATCAGGACTATGGTCTGGAGAGCTATAGGAAGGTTCAAAGTAGGGTAACCACAGCGAATCATTGCAGAAGCAGTTGGAGTGTCGCCCAGAGTCATTTTCCGCCTGTGGAAACGGTTTCAACAAACAGAAATATTCTCTGACGGTCAGGACAGGTCCACGAGCCACGAGAGCACGCCATGACCGGTATTTGTTAGTGCTGGCGACATGTCGGAATTTGTGCCAAACGGTAACATAGCCTACATTCACTGTGCACTGGTCACAACAACAGTACGCACGGTGTTCACCCAAACAATCCGAAATCGCCTACATGAAGGTGGTCTCTGTGCACTGAGGCTATTATAGTGTATCCCATTGCGGGCACATCTTAGGGCCCGTTGAAACTAGGATGAGACACATCGCGAGTGGGGGATCCTGCCGATTGGAGTTCGGTGGCGTTCTTCGGTGAGTCGCACTTCAGTCTGGATGAAGCAGACGGAAATTAATCTGGCTGGAAAGTGGAACCAGTAATTAACCTTCTCTTGTGCGTTAAAAATCCCAATATGGTGGCGATGGATATATGGTATGCGTCGCCATTTTCGGCGAAAGACATATCACCCTGCATGTTATTCGGTATGGTAGCCTGAAAGTCATGTGGTATAGAGACGAGATCCTCACACCCCATACTGTCCCTATGGCTGCACCAAATTGGTCCTTCTTTCATTTTCATGAACGATAATCCCCTCCTCACCGAACTCAGCCGGTAGATGCCATATTTCAGTAGGAAGATATCGTGTACATGGTATAGTCCACATGCTCCCAGGACCTCAATTCTAAAGAATACGTTCGGGTAGCTATGGCGAGACGCATTTAGCTAGGCCACCAGCAAATCCTTAACATCTGAAAATTGTCCTCCTGGTCTCCTACAAATACTTTACGAGACAAACGAGAAAAGACGAGACAAACGAGACGATACACGAGAGGAGAGAATCACATCTTTTCGAGACAAAACACGACTTGCACGAGACGAGACGTCCGTAATAACACTAATACTCAAGGAGACCTTTCAGTTTATGTGCGTGGTGATTTGTGTGGTCGCACTTCTCCACTTCTTGTTAGAGGAGTTGGAGTGATATAGTTCCATACGCTTTACATTAAACAAATGCTTTTCTTGTTTCATATAACATACTCATGTTCCAAAAGGTATACATTTTATGTCTCTACATGCATTTCTGAAATCAATATATCTCGTCTCTTTTCTCGAATTGTCTTTAAGTGGGATTAAGCAACGCAACGCTTCAAAAATCCACAAATACCCATGCTCCAGCCTAGAATAAAACTCAAAACATTATCAGGGATTCTGCCAGGATTTTCAGTTGGGGGTGTTAAGTCAAACTTGGAAGGGTGTAAGTAGAGTTTTACACGATTTCTATCAATTTTTGACAGCAAAAATTTTAAAGTCGGCGGGGTGCTCTCGAGGATTTGGGAGGTGACATCTCTACAAGGGGAGTTGTTGCCGGAAACACTGGTTGTTATACGTGGCAACTTTGCAGAAGTGCCACCCTGCCTATGCATGGGCAAGTACTAGCTTGATTTTTTGTAATTAAACTGGAACATTGAGCCTACCAAGGGTCTGTTGCAGAGGACATTTTCCCCTGCATTGGTGAAGGTTTGAACATGGGATCTTATAGTTTGAAATCCGTCTTAGTACCGACTGTATCATTATGTTTGCAAAATTTCCCTGACTACTTGATATTTTTATGGTTTCATACTTACCAATATAAATGCCAAAAGCACAAACGTCTATGCCCAGCGTGAGATATCGCAATCTCGTAGACGGCGCTCAACGGACACGAACGAGACTTATGAATGGTACAAAATAACATTGATATCATGATTTTAAACTTTACCAAATAATTCACTTACTTTTCTACGCAGGCGAAATAGACATAAGAACGAAAGTAACGATACAGAGCGGAACAGAAACAATTACGAGCAGAACATTACGTCATTGTAATATTACTATTGATGTTATTACTATTACCATTACATTACGTTATTACCTATTGCAATACAATGACGTTAATTGTAGTTATAGACTCTACGCCGTGGTACACGAGAAAAACTTGGAAGTTACTATCGCACCCTCCCTTATACATGCAAAGAATCTCGAGCGTAAAACATGGGGTTAACACCACCGAGGACAGCTTTATTACATATGTACATTGAAAACGCTTTTGATACTCTATATTGCCGTTGCTATTGGCATTCTCTTTGACACACATTTGTAGAGGCGCAAAACGACATTCAGTCTAGTGCTATCTTCTCTTGGGTAGCGAAGGCGAAATAATTAATTTAATTTAATTTAATTTAATTTAATCGGACAGAACAGTCAGTCATAGCCTAACACGGTCACATATCAAATAGTGAATACCTTGGCTAACGATAACATGAAACGAGATGGAATTCCGGAAAACGAAATTGTTTTTTCCAACTATAGCTTAGATTTTTGTGTCGTACTATCTGATCAAAACTTTTCGACACAAGACACGTATCTTGCTTAGTCAGCCAGAACGAACATTGTGTGTTCGTGTGTGTTCAGTGAAACAGCTCTCTGACAAAGGGATGTGGTTTCAGGAACAAATTGATCGAGGTGCAAACCTTGACATCAGCGAAAATGTGAAAAGAGAGAAAGAACCATCCTCGCCGCTTTCTCTGTATACGTGGTGCTTTGTTGGCCTGAGGGAGGCAAGGAGGATGGTTGCTTGCATCGATCGACACCAGGTGAATCTGTCACACGCCCTTCGCAGGTGATTCAATTCCATTATGTCGCTGTTGGAAAATTGAAAGATGAAAAAGTGCCTTGCAGGAGGAATAAGAGTGAGTGAGAGAGATAGGAATAAATAATAAAAGATTGGGGGTTCAAAGGAGGAAGTGTAGAAAGAGAAATAGATGAGATATTGAAAGAAAGAAGAAAAAAACATTTACAGTAGTAAAAGGAAAAAAAATAAGTAGAATATTTTCAATCAACAGAAACTACTTAGCATGCTGACAGGAAAGTTGAAATTACAGAATAAAATAGATAGAAAGAAACTACCCCCATGCAGGGACGTCTCAGTGAAGGATACAGGAATGGCAGTTACTCTCCTCAATCGCTGAGTCACTACGATCTTCCAGTCTGCGTCGAAGTCCTGTAACCCAGCAAACAGAAATGTAAGATATAGTGAGAGCTGAAACCAGGTCACTTTTGGTGACCCGGTCTGGCCCGAACATAAGTGACTCGGCCCAAAACTTGAACCGATTGATCTAGTCTTGACCCGAATAACTCGTGAGCCGGTCTTGACCGCAATTACCAAACTGAATTAACTCAGCGATCCCATGAACAAATCTTAGCCTAATTAATCCGGTGGTAAAATCTTGGTGTACCGTCAAAATCTCGACAACAAAACCTCGCCTACAAAATATCGACTTACAATTCACCGACAGTTAAAAATACCAACGCACAAAAACCTCGACGATAAAACCTCGACAGCAAAAACCTCGACGACTAAACCTGGACAGCAAAAACCTCGTCGACCAAACCCAGCCAGCAAAAACCTCGGCGACAAAACCTCGCCAACATAAACCTCGACGACAAAACCTCGACAGCAAAAAACGTAGACAAAACTTCGCCAGCAAAAATCTTGACCAGAAAACTTTGCCAGCATAAATTTCAACAGCAAAACCTCGCTGGGAAAAACCCGTACATACAATGTTTCCAATGGCAATGCCATTCTATTTAAATTCTGTAAACGGTTTCGGGAAAAATTTCCCCAACAGTGAAAAATCTTGTACCCTAATTTTGCTAGCTTTCACATATCCGACTAGTTGTCTGTTGTAGGGCAAAAACGCAGCAGCAGCACGGAGAAAAAAAGTCAATGAACGTTCAGTTCCAGACGAACCTGCCGAACGTACGGCTATGGCAACTGAACATATGGTAACCTCAGCCAGATTGTTTGGCAAGCACCTTCCCGCCATACTGTTTTGCTATATGCGTCCAGTACCAGACACTATAACTAAAAAAGGGTTCTACTTAACGCAACTAAACCTAGAGCAACAGATACTGAACAATATCGTATCAAGAACTGAACGATGTTTGATTGAACTCCAACAAAACTTGTCTGATGCCAGTTACTATTGTATTATGCAAACTGTAACTAAACATTAACAGTAACAGGCACCAAATGCGTAATGAGGAGAACGTAACTGGGCGGTTATAGTTGCTGCAGTCGTACATCCAGTTGAAAGTATATTCACTGAATGTCTTTGAAATTGGCAGCCAGTTTGTTTGAGAAATGTCGTCGACCCGAACAGTACAGTAAACGTGCCGGTCGGGTGGCCGAACTGTCTGCGGCGGTACGCCATCGGCTCGAAGGTCCCGGATCCGAGTCCCGGCAGGGGCATGGGTGTGGATTTCAACAGCTAAAGTGCGAATCGTGACGGGCCGAAGTTCAAAGTTACTAGACTGGTCCATATAAAAATAAAGTTTACCAAAGCGTCTCACTTGTGTAACTATTAGGCTACGGATTTCGCCTAAAATGTCTATTTTATCCTTGAGCGGAAGTTGTATTTTGGGTCATTTGCAGTGCAAATATACCAGTTTTACAGTTCCTAAAAATGTCTTTTTTCATACGTCAGTACCTGAAAACGTCTATTTTGGGTTAAATGTAATTGAAATGAAAAATGTCATTAACAGTAAATATGTTTGTTTTAACTTTTTCGTCACCTTTACTTCTGATTAATACCTCTTTATTTTTCAGTGACAATTTAAGCATTTATGTGACAGAATAGAAAAGATTTTTCATTGGGTATCCTTCTGCAACCCAATTAAAGGATTGCATCACCGCTTGCACATGAAAACCTGCCGCTGCCTTTTTAGCCTACAACAGACAATGAGTTGAATATGTGAAAGCGAGTAAAAATTAGTACACAAGATTTTTCACTGTTGGTGTAAATTTTCTCTTTACCCTTTAAATACAATGGCATTGCCATTGGAAGCATTCTACGTCAGAATTTTGCTAGCGAGGTTTTGCTGTTGAAATTTATGCTGGCATTGCTTTGTGGTCGATACTTTTTGCTGGCGAGGTTTTGTCGTCGACACTTGAGCTGGCGAATTTTTATCGTCAATGCTTCTGCTGGCGGGGTTTTTGCTGTCAAGATTTCGACGTTGAGGTTTTTAATGTCGAGGTTTTGTCGTCGAGATTTTTGCTGTTGAGGTTTTAGTCCGTCGGTGAAATGTACTGTCGGTGTTTTTACCTGTCGGGCAATTGTCTGTCAATATTTTTGCAAACGATGTTTTGTTGACGAGAGAGAATAAACTTTATTTCCGAGAGTTTTAAATTTTTTAAATGCTTTTATCCTATTTAATACTTAAAACACAAAATGCATTCAGAATAGTCTTTCCGACGAGGGGTATTTACACACCTCCAGCGGAATTTTTGTACTTTTCAGCGATATGAGAGTATTTCCATATGTTACTACTTCTGTCAGGAACTTTTCGGCTTTCTATTTTTTGTGTATCTGGTTAGTAAGACCCCGCAGGTAGAAAGCCCGTTCAAACGCAACAGTGTATAATAAGGAAATAATTAAACATATACTTCGCCCTCCGGGTCACTGGGTAGGACCGGGTTCCAAGCATATACCCGATGACCCGGTAACCCCGTCCAAACGTTGACCCGAATGACCCGGTCACCCGTTTCAGCTCTGGAATCAATAGCTGGGAAAGGCCACTTTTGTGACGAGTGGCGTTGCATTATAGTTTGTGGATTCTTGGATTCAAACCCGAAAGTGATTAAGATTTTACTATAACATACTACGGAAAGAAATAATATTTGGAGGCATGTATTAGCGAATGTTGAAAGTTTATCCATCTGATGAATGTACATGTAATTAGCCAACTCACTCTATTACTTATGTAACTGACAACTTCATCCCACAGTAACAGAGGTTCGTCATTGGATTTTATTCTGGCAAGATCAAACCAATTTTCATTATGAACACCTACTTCTTAAAGATCCCTTAGGTGAAATAACTTTATTGTTTAATAAAAAATACTAAGGAATGACAGAAAGATTTTCTGCAACCATAATGTTTTGAAGGTCATTTATACAGGGTGGTCGATTGATCTGAAGACATCGAAATATCTCAAAAACTACACATCGGATAAAAAAGAGTCATAATGAAATTCATTCGTCTTCATCCCAGTGATACCAAACTCGACCTCCCACCCCATCCCCTGCGGGTGGGGGGGACATAAAAACTTAAATGGGTACCCCCATTTTTATTGCGGGTTTGGATTCTCCAGAAAAAAACTACATGTTAGATCTACGATTAAAGTCATTTTGTTCAGAGATGTCGCTGTAATCGACAAAGATCAAAATGGACAAAAAATTATTGAAAATGTGGATATCTCGAGAAATTACATATCATATAAAAAAGCAGACGTTTTCGATATTCTTATGAAAGCAATCCAATGATAGCAAACATGACCCCCCACCCTCACTCTCACTCTCACTCACATGTAATTTCTCGAGATATCCCAATTTTTCATGATTTTTTGCCCATTTTGATTCCTGTCGATTACAGCGCCATCGATGAAAGAAATCACATCAATAATATGGTCAAATCAATGGATTTTTTTCCTGAAGAATCCAGATCTGCAATAAAAAATGGGTTTTACCATTTAAGATTTTAAATACCCGTTCCCCACTCCCAGGCGGAGGGGGTGGGGGTCAATTCTGGTGTCTTTTGATAGTTCTTTTAAAACGATTACACACGTTTATTTTTATTTTTCTGACCCGACGTGTATTTGTCATGATATTCCCATTTTTGAACGTTTCTTTTACCCATTTTGATGTTTGTCGTTTACAGCGCTATCTGTCAACAAAATAACTTTAATCGTAGGTCTAACTAATGTATTTTTTTCTCGAGAATTCAAATCTGCAATAAAAAATGGGGATTCCCATTTAAGTTTTTTACACAGGGGATAGGGATGGGGGGTCGAGTTTGGTATCATTAGATGGCCCCTTCGAGGCGAACGAATTTCATTATGACTTTTTTATCCGATGCGTAGTTTTTGAGATATTTCAATGTCTTCAGATAAATCGGCTACCCTGTACATCACTAAAATAAACTTTATTAATAAATGTTGAAAAGAAGGTTCCCTCTGCTCACACACATTGGGTGAACAGAAATTACACGTGAGACATTGAACCCAAAGACATAATTTCTGTCACGTGAGAAGTTTTCCCCTCACCGAAAAAGCACAGATCATCTAAAATTGTTCAGAGTGATTCTCCTGAATATAGTTTGCAATCATTCTTCTAAATAGTCTGTAATTTTTCGTCTTCATTTAGAACAAATAGCTAGACTTTCTAGACATGTTACTTTTCTACAATTTCAGAAAGTGTTGGGCCTCTCCTAGCAATGACTGCGACTTTCATCGCTCCCTGATCCTAGCTTTTCCGGGCATTTTTTATGCAAATTTTGGACGTATAATTACCGGCTTCCCCTATCGATAATTAACATATATAAAAATATTGATATAATACGCATGGAATCCGATTCAATATTACCAGCACGAATGGAGGTGCATAATAAAGGATCTTGATAATGAAACTGAATTTACCACAAAACGCAAAGCGAATAAACATGTTTAACCACGTATTAATAACGTGTCTCACGCTAAAATATACGCGTTAATGATAGTGTGTTTCAAACAAACCACTTTTCATGCACCTTTCAAACTTTGGGTAATCGCCAATAGTCAAGCATTCAAATTTTAACATCCACTATTACTCAACTATCAACTGAAGTGCCTCTAACGACCACAAAGAAAGGAGAGTTAGCTATCGCCACTATAGTAAGTGCAGCAAATTGTGTACGAGATATTTGAGGGGGTTCCATATTATCTGCAAGGTTCTTTATTAGTATCCCTTCCTTTACTAAACATGTAATTTGGAATGTTCATTATTCAATAAGAATATTCGGGATATCTTTGAATATTAATTTTCCAATTACATAATTATAAGGGACATGGCCTACTTGAGCCTGCCTGCCAATATGGCCTGCTTGAGCTTTGAAATTAAATCTCTCTACTCAACGTTGTCCATAACACTGGCGACTTTGTCTAACTGGCTTCTGTTTAAAACACTCTTATATTATAACCAAAACATGCACTTTTAAAATTTGTAAAACATTAAAACAGTCCCTCTCAATTTGTCTATAACGTATTGACATATTCACTGTGGGTTTGAGAGACGACTAAGTTCGTTTTCTACTTTTGCTCACCACTAACCCAATTGTCCAGCTCTTCTCGTCTTTCCAGAAGTTTGTCTTGTAGCTTTGGACCAATCCCTCCAGGAGCTGCAAAAGATTTTACAATCGCCTTGGTTCTCTCATACTGGGCTTCAGTGACAATTGGCTTGATGGCTGCTAGGTATCTTTCAAGTGTCTGATCCAATGGGGGTACGGGAAGTTTGGGGAAAGCAATATTCTAAAAGAGAAAAAAATTAAAGATAGATAAATCATTAAGGAAATTAGAGATTCCCTTTAATATAGCAATAACATTAAGTTCTCAAGATATTCATATAATCTCAACGTTAAATTGTTCTATTAGACTGGAAAGAACTTAAATCTCTTTTCTTTGTTTGCTTAATTAAAAAACCTTGCTTGTAGTCAATTTTAGAGTCCATATTTTATACAAATAATTATTTGTCTCAATTGTTGCGTAATATTACTAAAATACGGAACTAAATGTTTGAATTTAAATGTTTTTGATTAAAACAACTTAACCCACTATGCTAATTGAATGGTTAGCATAGCGCACTTCCACACAGAGATTCGAATCCTGCTGTCAAACATTCTTCTTGATGTTTTCAGTCGTTTCTCAGTTTCATCACGCGAATATCGTGTTCGTTCCTACTCTGACCAAGGAAGCTATTGTCACTAGTCTTTTCGACAAGAAAATGGCCACCTAGGGATGCAATTCATTACATTTATGACGGGACTTATGCAGTAATTGCTTATCCATCCTATTAAGGTATAGTTAAAAACCCTTAGAAAAATCTAATCTGTTCTAATTTGACAGATTTACGTAACACGTGAGAGCGTAAAATTACGATAAATTAATACTAACATCGTAGAAGAGACTTGGAGACAAAATACAAAGCCTTCATCCGTTTTAGATATACGCTGGGGACGTAGAGGTTTCTTTGAAGTCTATATAAACTTCAAAGAAGACTCTACGTTTCCAGCGTAGAACCTGAAATGAATGAAGGCTTTGTATTTCATCTTGAATTATAATCGTTCTGACTTGTGTTTTGTTTTTACGTTCTGGATGAATATTTACAGCGTTCCTCATTCAATGGAGTATCTACAAAAGATCATTTATATACTTAAAATCTAACAAAGAACAAATATTCCCAAATTCTATGGAAATGTCAGCAGACTCTAGTAATCATAAAGATTATTAATACGACTTAAGTCAAAGATACTTAAAAGTCATAAATAGAAATAAAAAAAATATATTAATAATGAGATTGAGGTGAACTTGATCTGAGACGCAATTGGGGACACAGGGAAGGGAATAGCGATAGAAAGTGTAGATGAAAAGAAAACGAAAGTAAAAGAAAGCTCGATTTGATGAAGAATGCATTAAGCTTTACGAGGAACAAAACAAGCGAGGCAGTAATAGGTAAGCAATAAAACCGAATCCAACCACTACAGTAACGTCGAAACATAAAGCCACAAGGCACATATGTGACGCTGAAAATTAAGGAGATAGTGGAAAAAGGAAAGACAAGTAACATAATGGACCTATACGAAGGGGTAAACTCGTTAAGAAAAGGATACTAGCCGAGGTTAGTGATTATTCAAAATAAACGTGAAACGGATCCGATTAAAACCTGATGTCTGGAGAAGTTACAACTACAAGTTTCTTAACGTACACATCGAAGAAAAACAGAGCAATTTGAAATCTATACCGCAGAACCGTGGATACCCTAACCTTGTGATATTGAGATCGAAATCGTAAGAAACAAACTGAAAATTTTCATGTCACTAAAAATGATAATAGCACACCTGAAACAACTAAAGCTAAGAGAAAGGTACTAGTCAAGGAACTTCGTAAATTAAAAAGTGCTATATGGAGATAGGAAGAGTTTCGAAAAAATGGAAAATCTTAGTGTCATTTGTTCAAAGACGTCCCTCATGTTACCTTTACTCATGAGCCATAGTGTTGAATTCACTGTATTCGACGATTCGAACATCAGGAGTCTCTACTAGAAGTGGATGCAAGACAAGGACACACCTTTCACAAATGTAAAGGCATATGTAAAATTTAAGATTAATGTTTTGTCTGATTTAAAATCAGAGCTTGTTGGAGACATAGTACTTTGGTAATCTTGGGGAAGAAAGAACTTTACTAGAATCATTACTAACTGTAGTATTTTATACCACTGCAGTTTCCAGCAGAGGCTATACACACATCAGGGCCAGTGGCGACTTCGAATGAGGGTGAATGTTGGGGTAAGATGGTCCTGCTTGTGAAGCATATGATCAGGTGAAGACACCTCATGTTTTTTCATGGAAAATCATTATAAATCAATGCGGGAAGTTACTGCAGCCATTAGATTTATTGTCTGTGCCTTCAGTTCCAAGGAATGTGAAAATTAGTATGTTTTGAACCTCACAGGAACAGACATGAAAAGAATTTATCTATGTGTGATGCAAGGAAAGGGAAGAAGTCCGGACAACAATCGAAGATCGGAATTAGGAAAGATGCCTCTCGTAAAAAGATTTTTAAAAAGAGTTACATTCTTCTGTGGCAAGTGTGATGGATATTACTATAAATCGATAGACGGAACATTAGCTTCAGTGCAAGAATTGTCAACTGTGTATTCATGATGACTGTTTCGGATATATGGTGTTGAGTGGTGAATGTAGTGTTAGAACCAATAGGTTTCACCAATGATTGCAGTTGTAGGTTTCATTCGCTGTTTTTAAACAAAGTCAACTCCTGATTATGTCATCTCATGATATTATTTTTGTAGCAATGTTTAGTTAGTACTTTGTTAAAACAAATAACCTGTGCCAGTTGTGGTAGATTACAGGTTTCGTCCGTCTTTCAAATACAGATAGGCCTAGGTACTTTTATGATCATATTTCTGTAGCAATCTTTAGTGAATTGTTTGTTATTAAGAAAGTACAATAAAAGGTCCATCTTTGCACACAATTTAGAATTCGGATTAATTCTGTCATGAATATACGTGATAAGTGATAACTAAAACGTTACTGTTGCGCTGTAAAGGTAAAATATCAACGAAATTAATAGTACCTTTGATGCATATCTATATCTGTTTGTTTAATTGCATTTCACAAAATGTCATCTTTCAAAAAATTACTATAGTAAGCAGGAGCGTATTCTCTGAGCTATCTAGATTACCAACGCAGCCTAAGCTTGTGAACAAATATTTTAATCTGCACAAATAACATTAATTAACATGAAAGGGAGGCCAGAACACTTACTATTTTGGAAAGTGTAATTGGAGTCGGTTCAGCCGTCCCATGTCATGTACGAAATGAGCTTTAAAGACAGCCATCACCGTTGAAATGATAATCAGATTAATATATTAATATTCCTGAATCCTTGACAATGAAATCTTTTATATTCGCAACAATATCGAGCTTGGTTGCAGTCGTTCCAGCATCTTTACGTAATGGGGTGTTTACTTACATTGGTGAGATTTGTGTACCTAAATTAGAATATATATTACCAAGGGCGTCGGCAAGAGGGGGCACTTGTCCTCCTCTGGATTTCAGAATTTATAAATT
Organism: Lepisma saccharinum; assembly: GCA_022664845.1. Lineage (NCBI taxonomy): Eukaryota > Metazoa > Arthropoda > Insecta > Zygentoma > Lepismatidae > Lepisma > Lepisma saccharinum. The sequence goes on from JAGDQP010000027.1 coordinate 100,521, forward strand.
TTTATATTCTATTTTCATGTATTTGTTTTATGGTTTTTTGCTTTGCACTACGTGCATTTCATAAGAGGTACTTGGGATTCTGCCATTGCATTTCCTAATCTATTGCCACAATCATTTTAATCTCTGTAATTAAAATTACATACGACCATTTACACTCAAAAAACAAACTTTGTGAAAAAATCAAAAGTAAAACACGAATAGTATTAATGTACCATCATGTAACTTTTCCTTTGAACGTTCTCTTTTTACTGAAGTTCATAGAAGTTCTTCTAGGAAGCCAATTAAAACAAACTTAGTTACAAAGTTCTAAAAAACATGAATAAGTCAATCGTAATACACACATTATTTAAATAAATATATTACGGGCCCTCTCTTAAGATGCCTTAGTACTGACACTTACCATTTTTAATTTAAAACATACCGAACAAATGAAGAACAATGCTGAAATTTTAAAATGCTGCAATGTAAATACTTAATCAATAATCACATTTATGAAATGTTTCATATTTTGAAATTAATTCTTGTAGCCGAGCTATTTGAAGGTCCGTAACTTAAAACGGCATAGCTCAGGATCTCAAATTTCTAATCAATAATAAATATCTTCAAATTATGGATTAGTTAATTTGTTAGATATTCTCAAATATTATCTAGCCCACTTTCTAACATACCATTGTTGATTTTCATTTGTCAATTATTTTTAAATACATCTAAACATTGTGCTTTATTAGCAAGAGGGTTTAAAACTAAGTCTTTTAGGCAACTCTGTCTTCAACCGAATGAATGAAGATAGGAGAATTAGTGGAATGAAGAAAGAGGGAGTAAACGGGAGGACCTCAAGATTACCCACGTTCACGGTTTGTCCACCACAAAGCCACATGTCACGAGCCAGGATCGAACCGGGGACCCCACGCATCGGAAGTGAGCCTTGTACCAATGAGCCACCGCGGCACAAAACGAATCTGAAGCTGGCTCCTTTCCTCTTGACTTGTTGAGATTTTGGTGTTACTTCGTCTGTAGCTCAATGATGGCCAGGGAATAGTGAATGGTAGACCAATGTCGTTAATGAAAAAGCACATCTAACAATGTTTTAACTCTCAGTATATTTCTAACACTAGTCATCTGCAAAATCAAAAGAGCAAATCCCCATTCGTTTTGTCCTGTGGAAATTTGCAGGACTTTTAACCGATGAAATTTCTGCAGATCCTCAGAAACACTTTTGTTGCTGGTCTGCAGTAAGTCTGATAATGACTTTTGTGGATCAGTTTTCAAATAACCCACCAACATAATATACGCTGGTAGCCGTACTGTACAGTTTATCCATAGCACCATTTAACTCATGCAGAGCAGAAAGTTTACCTAATAAATCTTTTCCTCCCGTTAAATCTTGCATGCGAATTAATGTTTATTAAAATATGTTCTTTCTATAATCTTCGACACCTAACGCATTTGATAAAAGTACAATTACTCACCGTTTTAAATTTATCTGAATTATTGAAACTCAACAATGTATGACAATGTTATATTATCTCTGTCCTTGAGACTAAATTATCTGATATACATTGGTAACATTGCATTAGATCCCATTGTAATAACAACGAGTTCTAAAACGCCAGGTAGTAAAACATTTGATGATTACGACTAGTCAAAAATATTGAACATGCAGGAGTGCTCACAGAGAAGGGCTATGACACAAACTGCGTCATGGAAATATTGAAGGGGTGGGGTTATAAAAATTAATCGAAAATTAGAGTTTCCTTTTATGGAAGAGATAACACAGTGCATAACCTTTTCTTTTGTCCTTTATACTACGATATTGACCAATTTGTTCAATGGTTCAACAGTATTAAGGTTTTCAATTTGCATTTATGGAAGTATTGATTAATGATTTTTAATACTGAGGATAGTGGTTCAAACGTATTGATTAATTTTAGAAGTGGTGGTTCGAATCCCTCCTTGGCAAGAAACATGTGTAAAATTATGAAGCTCCTCCTTATTTTTAATATATCAATTTTTACTGCTGCGATAATTAGTTGCCTCTCTCTCGGAACGAAATTAAATTACCGGCTAATTTTATATAGTTTTGTAAATGCCTCCGGGATAAATGAAATTTAGAAAAAAATTAAAACGTAGTGTCTTACAAATATAATTTTTGAGTGCAATTATTTCCTTATGATTCTGTCAGATACCACAGTTGTTTGATAAGTAGGAAAATCGAAGTGTTAGCACGGACAAATTTTCTTTCCTGCTTTCTTATATAGCAGAAGTATTTAAAGGAGTCGTAACAACTAACTACATCCCTTACCAGAAAATCATATTGTCTACGGCAAATAATCTGCTATAATTACACATCAATCAAACACGTGAATCACTTGCTGAAAGGATTTGATCAATCCTGGTAAATAAGAACTGCTTTCTATTGCCTTCGGAAACTTGTGTGTCTTATCTAATGAACTTTTCTAGCCATTTCTTCCTCCAACATATTTTTACGAAAAATGCGCTTGTTGAATTTTTGTATCCTATAGCTAGAGGATTACAAGACTAATGTTTGTGTATGGTATCTGTGGGGTTCGTTATGTGTTCCTGCGTGTTGTGGATAGGGTGAAACAGGAGGGAGAGAAGGGAAAACGCAATGAGATACACACACACACAGAGAGAGAGAGAGAGAGAGGGACAGGGGGAAGAGAGAGAGAGAGAAAGAGATTTACACACACACACACATACATATAGAGGAAGAGAGAGAGAGAGAGAGAGAGACAGACAGACAGTCACAGACACACACACATACACAGGAAGAGAGAGAGAGAGAGAGATTCGAAGTAGATATCGCCTATTCCCCGTAGTCAAATATTTACTCAGCCTCTTTTGCTAACGAGCAGTAGCATTACGAACGGGATGAATCTTCGTAATTATGTTGATATTTCAGATTAAATCATATGTTCCGTTTAAGCCTTTTACTACATAACCCAATTACTAGAAATTCTTTTTAACGAGATCTAGGGAGGAGGAGAAACTGGAGAAAAACCTTTAAGATAGTCTCTTCTTTCTCTGTTTGCTGTTAGAATTAAAGAACAAATAAATGAATAAAGAAAAAAATGTTAATATTTCATTTTAACAGGGTTCTAATCCAGTTCTAGACAATATTTGCTACCATAGCAAAAGTTTTGATGTTAAAACACCTCCACTTCCTGTAGTGTTGTATTAATGTATGCGCTATTGACAAGTACTGTGCAAGAAAGTCAGTGCAATTCACGCTCTGATTCTAACATGTATCCTAATCGTACCCTCCCACCAAAATTTGCAAATTTGTCTATTGAATGATTAGCAATCGCCAATTCTTTAGAGATCTAGTCCACCGTAGTCTACTCATATATTCGCGTACTTCGGATGAGCACTAGAAAAGTTAAGCAAGTTTCAATTCTTCTGCAGGTAATCTGAATGAAGCTTTTCAAGATTTTCATTTCTTCACCAGCTGAATACAAGATGCCATCAAGCATAATGGACAGATCTCTAATTTCCTCCATTTTCCCTATAGAAGAGTGCTCACTGAGGGACATCATCACTCACATTTACGACAGACAGGGATCTCTTCGGTTCATAAAACGTAAATTGAATAAATAAATAAATAAAGCATTGTAGAGAGCTTGCATCATAGAATTGTCCGTAAATTTTCTATCTTGCTACTTTCCTCCACAGCTGTACCAACGTTGGAAGGCAGTACTTTTACCGAAAGCAAAATTCCTGACTTTTATGAACTTATATGTGCCCTAATCGGCTAATGGCTCTTCAAAGGTCCCTGCATGTTCGGCGTAGTGCAATTGGAAAGGTTGTTAACTGTACTAGTGAACTTTACCGTAAAATTTCGTAGGAACGGTATATTATTTTGGCATAAGCGTATGAGAAACGTTCAGATTAAGAGAATTCTTCCACAAACGAGAAGCTAAGTAAATGGAAATTAATGTTAAATTGAGAGAAAAAGAAAGTCTAGAACACCAAACAAAGTAGTAATGAAGGTTGGATAAACATTAAACCAAGAAAGCAAAAAGGGGTTTGTTTATTCCATCAGAGTTAGTTTTGATGCGGTCGTTTTCCTCGTTTTTGTATTTCTCCCTTTTGTGCATTTCGTGAGAAATTCCATTGCTAACGATCGAGCAATCTCCTCCTTTTCGCTACGGAACCCTCCTCCTCACATCACGTTTTTTCTAACTCCCAGTATTCTGTGCGCCTTATTGTTGCACTTTCAATGCGGATCACGTTTATCCTACTTAGGTTTCCGCTCCAGGAATAGCCTTTCGGCCTGACCTCGCGTGTTCCCTCACCCAGAAAGAACTTTCTCATCGCTCTTCTGCATCGCTCCCTCGTCCGTTTAAAATGTACCCAGCGTTGGCAGTTGCAATTATTTTCTCGGACGATGGCCAACATTGCAAAGATGATGTACAAATGAAATTTTGTTTGAGTGTATAATTACTACTGCAATTCAAATAGTATGATTCAACATTTCCACATAACTTCCAGCTGAAGAAGTATTTTGTGATATTTCACGTAACTATTTGAGAATTGTTGAAGTGATCAGGTCCTCACTGATATTGTTAAATCAATACTACATTTTGTACTCTGTTGCTATAATAAAAATTATTCGTTTTTACTTTGCACTAGTTCTTCAAAATTCTCCCAGTTGTCTTCAAAAGTTCTACTTCAAATTAATCATAGAAGAAACAAATATCTCTATTAACAAGGAAATCATGATTCTTAGAAACCACAACAATCCTGTTTTGATGTTCTCCAGTTTGACGTTCTTGCATTGGAACGTTCTCTAATCTTCAAACATCACTACAAATGACGTGCTAGGATTTCATTTTATACAATTTCATATCAACGCAATGTTTCTTAAATTCTTACTGACAATGAACTGATAGACTTACATTTCATTAAATAGTCTTTAAATTCCGAGTAACACTCGTTCCTGGTTCCGTAAAATTATGTCAAATTCCTTGCTTTTAGCACTAAATTATATCTGTATTCTCTTCAAATTTTATAAAGTGGAACCTCGATAAGTCGAACCTCGAAACTTCGAATTCCTTGATATCTGGAATTTTATTAATTCCCCTTTATCTTCCCTATTCCATACCGTGTTAATTTCCCTCTATAAGTCGAACATTATGAAATCAAAACCTCGATAATTAGAATTTTTGTTGTTTTCTGGACGTGCCCTTGAACCTCTATAACTCGAAATCCCCTGCTTTAGGACCTCTACAAGTCGAAGTTACGGTATAAATACCTCTATAAGTCGAAGTTTCATTCAGGTAAACCTTTGTAAGTCGAAGTTTAGGGAGTTGAACGATCTGAGCCAAACGAAATGATGCATTAGATGCTCACGTGTATGGGAGTATCTGTTACGCCGTTATCATCACGCAATTAAGTATTTCCTATAATGGCGAAGTTAAAATGCATGACCCTTACTATAGAAATAAAGCGCCAGTTAGTTCCGGTCCTCTATATCTTGAAATTTCATATTATTCCTCTCAATAAGTCGAACCTCGCTAAGTCAAAATATTGCAATAACTCGAATTTTGTCTTTCCCCCTTCAGATTCGATTTATCGAGGTTCCACTGTCTTCATTATTTTATTTTATATTTTCGTTAGGTCTTTTTCCCATTCACTCTAGCTTTTACATAGTTTTTATTTGACACTAATCCTTCTGGCCTTTGTTTAAGTCGCAACGGTTTTGCGCACACAAATCTACATTTAAAAAAAATGCATAGATTTTGATCCAAATTTACTGCTTTGATCATGGTAGAATTAAAGACAAAAAGAAGTAGGTAATCAGACGGAGGCAACCACTTATGAGCAACAGTATTTTTATTTCAGTACTGCTCCCATTACCTGCGCAAAAATAATATTTATCAGTTTCGATATTATTTATTTATATCAAGTAAATATACAATCACATAACGCAAAATGTTTCCTCATATCCCAAATCAAATGTTAGGTTAGAAGGAAATATGGAATTTATAGTTGCAAAGATCTGTTAATAATTCAAGACAGATCCTTTATTTTATGTGCAAGTTCACTTGATAATTTTGTGTCCAAAACCAACACGTTTTGAAAGATTGTAAACATTTTGTTAATCAAAGAAGATAGAAAGGAAAACTGTGCGCAGACCCATTACACCCAATTGATCGCATCACAATATTGATCTAGACAATTCCACTTCAAACTTGTTCCCCCCTCTTCGTTCTTTGGTGTTTACTCATGAATCTCTTATGATAGTGTGGTCTAAGTTTATCCTGCTATCATCTCATTAGCAGGTACTTAATCTGCTAAAAGAAAACCTACTTACTATTCTGATCCTTTCTGCTGATCTTTTCTTGATTATTTTAATTCGTATTTATTTTTATAGGTCTCAATGTAATTACTGTTTCTTTAACGAAACAAAATGTGAGCTCTTGACCCGTCATCATAAAATTGTTACACTTATATCATAAATAAAATTAATATTCACGGTAGTTTATGTTGCTCTTTTTATTTGCCTTAATAGATTCAGTACATTTTCCATTTTATGCAAACTTGTTGTGGGTATCTTATTTCATCCATCACAAAATTCTGAAGTTTCCTAATCAGCTATATGTTAGGCCATATAGCAAATTTTGTATTAACGCCAAAAGAACTATAATGAAATTATGTAATTTATTTTCAACTTTAACTAATTAGAAAAGTAATTCCAAGTTACATTCTATTTTGGAATTCATTTGGTAAAATTAATAAAAACTCTTGACACAATTACCAGTCAGAACCCCTAGTACTGATTATTGAATCCTGAGACTTCCGAGAAAGATCTTTATGCAATATAGCAGCATTCTTTTCTGTTTTCAAACAATTCTCAATAGTTTCTTACAATCCTTGTAGAGCTGAACTTTGAAAAAATATATCAGAAATCAATGGTTAGGGATGGTGATTTGAATTTTAAAATATGATTTTAATCTGTTCTAGAACTGTCGTTCACTTTATTTATACTTTATCTATTTAAGTTCATATTTTCAATTTACACGCAAAGTGGGTAAATCTTTGTGGAAACGTCTGAGGAACTAAGGCTTTAGGTCAGAAGTTACAGAATCTCAGGTTCGAGTCTTGCCTGGAAGATGTGTGTGAAGTTTTAAACTTTGTGGACCAAGATGATTAGGCACTACACGTAAATTATCTACAAATACCAAGTTTATAAAATAAATGTGGAGCGATCTGATATTTCATTTGCATAGCATTTCAGAAAATTAAATTATTAGAATATAACGAAGAAAGCTTTGAAAATGAGAGGTATAAATTCACTAATTCCGACATTTTCAAGGAAATATAAACGTTCGTACGTAAATTCTTATATACTGGAAGCAAACAAAATGATAATTCACAATTGAAATTTATTATTTGGTCAAATCTAAGAAATTTAAACAATAAAATCCTTGTATTTAAACCCACAAAACACGAAAGTCTCAGATTACTCATGCTTTCTGAAAATGATAAGATTATTCCATATTGAAGCGAAAAGATTTTCCTAATGTTTGTTAGTCTTGTAAAGTCTATGGACTAGTTCTACAACTGATGATTAGTAGCAAGTAATTTGTTTACATTGTAATGCCAATGTACGCTAACTTGTATGGATCTAGAATCATATTTACACGACAATATTGACTCAGCAGATTGAAGATTTCAAGTGATAAATTTTGAATATTGGAAATATTCTCGTGTAAATATGCGAGTGCAATATGAATACGTAATCTTAGATGCCTATTTTATTGACTGAGAATATAATTATTATTGAATTATCCATGTGTAAATGTGAAACGTATTTCATTAGGTAACCGAAAGGAAATTATTGCTATGACCAATATTTGATACCTACCATATTAGTCTATTTTGCTGCCACATCTGTTCTAAAACTAAATACAGCAATAATACAAGTTATTCACAGTCTTCCTTGGTAGACCTTACTAGGTAGAAATTGGACTAACCTAACGTAATGTTCTAATGAACTGTTGCTATATTAATCTAACCCCCTGAGTTGATTATTAGTTGACTTAGAATATGCTCCACCTTCGGCTGATAAGTAGTATAGCTTTTACTCACGTGCTTACTTGCAATACATACTTGTATGCTTATCGAAATTACGACAAAAATTGGGATCTTGTTTAGTATGTACCTACAAGTAAGTATTCTAAGGTTTCTTCAGCTTAGTTTGTATTTGTTTTTAGTAAGCTAACCAAATTAAGTGCTACTGGAATCAACATTGTTTCATTCCTTGGTTAAATTTTGTGTTGATCCATGTAATTTACAATTCAATGCTAGTGAATTTTGTATGATGGCTTTGTCTACTTTACGTTTTCATGTTTTTAATCCTAAATTGTTCAACAGTTTTTTAAACTAAGTTGCCTGGTTAAATGATATAAATGATGATAAACAGGCAGCCTTGTTTTTGATATTGGATGGAGAAACATATGGACAGACTACAAGATCAATTCTGTCTAAATCGTTGCGTGATGTTTCGTACAAAGAATCATAGGAAATGTCGATTTTTAACTTTCGTACTGAAAGCTTTACGTTTCATCCACTAATGCATAGTTCTGGACAGACAAAAGATGAATGTGTAAGTTTGCTTAAAAGCCAGGCAAAGAAATGTAAATTGGTAACCTTTATCGAAGAAAGGCAGTTCTATCAGCGGATACATTTACAATAATTTATTAAGAAAGAGACTTACAAGTGTGGTGGACTTGACATTCACATTACAAAGCTATTGGAAAAGGATAGCTTAGTGTTGTCCATGCTGCTTAACAGCGTTGGAGATCTTATATGCTTCAAATGTGTCCCGAACATCTAACTGCAAGTTTAAGGCTCCATCAATAGATACGAATAGGTGCATAATTGCACCTTGGTCTGGTAAGTAGTACAGCTTTGTACCAACGTGCTTACTTGTTACACACACTAATTTTAACATATTTAGCACATATCACGAGATTTTTTTTTATAAATGATACATAGACTCATCTGTACAGCAAGTAGGATTTTAAAGCCAGAATGGACATTTTATAATCAGGTAGGGGAAATAGATAAAGAATTATGAATGTGCTAACTTAAATTCATGTATGTAACAACTGAAGTGGAGTTTCACCTCGTATTAATGCCTCTTTAGAAAGCACAACATTATAATGTTTCGAAACTTGACGTATTTGTAGTCTCAAGGCATCTCTTATATGGTTAAGTGTAAAGAGCAAATTATTATTCAAACTTTCAATAAAGAGAGAGAGAGTCCATAGTACACACGAAATAAATTTCCAATTGCCAAAGGAAACTTAAAGCAACAGTTTTGTGTCACCTCCATCAGGTGTACAATAAAACTTTCTTTTATGAGTTGAGTAAAAGAAGACACTTGACATGCAATCTGGTGGTAAAACGTGTCATAAACAGTGACAGGGTTAATTCTTAGCGTAGGATATAATTTTCTTGTCATAGTCCGATGTTGCATAAAGTGATTGATGTGGCTAGATAGTGGTGTAAAATTCATAAGTGTAACAAAACTTTGAACTTAACTCTTGCGCTAAAAGCTTTGGAGCAAGTATAGCGCCCCTTCCCCCAACACACACAGAAAGAAAGAGAAAGAGAGAGAGAGAAAAATCCAATTTTAGAAAAATTGGTTGCGTCACCATTTAAAAAAATACGGTAATTTTCGTGTGTGGGTTCCTATATATCTGAAGATATCAGAACCACTTTTGAAAAAAAAAAATGCCCTTATTTCTCCCGGAGCAACCAGGTTTCCAACATGGTGGGTGACGTTTTTTCCTCTCGTAGATATGTACAAAAACGTGAATATCTTAAAAAAAAAAAAAGAGCTAGAGAGCTGGAACGAAAATCGTTGAGTAGCTCCTGAAGTGTAATTTGAAGATGTGCAATCATCTTTTTCAAATAATGAATTTCTTTTTTCTAAAAATTAGGCTGTATTAAATTGGATTTTTAAACTAATTTTTGAATGAAGGAGTTGAATATAAGACTGCAAATTTTTGTAATATTTAGACCTATCAACCGACTGTCAGCATGCAAAAAATCATAGCCCTAAATCAGACCCCTTTCCTTCTATGGGAGTTGAAACATGACCCTTTGCGAAAACATGACGGATTTTGGGCGTAATTATCTCAGATGTGTCCTCATGAAAAAATCTGAAATTTGCTTTCAAAGAAGCTGTGTATGTAGCTAAGTCACAGCAAGAATTGCAAGTTTTATTTCGAAGTGGTTTATTCAGTGCAAGGTTTATTTTTATTTTCTCCGTCATGCAAATGCGAATGTAATATCTTGACAAAGACCACAGTTTTAGGAGAGAAGGGGCTGAATAAAGGCTGCAATTTTCCATAATGTTTAGCCATACTAACTGATTGTATGCATACAAAAAATCGTGGGTTGAATCATAGCTTTTTATTTTCTACGGGGGTCCAAACATGGTTCCTACGCGAAAAAATGCAGGATTTCGAGTTAAATATCCCAAATGGATCCTCATGAAAAGTCTGAAATCTGGTGTCAATAAAGCCTTGTATATTCCCAACTCACAGTAAAATTGGCAACTTTTATTTTCAAGCGATTTGGTTAAGAAAAGGTAGTTCATAAGAGTTAAAATTGCGCGTTTCAAGTAGCGAAGTACTATGAAGCTACATGTACAGATACTAACAAAACCACTTCGAAATAAAAGTTGCAATTTCTACTGTGACTTGGACACATACAAAGCTTCCTTTATACCAAATTTCAGACTTTTTCGTGGTGACCAACTGAAGATATTTAAGCCCAATATCCAGTAGGTTTAAATATTATAAAAAGTTGCAGTCTCACATTGAACTCTTTCAGCTGTCAAACATTGGTTTAAAAATCCAATTTTACACAATTCGTTACTCATTTTTAAACCAAATTGTTAGAATAAAGGAATTAGTTTTTGGGAAAAGATGATTCCAGATCTTGAAAGTACACTTCAGGAGTTAAACAACGGTTGTTTTTATTCATCATTCTATCATTTCTTTTCTTCTTCCTTTTTTTTTTAAAGATATCCAGTTATCCGTACATGTCTACAGGAGCACGAAACGCCACTCGCCATGTCGGAAACATAGTCACCCCAGGAGAAATAAGGGCATAACAATTTTTTCTAATTGTTCTGATATTCTCAGACATGTAGAAACTCATGTATTAAAGATAAGATTTTTTAAAATTGTGATGCAGTCAGTGTTATTTGATTTGACGTGGAACAACCCAGAGAGAGAGAGAGAGAGAGAGAGAGAGAGAGTGTTTTAGAGTAAAATTAAAATACAAAATGTACTCAAACTTTTTAAGTAGGTAACAAACTGGAAAGGTGATAGACTCTTTCTTCTAATTGTTAGTTGACAGGAAACATTATTAACAATACCTTAAGTTACGTGCAATGACATTATGTTCAGACAAGAAAAGCGAGTCTGGATAACAATGTATTTTAGGTGTAAATGAACTGTAATAATTTAAGGAGTTCATTATATGTAGGCCTCCATTATTGCCAATATGTGAGTCGTTGCTGGGATTCCTCTACACGCTATAGCTGATATTTAAAACAAATGTAGAACTTTAAAGCATATCGAGATATGTCTTAGTAGGGAATGGTATGAAATACATATATTTATGTTGTAATTTAGTAAACAGTATTTATCTTGTAAGTTTATAAACAGTATTTATCTTGTAATGGTGTTTATCAACATACAGTCAACTTACTTGTAATTGTCACATAATCTGTAAGCTACTACCGGCATGAGCTATTGGACCAATATGAATATTTCTATTGTGTTAATGCTTGTAAAGATAATTCCATCGATTTAATATACTAATACTGTTTAAAAGGAAATACGAACTGATTTCTGGTGGAAATATAAAGAGCATCTTTTTTTTTTAATTTTAAAGTTATTATTACACGAGAAACAGATGTTGCATTAAAAAAAGAAGTAAAATATTGTACCTTTCTTTAGGCTTCCTCTCTTTCAAATTGAAGGGCATACAACGTTTGACCTGGATCTATTAAGGCGCATGCGCTAAGAGTCTCAGATAGGGTTCAGCGATGACCTGTGTTGGTAGAGTCTATCCAAATTATTGATTGAACTTTCTGAGCTTTGGATACCTGCATTTCCTACCACTGCCACCACATTGTAAAGAGTTAAGAATTATCTTCACAAAATTCTTTACAGGATTCCAGTCTCATAGTATTGTATTATTAGGTGATAATTAGAAGAAAGTGATGTTTATGATGTCACTGCTCCACATAGTTTTTTCTGCTTTATGCAGAAAGATCCGTGAAGAGGTAGATTCACTGAAAATAATGCTGAGAGGTTTCACTGGAATTGTGCCTAGCGTGTAAATATATTGCATACTAACTAATTAAAATATTTTCAGTTCTATTTTCGGTAGGACTCTTTGTTCATTTTGGTTTCAATGTTATGTAGAGTAGTAGAGATTTTCTTTAGAAGGTATTGCATTCACGATGGATTAGTATAAATTCGAGACATTAACAAATAATACAATACATACGAAAGAAACAGGTTATTCTAACGTAGGGAGAAGGTATACGAAATGTGACGAATATTTTGGAAGTGAGAAAAAAACACTTCTTGTTTGCTTTGAACAAATGTCTGTGAATAGCAATTTCAAAGTTTTGAATACTTAAAATAATTCTATTTTCGTAAAGGTAAATTAGGTTTATAGAATTTTAAAGTTTTAAGTCAAAGCTGGCCTTATTATAGAGGTGCATTTTCCGCGATTGGAAGTGAATTTTAAATCATAAGCAATGCAATGATTTCTTTGCATACGTAATCCGTAGGAGGCACTATAATGTTTTATTAAGATGAAGATTGTTTCTCTCGTATTTCTTCTTTTATTTTTAATATTGTAGAGTTCGAACACATAGTTTTTCCTCACGTTTTAGACCATATTTGACATTCATCACTTCATAATTTCAGTATACTAATAAAATATTTAAATGGATAGTCGAATGGACAAGTTAAAAGGCAAAGCTATCCCCTGTGCGATGCGCACGAGCCATGAACGGTGTATGAGGATGTGGAGTAGCGCTCCAAACATTCTCGACGTATGGCACGAACTGAAGTGGGTGGTTAGTCCCACGCTCAAACACCTTTACTTCCCAAAGTGCCCAGAAATACCAAGGACACTCTTGTACTCAACTTGATAGGAGGCTGAATGCACCTCAGAACGCCAGGCATGAGAATACTATGAGAAAAGTATCCAGGGGCTCTGTCCGGGATTTGAACCCGGGCCGCCCGATTCGTAGTCAGACGTGCTACCGCCTGAACCAGTTGTGGTAACGCTAAATGCCTTAAAATCAAGGGGTTCTGCGGTCGATCTTCAGTGAAGACACAACTGGTTTGGAGTCCAGTTTGAACCATAGGACTTGTCCTGAGGAAGCCACCTTCATCCGATAGAAAGCAATGCCAAACTACCATCGGTTCATCTTGTCCAGGAACCTTCGGGCCATAAACCAGCTTTCGGCAGAATATTCATCATAAACATTTAATGCATTGGCTATTTTCTACATATACTTCCAGCATACGAGGCAAGCACAGTAGCGCGGAGTCACTCCGCTCCATCCTTGTTTCATTTCCCATATCTCTTTATAGGTTTTACATCTCTCTATAGGTTTTACATTCTTGCTATGAATACTAAAAAATAGAAGAGATCAACAACAGTATCATCGAGGTTAGACCAAAATCCATGTTTATTGTTAATGTGTAAAATTATAACATTTTACCTGGCAACACTAGAAACCGTTTGAGAAAGATGGTGTTTTGGAACCGAAACATTGGTAACGTGTCCAACCAGAATCTTATCCCTCTTTTTTCCTCTCTTTTCTCTTCAGTGCAAAATGTCTTCTTGTAAACAACACACACACATACATAAACCACATACACACACACACATGCGCACATATATATATATATATATATACTAAAAGGGCATTCAGCTTGTTCGATTCTCATAGTTCAATTCTTCGCCCCCTTTCTTTCTTTTTCCCTCTGTTTACATTTCATCATTGTTAGATGTGTAGGGGAGAAGAACCTCTTCCTTCTCCTCAAATGGAGACTCAAGAAGAGAAAGTAGCTCTAGAAATGTACACGGAGACTCACAACGGCTCACTATTAAATGACCAAGGTGCAGGTAAAGATACTACACACGCGTGAAGTGCACTTATTAAATCTTCCATAGAGTCAAGTTAACTAGTTCCTTCATCTCTATTTGTATTGGATTTGTTAAAACAATTTTGTGTTTGGGATTTGTTTCACAAAAACATGAATTTTGGAGTAGACTCATGAAACTAAATCGAAGTACATTTCAGTGAGCTCATACATACACAAATAGATGAAAGTGCTCTCATATTAGTAGGTACAAAGTCCTTCTCATTCTTAACAACAAAGAAAATTTTTCCATTCCTTTCTTTAGGGTCCCTGCAGACTAAGACTTTTGTCGCAACTACAAAAGTTGATTGCAGCAGAAATTTGTTTCCCGCACAATTTATCAACTATTAGCTCATTTGCCCGTCCGTTGGTGAGGGATGAATAAAATATGTTGTCATCCCTCCCCCATGACGATGCGATCTGAACTTGGACTTAAACGGCATCGGGAGTGTTACTATTCATCTCAGCGACCCCGAAAACTGTGGATTCGACACTGATATTAGTTGTTGTCTATTATTCTTACATGTCACCCCTTCCCACCCCCACCTCCTCCATACGGGGGTTAGGGGTTGGCGTTGTTAATGAATTGATAGTCATGCCAAATTTGACCTCTTCGAGGTAATTAACCCGTCGAACAACATTGTAGTGTGAGTTGCCGTGTGCTTTGCTTTTAAATTTTCCATTGTTGTTACCATCGCAATTTAAATTCAATGCAATATCTCTAAAGATAATCAAAGTGATATGATATCTTCCCAGTTTGGTCCAGTGTCTGATCATGTGCGAAATATAATTCCAATTGGTCAAGCACTTTTTCCGTGATGCTCATGCAAAGATACTCACTTTCAATTTCATATATAAATTGAACATTGTGAAACATCCTTTGATAAAACACGACAGCCAAATTATTATTAATTTATAGTTTTTTACTTTCAAAAGTACCACAACGAGCATCTCTAGAGCGTCGGCTTCGTATTTGGGAGGGCGTGGGTTCGGTATTAGTGGCCCAACATCCTGACTGAGGTTTTTTTAAGACTTTTTCCTCAGTAACGCAAGGGAAATAAATGTCGGGATGTTTGTTCTATTTCTTTTCGAGTCAGTTCACTCCAACTCGCACATCCTTTTTTAATTTTTTTTAATTGTTGCCACAATAGTTAAGGACGACACTACAAGGACTAGAGAGGGCTAAAGCTCCCTAAATCTACCTGAGCCCTAGTTTTATCAGCAATGTTTATTTCATATATATGTCATAAACTTAAGTCATTCCCAGACTTCTTTAAATGAAATATTATAGCCCCCAGACAGTTATCTTGGCGACGTCATTGTTTAAAAGTACAATTATAGAAAGTGGTACGCTTTGGTATTTCTGAAGTTATCTTCTCTACCTCAAACTTCTTCCTCGAATGCCATCGTAGACGAAGATTACTCAGACTCCACCAACACAGTGAACAAAACAAAGTCTGAGGCCAAAGTGTTACAAAAGTAGCCAAATGTGCTTCTACAGGCTTGAGACTATGGACCATAAGTTTCAAATGAAATTGCTGTTGCTTAGCAATAGACGCTCTGAAAATAGAACACATTCGTTCCACTTTTTTTTGTCGATCTACGACAATTATAGCATTCTGCGGGCGACAATAAAAATATGTGTCTTCTATATTTAACTACAAAAGTAGTTGTAACAAAAGTCGCTAGTCTGCGGGAGCCCTTACGGGCGTTAGGCAAAATGGTTACTAGCAGGCCTTGAGTTGTTGAGCTTCGAATAAGGATGACAATGCAGGTGCAGATGGATCTTATCAAGGGTTCACTTCAGTCTAAACTAACATTTCAGAAGAGCATCCAGTGCATATCTTATACTCAGAAAGAAAACGTCTCTGCGTTCCAAGAAATATTTTCCAGGAAATCCGGGAGAACGAAATATGATCGATCCCGTGATAAAAGACGTGCATGTTATTGAAATGCTTGCTGGGACTAGAAAACTTCTCCTCCTTTCCGTCAATGCTACACAACAATAAAGACTTCAAGAGAAATCGACATCACAGATTACAGCACTTTATACAATTTCATGCAAGTCCATGCTAGTTGGCTAAGGATGACAAAAGAACATATTTTTCAAGAAATCAAAACTTCACTTACTTGCCTGTCTCTTAAAAATATCTTGCAATGAAAAGGTAAAGATTCCTTTCCTTAATATTTCAGTCATCTCACGACTACACAAAAATACAATAATAAAATTCGACATCTTGACCTTAAGTTCACCAAGTTCAGTAACATTATCTGAATTTCTACCCACCGATTTAGGCTTTTAACTCGTTTTCCTACTGTTAAATTCAGCTAATGTTGAACCTGTATAGATATGACACTTATACAAAAGCTTTGATAAATTCAATTTTGTTTGGACCATACCGAACTTCTGACGTTGGTTCGTCCCGATCATATGAGTGCAATGCATTTAAAATTCACAAACATCAATGTCCCATCAATATCTTGGACACCGACCTGATGCATGAGACCTCACCATCACCTAGGCAGGGATAACATTTAGAAAAGCATATTCTGTTAGACTTTAAACACTTATGGAGGATTCGAACTGAGTAGAAACTGCTAAATACAAAATGTTTAGCCTACTTGGAACAGTTTTTTTTTCAGTGATACCGTATGATTAGACTTAAGGTGACCCAGTTCTTTAAACAGGAAGAAATATGAAAGTAAAAGTAGCGAGCGAGAGAGATCATCACATACTGTGTTTTAATTCTTTACATGTGTAGTGTGGAGGTTCCACGTGTATTCCAATATCGACGCCAATTACTTGTTTCCAATGCTCGAGTTTGTGGAAGTGGAATAAATAAGTTGAGCAAATCGAAATCAGGTTCGTCGGTGGGATGGATGGAGAGGCAGCAAGCAGCACACGGTAGTTAATTGGTATGTGTTGGCAGGGAAGGAAAATTTCGACGTGTTTCGATTAGGAAGCGACAAGGGAGTTCGGCAGAAAAGGAAGAGAGAGAGAGAGTGTTTGACTACCAAACAGGATACGGAAAGGGAAACCGAATGGATGACTTGGCAGAGCAAGAGGGTTACCGAAAGGAGGAGGAGGAGGGTAAGACTGAATAAGTACACAGAGGAAACAGGGTGTGAACACAAAATCATGTTATTCACGTCACGTTGAGTACTCGAAAATCTCTTAATTTCTTGGCTCTCCCTCTTGTGATTCTTTTTCAGTTCTTTCTTTTGAATCTATCGCGTGTCCCCTTTGCGTTCTTCTCCTTCGTCAATTTCTTTCATTTTCCTTGTTTCCGTACTAAATGGTTTATAAGCACTGTTCAGTTTTTCGTTCCATAGTCTATGACTGTATACTCTCTATTTCTCTGGGCTTCTGGTTTAAAGATTTTCTTTGTTTCTTTGTATGTTTTCCTAGGTACGTTAATAAATCTTCCGAAAGTCTCTTTTGAAGTGTACAGATTTTTTTAGAAAGCGGAAGTTCCATGAAATGGAAAAAGATAACCTCATGAAATAATTGCGCTAGAAAACGTATCTGGTTCACTGGTTTATTCTTCACCACTTTCCAATTAAAACCTATATGAATCATAGGAAACGACTACGTTAATTAATTGTGTCCGCTTCACTTATTTTTCAGTAACAAATTTGTTAACTAACCACGACCAACTTTACTTGGTAACGTTCGCATGTAGTGAGTAATTTGATGCGGGAGGTGCAATGCAGAAGAGGTTTCCGATATGTCAACATATCCCCTCTTTAGATAGGTGAAAACAGAGAAGTAATAAATGTATAAGAACCTCTAATAGGAATCCATTTCTTAAAACTGTATGTAGGTTTCATTTGTTAAATATGGGTTTTATTTTACGTTTTACGAGTCGAATCACTGACGCAGAAATATGTTAATTGTATATATATTGAAGACTTTTTCTTTTTGAGGATTTTCAGTTTGTTTGAATATTTAGCCAATCTCTGAAACACTTCAATGAAATAAAAATATTGTAAAATAAAATCCTCATTAAATGTAATTTAATATCTTTTTACATTCTTACATAGCTAAAAACTATTAATTCTCATCATATTTTTATTGGAACGAATGATAATTTCTGCCTAAAGTGTTTGGACTTTTGTAATGTATACGGTATCTTACTTTCACCTGAAAAGATGCTAGAAAAATCATCGGATAACTTGCATAATATTTTGACATTGTATTCATATTATTACTATTATTATTTCGCATGTTAGGGTTAAAGTATATCTTGATATATATTCACAATACTCTTAGAGATAATTAAATAAATTTTTAAAATCAGATAAAGATACCTACATGACACCTACTCCTCGTATCACTGACCATGGTTACGAGATCATTTTTACCAGTGCAACACAGTAAAGGTAAAAATGAAGGACTACTGCGATTTTCTTTCTTCCAACGGAGGACAACTAAGTTAAGATTCGTAGATAACTGTGGCTACTTTTCATTTGAAACCCGATAAAGAGACACTGACAATCAGAGGACTTTCTTACTTTCGAATTTCAGTTTTCACAGAACAAGTTACACAAAATTTCAAATTTTTATTGTATTTTCTTATCAATTAAAAGTTAAATTGAATTTTAAGGCATTTAGACAAATTTGGCTCAGGCTGAGACGCTGAGTGGATGAGATGGATGAATTGGTGGAATGAAGAGAGTGGGAGGAAACGGCAGAACCCCGAGAAAATCCACGCACACGTTGTTTGTCCACCATAAAGCCCACATGCCATGAGCAGGGATCGAACCGACGACCCCAAGCACGAGCGGTGAGCTCTCTACCATTGAGCCATTGTGGCCCCATGTTCCCACCAAGTATTAAAATTTAATGAAAATGGAAAATGTTTACCAAATAATTAACCATTTGCTTGATATTTCGGTAACGAACATTTTTTTTAATTAAAAATTTGGATCACAAATATGTCCATTACGGAACTTTTGAAGCTGATCACTGGAGAATGGAATACATTTCAAGATATTTAGAAAAGGATGGAGGATATGTCCTCTAAAAGGTCTGGTAACCATGTCACTGACTATAATATTTGTTAGTTTGTCTTGATGACTGGTTCCCAGCGTCTGTGGAAAATCAGGGCAGCACACTCAATATTTTCACACCACATTCAGATATTTTATTTAAATGAAAGT
This sequence comes from Lepisma saccharinum, assembly GCA_022664845.1. NCBI lineage: Eukaryota > Metazoa > Arthropoda > Insecta > Zygentoma > Lepismatidae > Lepisma > Lepisma saccharinum. The sequence continues at coordinate 119,906 of JAGDQP010000027.1, forward strand.
ACTGTACCTTTGAAGTGAAGATCTGAACACCTTCAGTCTATAGAGAACTTGGCGTATGATTTGTCATATTTAAAACAAAATTATGACAATCTGATAGGAATCAAATGATATATATTTAAAGATTCACACAATTTGTGAGTTCCGCGTACCTTACAGCACCTCATTTTCTGAATTTTTGGTTGGAATTCTCTGTCGTCTTCGAATCAAGTACTTTGCAAAGAACTGATATTTTCTCAACAGGTAAAATGGAAATTTATCAGAAAATGAGTTCATTACTGCTGACACTATTATTATTATTATTATTATTATTATTATTATTATTATTATTATTATTATTATTATTATTATTATTATTATTATTATTATTATTACATGATCATTAATAGCAGTAGCGGTTGTAGAAGTTTGATTAGTAATTGAATCGGTGAGATTAAGAAGGATAATATTCCACCTGACATTGCTTTTGGGATACTAAAATGAAAACCCTTTTGCGGTTAAAGTAATGGTCGAAACCAATAACCTCTAATTACAAAGTTATGCAAAAAAAGACGTAATTATAAGGTGTTTGTTTCGACTATTAGTTTAACCGTAAAACAGTTTTCAGTTTTCAGTTTCCCTAAACTAACGTCAGATGGGCACAACGATTCTTTACCTTCTAACTTTACTGTATAAACACAAATTTAAAAGTTTTAAACTGTATACTTTAATTTATTATTAATAATACTTGCTTTCTCATGTTACTTGGCACCATCTTGTTTAGGACGTTGATAACAATTCAGTCAATTCACTTATGTGATTTGTCACCATATTTATAACTGACGAATTCCAGTTCTTGCAGGGTTTTTTCGGATTAAAAGTTAATAATTTGACATCCGTTCGCCTTTCGTAGTTCATATAGAATCACGAACATTCCTGGAGTTATTTTACGGCTAATTCTGAAATTGGGAGCGGCATTTACTGCTAATATTGTTTAATTCTCGCTGTAATGATAAGGAAACATTTTACAAAAAGGATATACGTAGTGCTATAACAATTTATAACTTACTAGTGTGAGTTGGAAACGTAGGATCTTCAATAGCTTTACAGGCAAGAGAGATTTTATGCCTAACAACACTGGAATCGCATTACATTGGCAGGCAGAATGGGACGGGTGTAATTTAGAACTGAAATATGATAGCAAGAACACATGTCCCTATGCACATACCTGGGCGTAAGAAGTTACGACTTTCATGTGTTCTAGGGCACAATGGGAGAAGAGGGGCATTTTCATATTAATCCCTTTATTTCCTTGCAATCATACTACAATCTCTCGACTACTCCTTCATCCCTTTAGGCAGTCTTGTACCCAATATAATAATACAGTGTTCCAGCACGACGAAGCTCCATTCCATCATAGTCGTGATTAGAAGAATTAGTTCACTGAATTCTCCACCTTGTCCTGGTCTTCTAACTCAACAGACTTCAACCAATTTGAACATATCTGGGAAATGATGGAATTGTGTGTGCGAGTGGTGAACCCACCATTATCAACACATCATTAGCTGACAGGTCTTCTGCAGAGAACCATAAACGTAATTAAGCCGTTGTAGTTAGACATGCAGTTCTACCCGTTATTCGGTAGGTGTTCCATGAATAGTTCTTAATATAGTGGTCATTAGGGGATAGTTAAAAAGCTGTAAACTTTGACGACAAGGTAAATAAACGTGAAGTGCAAGATCATGTGGGACTGTTTTTCTTCCAGATTCGCCGTACCTTCCGTTGTGACTGTTAAACAGTAAATAGCTTGAGGTAGCAAATAGGAATAAAATACATAAAGCAATCAGAAGCGCAATTAATACTAACCGTCAGGGTATATAAGCAATAGAGCTAAGTTTCTAAACAGGCTATATAACAAGACCATTGGTTCATTATAATTACTAACTCATATTGTTAGTGAAATTCTATGGAATGAGCCCACACATTAAACTTTTTACCTTTTTGTTGATATTTCCCTTCGCGAACTCTTTTACTAGCGTTTGTTCTTTAGGAAGGCCGCAGAACTCTCTCTCTCTCTCTCTCTCTCTCTCTCTCTTTCTTTCTTTCTTTCTTTCTCTTTCTTCTTGTGAGTTAAAACAAAGCTGGATTTTGGACTTGAAAACAAAGCAAATTTAGTTTTTTTCTCGCCAGATCTAGATTGTTTGGAAAGCAATCTAGCGACTAAAATTTACTATCCTGACTTAGTAAAATTACTAAAAATTTAGTAATTCTGAAAATGTCTAAGATTGAAACCATGAAAATGATGGGAAGTTAAATATTGTAATATGATACAACTAAAAGCAGGACAAATCAACGTCCAGCTCGATTGTTAAGCCGGACACAGGACACGATCATCAAAAGCATGACTTTCCGGCCAAAAGCAGGACAAATGGCCACCCTAGCTCTTAATTTCAAAGAAGCTACATTTAGTTGATAAAACAAAATTGATTTTTCTTTCTTTTTATAGGACTTCTCTCATGTGGAGAACGGATGTAATGTAGCTGCCGACATCTTAGGCATTCAAACAAGAGAACATGGAATAATAGAAAAGATCAGGTTGTTACATTGAACAATTATGCTACATAGATGAAAAATAAAAAATGGAAAGATCTCAGTCAGAATAAGTTCTTCTGAAGATCGAAGGTCAATCCAAGAGAAAGCAATGAGGCTACATTGAGGCATTTCTGTGAGATGAAACATTACAAAATAAAAGTAAGTAAACAGTATTTCTTCTAATTTAATCTTCTACAGTTTCACTTCTGAGTTCCATAGCTGAACTCCTTCTTAATAGATTTACACAAACCATAGTTTTTACTTTCCTCTTGCAATACAACTTACCTTCTCCAGTTTTGACGAATGAGAGGAAAAGAAGAAAAGTAAATAGAAAACAGAGACTATGAGAGAGAAGTGAGAAAGGCAGGAAACAAGATTTAGAGAAGAAAAAAATCATGACTCAGAAACCAAAAGAAAAGAATATAGAGGGAATAGAAAAACGTGAAGAAATGCTGACAGCCATAAATGACACGCGCCTAACGATTCTGCCAATCTCCTATATTTCTACTTCCTTTCTGCCCCATACCTTCTCTCTTTCACCCTTCTCTGTTTTGATAATGAAAAGTACATTTTTATTTAACTACAAAATGCAATTAGTTGTGCTTTTCTTGTCCTCTTCAAGTACTTATTGATTGTCCGTCGCAAGAAGAAGAAAAAATGACATTTACAGAATGCCTTAGAGGGTGGCAGCAAGTGGAGTGGCTCAGGGAATATTGGAAGATTAAACTCACCTGAATTTTCAACCCCTATTAAACTCACTCCACCATCAACCCTTATCCATTTCGCCCTCTTCCATTATTATTTTTTCCTTTCCCTTTTTTCCAGTAATAGTGCTATTTTTTTTTCTCAAGTATCAGCCTTTTGGATATAGCAATTCGTTATTTTTCCTTATTTGCGAGGAGGAATGAAATATAACAGAGAAAGAGGTGCAGGAGGGAGACTAAATAATGAAATGTGAATAGCAAAGGAAGAATTAATAGAGTAATTGTCTTCTAATGACTACCAACGTTAATTACAGGTGTTTGTGTGCCAATAGAAAACGTACAAATTGTATACAGTCTATTTTTTCCGGTAAATAATTAGAATGAAACGAAAGAAGAGATGACGTTGATTAATGCTGATAGGGTAAGAAGGGGAAATATGAGAAAAGAAAGGGTTGGGTAAATAATGGTACAAAATTATATATATATATATATATATATATATATCATATTCAGCAATTTTCTATCCACTGCTGGATGAGGGCCTTCTTCTTTTCTTTCCACATATGTCAGTCTGCTGCTATCCTCATCCATATAGCTTCTGAAAAACGCTTGATTTCATCTACCCATCTTGCATTTGGACGTCGTCTCGGTCTTTTCTTTTCTCTAGGAATCCAATATAGTACGTTTGTCGTCTATCCTCCATCTGTTCGTCTAGCTATGTGACCGGCCCATCTCCAATTCATCTTCTTCGCAGTCTTGATTATATATCCTTTGTTTGTGCGCAAATACATTCTTTTGTCTTCCTGTTCCTCCTAGTTATTCCTAGCAGGCATATCTTCATTGCTCTTTGCGTGACTCTTAATCTTTAAGTCGTTTGCGCATTCAATGTTCAATTTTCACAACTGTACATCATTATATGTAACACACATTGATTATAAACTTTACGCTTGAGACACATTGGTAGTTTGCTTTTGAAAATAAAGTGTAGTCTTCCAAACGAACTCCACGCCATTTTACATCTTCTATTTATTTCATTCGTCAACTTTGCATTCTATGTTTTGAGCTGGCCTAGGTAAACATACTCATAAACTATGCCTATTGTCTCTCCGCTAATTATTATTTCCTTCTTTGTAGCATGTTTATTGTACACTACTTTTGTTTTACTTACATTCGTTTTAAGGCCTATTTTCTAACTTTCGTTACACAGATCTTTCATTCTGGTTTGTAGTTTTTCTGGACTTGAAGCAAACCAGACTATATCATCAGCGAATCGCAGGTGCTGAAGATATTCGCATTGATCTTTATTCCAACTTCATCCTAGTTTAAATTTTGGAACACTCCCTCCAGGACAGCTGAAGACAGTTTTGAAGAAATTGAATCTTCTTGTCTTACCCCTTTTCCAACTTTAAAATTTTCACTCTCTTGATATAATCTAATGGCAGATGAAGCAGTTGAGTAAATGTTTCGCAGTAACTTGATGTATGCATTTTCAATGCCTTGATGTTCAAGTGATTTAAGTACTGCTGACAAGGAGACCGAATCGAAAGCTTTTTTCAAAATCTATGAATCTCAGACATAGTGGAAATTTGTATTCATTAGTTCTTTCCATTAACTTCACTCAATGTTTGTACGTAGTCCATTCTGCTAAATCCACGACGAAATCCGGCTTGTTCCCTTCCCTGGTTAAAATCTAAGTCTCGTTCAATACGATTCAAAATAACTTTGGTGAATATTTTGTACTGTACTGACAGTAAATTAATTGGTCTGTAGTTTTCGACGCGTTCTTTGTCCCCTTTCTTGTACAACAAAATCATAACAGTATTATTCAAACTTGACGGTATTTCTGTCTTCTACATTGAGGATAATTTGACAAGTTCCTCTTTCATCTTTTCACCTCCCCACTTAAACATCTCTGCTGTAAGTCCTTCTTCTCCTGGCGATTTTCCATTCTTCATCCCTCGAAGTACTTTATCCACTTCTTCTTTCATTACGTCCGGAACTTTTACATAATTTTCTTCTGAATTTTCTTTTCCTAGTTGTTCTTCGGAGTAGTACAATTCTCTGGAAAATTTTTCAAATATTTTTATAATTTCTTCCTTATTTTGTGTTACGATCCCGTCTGGTCTCTTAACTGGAATTATTTGCTTTAGTTTGGGTGTATTGTATATCCTGGGTCCTGTTGTTGTGAACGGTGCCCATGGGAGACTTTTCGCCGTTCGGTACATATTCTGATATGTTGCTAGCACTAAGTAGTGGCCATCGCGTGCCGTCGTGTCTCGTGGACTGCCCTGTGCTGGCCAGCACGGACCATTTCCAATTTGTTGAAGCCGTCTCCTCAGGCGGAAACAGTGTTGTCAGATTCCCGTTGCAATATTTCCCTCAAAATGATGAAAAATTTTCCGGGTGATAAATTTATTTTAAGAATTGCTGGACATTAAAACAAAAAGGGCCAAAAAGATACAACAAGATTTCCCTATTTTAAATTTATTTTACCTTCTACCTTTCTTGTTGCCCACATGTTCCCGTTTTCCGGGAAATTTTCCTCCACCTGAGAACATTGGTTTACATTCGAACTGTTTCTGCAATGGCTCACTGCGATTGCCCTGCTTACAGCCTACCTATGGCTTTCCAGGCCATAGATTCCGGTAAATCTTGCTGTTGTCGTATTCTTCCTATTCAACACTTTCCTACACTGGCACACAAGCACACTCTCTGTCTATTGCGGGCGTACTACTCAGTGATTCCGCCAGACCCTCCTATGGGGGTGTCACCTCCCAAACTCTCGAAAGCATCCCCAACTTTAACAGTTTTACGGTCAAAATCGATAGACTCGTGAAAAACTCCACTTACACCCTCCCAATTTTGACTTTACACCCCCGCCAAACTGAAAATCCCTAATACTACTGTGGTTTATTCGACGCTATGATTTTGCTCCTTTTCACGTTTTGTGCCCTTACGTTGTCCCTGGCTCGATCCTTGATACAGCATAGATCTGCTGTGTCTGTTACGAGAGAGGTGCTAGCTTGTATTGCTTCCCTATTTTTTGACCAATGTATTTTATTTCCGAACTGAATCAAAAGAAAAATAAAGACAAACGATCTCTAAATAGTTTGAAGAAAAACCCAGTCCGCGTGGCGCAGTGATTTTGGACGGCGTATGTTTGATCTCCAGACGGCGCAGTAACGTCTGGAGCGGCAGAGAATTTTCCTTCAGCCCAATTAGACGAACGCGGGAACCTGGAGTTCCGTTCCAGCTCATTATCCCACGTCAACAGTAAAGTAGACGTGACGACAATAATATGGAATTTCAAATTTGGAAGAAACGTGTTCTTTTTTTTAAAAAAACAAACAAAAACAAAACAACAACTACAAAATGAAATTTGAGAAGAAAATTTTGTTTACAATTTAAACAAACTGGAGTGTCTTTTTGTTTTCAATCCGACTGTGAAAATAAATAACTATTCACTTTGTATCTCACAGTCAGAAAAACTAAATTGCTAGGATTTCTTTTATTGTGTTAGAATGTTTTTCTTTTGTCTTATCTCTTCTTAGAACTAGAAGAAAGAAACGTATCGTCCGCCAAGGATAAAATACATAGTACGGAAAGACGACAGACCATCGAAATGTGTTTTGAATGAAAAGCCTTATTTCTACAATGCATAATGTTATTTCTTTAAAGATAGAAAATAGCACAGTTTCTTATTTGGAAATATAATCAACATGCACGGCAGTGCATGAGCCAAGTTCTTCACGTCAGAAAACGTTAGCACTGCCAGAAGCATGTTATACAGGAACAAGAGTTTATGGCAAAATCGACGATTTGGGGGCCCCGTAAGAAAAAAGATGTTAAAGATAGGAATATGAGCTTTTGCTGTTAAGGAGATATGGTAAATATGTGCAGATGTACAAAATTTCATATTCGTATCTCGAACTATGTTCTAGTTGTGGACCCCTGAAATTGCACATTTTAGGCTAACTGACTCACTCACTCACTCACTCACTCACTGACTGACTCACTCATCATATTGTTTAGGGTGTTCGGAGTAAGCTAGAAACATGAAATTTGGTATGAAGGTAGAGGATGATAAGTAGATAAAGGAAAAATTCCGACATTTTGAAAAGGTCGCCATCTTGGATTCAAAATGGCCGCCAAACCTAAAATTTCAAAGAATACACAGCCTAAACGGCTAAAGATAGAACAGTGAAATTTGGTATGAAACTACATCATTGATAGCAAATTAAGAAAACTTTTTAAAAATTTGAAAAAGTCGCCAACTTAAATTCAAAATGGCTGCCAACCCTAAACTTATAAAGAATACACAGCCTAAACGGCTGCCGCTAGAATAATGAAATTTAGTTTGACAGTACAACATTATTTGTAGATTATGAAAATATTACAAAATATCTCTAAAGACGCCATCTTGGATCCAAAATGGCGGGCGTCATAAATCCATTTTCCAACTGCTTGAGCCAGAGATAGGAAATTTGGCATAATGATGTATTATCAAGAGTAGTTTAGGAAAACATAACAACGTTTTAAAAAATTCACCATCTTTGATTCAAAATGGCAGCTGAAATACCATTTTTCACATCGTTCGAGATAGAGAAATGAAATTTGGTATGACAGTTTATCATCACGAGTGTGTCACGAAAATATAAGAAAACGTTAAAAGTGTGTCCATCTTTTATCCGAAATGCCCGCCTAAGCCCCACTTTATAATGACTGAAGCTAGAGAAACGAAATTTGGTATGAAGGTGTACCATTACGAGTAGGTTAGAATAAATTCGGCTCGTCTCC